>JAJTUV010001884.1:0-234547 GCA_021653895.1 Mastomys natalensis | reverse complement strand
GTTCTGTCCTACTAGCACAGCACCTGAAACTAGTTAAAAATGTAACTCTGGTTAGGTAAGTCATTCTTGCTTAACATGTGCAAGCTTGAGTTTTAATCCTCATACTGCCAGAAATAAATAAAGACTGCACTGCCCTAGATACTGAGAAATCCTAGAATAAATCCCAGATCCTTTGGGGAGTGTTCGATGTATCCACACTAAAGTTTGAAAGCAACTGTTCTAAGCTGTCTTTTTAATCTTTTCAATCAGATTCATTTAGAACGGTAAAAGAGTTAAGTACCTCAGTCAGGTACTAGATATAGTAATTAACCTATATGCATGGTGACATAAAAATAGTATCCTCATTTTATAGGTGAGGAAATTGAAGGACAGAAATGTAAAGTGGTCAGAGACTATAAAATGATCACAATCTACACAAAATACAAAGGAACAAGCCCCGCTGTGTAATCTGGCCGCTTGGAATTGAGGTGGTTAGCATGAATAGATTTCTCAAGTTGTGTTTTTTCTTCCTAAGTTCCCAGAGGTATGTTGGCTTAGAGAGCAAGCAGTTCTTCAATCTGCCTCCCCAGAATTATAGCTACTCATAATAAGGCTAGTTTCAGTGGTCTTTGTTCTGTGTCCCTTAATATATTAGTAACTTTCTTAACAGGTCCTTCTGGTCCTTTTGACATGTAGAAAATCTGCCAAAACTCATCCTGAATTGAATTTATTCTAGGGTGAAGTGTTTAAAACAAGTTAGGCTTCTAGTTAAGTACTTTTTGTTTAAATTCATGTAATAAAATACTAGTCTAAGTCTCAGGTGACCATATTCACTCATCCATGTTGTAAAGTTTTATTCCCTCCTGGTTTCAACTTTTATCTGGAAGACCACCAGTACTAGTCATCAGAACTTAATGGTTCAAGGTCATCAGTATAGGACATCCAAGAAATGTACACTCATGATTGGATTGGAGAGTGCTTGACTTCAAACCAGAACACTAATGCTTAAGTCATGCTTACTCAGTTCTTGTTGTCCTAAATTAATTTTTTGCATGTTTTTATAAGCCACCAAATATTCTAGCTACATATTGTGGAATCCAATAGGGTTAGTCTACTCCAGAGCACTGCAATGTAATGACCATCCTTACCTTAGGCTTCTCTAGTAGAGGCAAGGAGAGGAACTAGTATTTTGCATTGTCATTGAGGTAGTGAAGGTGCAGAATTAAAACACCTTCAATTCACTGTCAAGGACAACTTTATGAAAGTAAAATGTTGATTAATATGGATAATCTGATAAATCCTCCTTTAGGAGAGAAGTCCAGTGATTGTTTTTATTTCCTAATTAAAAATTACTTAGTCCCTGCCACCCACCCACCCGCACCTACACACATACACCTAATTGTGGCAAGGCATAGGTGTTTTATTTTGTAGCCAGAAGTTTCTGTACCTTTGTCAAATCTTGGACTGCATTTTCTTAAGAGTAATATGAGCAGAAAATAATTACAGTGTTGAAACAGAGTCCAAAGATGAAAATGGGTCTTTACAAAATAGGTTTCGAAATCAAATGCTGTCCTTAAAAGTTATATACAAGGCTGCAGATTTCAAATTACACTTTAACTTAAATGTCCTCAAATCGGGAATAGGTTATGCTTTCAATTAGAAAGGCTATATTTGGTACCAGGATCAAATTTCATTTCTTAACCAGACTTAAGACAGGCTTGAAAGAGTTAATGCTTATTGAGCATTATTCATAAGCAAATGGAGCTGGCATAGCAACAGTGTCTCCCCAGGGAGGAGAGGGGAGGGGACAGACAAGACAGGACACAGTGTTCACAGTCTGTGATTGGAGAGCCTGCATTAGCCAAGCTATATTGTTTACTCTCCATCCCAGCAAAAGGCATTGGTGTGGTGAAGAGAGCACATGTGCCTGGGTTTGGGATGCTGAGCACAGAAAGCCCCATTTGGTGACTCTTCTAGAACACTAAGGCAGCAGTGCAGTGCAGCTGAATGGTTCATACTGTTTCTGTTAATGTTCTACACTTTTTGTAAATTGGGCAGGAACGCCTGGAAGCAATGATGCGCCGGTCCCTGGAGCGTACACAGCAGCTAGAGCTGAAGAAGAAGTGTTCATGGGCAGATCACCAGCTCCAGGGCCTGGAGGACGCGATGGTGAGTCTAAAGCTATCTCTGCAATGCAGGGCCCTGTGGGAGATCACGGGCATTACTGGATGTCTGCGGACTGGAAAATCCTGTGCATAGCTTTACAGGCACCTTTTAAATCTCTATGCTTCCCGTATGTGTATGCATTTCTCATAAAGGAGGAGAACTGTCATTCTTTTTGCTATCAGATACTTGAAGCATGAATACTGGACTTTAGGGAAGAGCAAAAGAAAATCAAAGAAAATAAATATAGAGCCTGGTAGCTGAACTAAGCACACAGATCCAAAAGCAGTCTCTTTAGGAGAGGGAAATGGCAGGAGGCACAGTCACAGCTCTAGATGTGCCTGGAAAAGCAGCAGTTACCCTCTAAAAAGGGCTGGGCGTTTTCTTTTCCTTTCCTTTCCTTTCCTTTCCTATTTTTTCTTTCTCTTTTTATTTGATTTGTTGCTCTGATTTTATTTTAAAGCAACTTATTTATTTCATTATCTAATTCATAATCATTTTTAAATTTTCAAAGGCTTAATTTGTGGAATATTACTACTATCAGGATGACTTTCCTCTCTTTTCAATGTCATAGTTTGTTTCAGTGATCCAAGTATTCTACTATTCAGGAGTTGTATACTACCTCTTTCTGAGAGCAGATGTGTAAATTACTGTCTCTTGACTTTGCCATCATGTGATTTTAACCATTGGCAGTGGATGCACTTTTTTTTCTTTTGAAAAGGCAATAATTCTTTGTTACTTTTCTAATTTCTTTATTAAAAACTAAAAATGTAGCAACAATTGGAACTTTTTCTTTACCTCTCTTTGCTCTGATTTTTTTTTTCTGTGTAGGTGAATCAGAAAATACCCCACCCCTTCCTCTAACTTTAGCAACCAGCACCCCCCCTTCGGACACAGGGACCACTACAGCGCTGCCGAGTCCACCAACGGTATACACGAACATCACCAATGCCATAGTGTTCTGTGACGACTGTTCTGATCACCCTCCTCCATCACGGTGTCTGTCTCAATTGTGAAGTCACTCAAAAGTGAAATCATTTTCACAATTGATTTCTTGGTCTGACTTGTCATGACTTTTCCCCCTAGAGCTGTGAACAACATACCCATCTGTTTTTGTTCCTTTGTCATCACAGAGCTGCATGCCTTATATCTTAGGTCCTGGAGACATTTCATCCTCAGCTCGCTAACTTCTGCTTTTAAAAAAATCTCATCAATATTTGACTTTTGTGCATTTAGAATTTAGCAGTCTCATTAGTCATCTTGTTTCACCTTTTTAAATAGCAAAGTACTTTCTTTACTTCTGGTGAAAAAACAGATATCACACAGATTTCTGATAGAAGAAATCACACAGATTTCTGAATAGAATACTTGGGCTTGGTTAATGAAATGAATTTCTGGAGAAGTGTTTGAGAGGCAGTGGTAGAGAATTTATCATACTAACATGGAGAATCTACATAACAAACAATTTGGTTTGTGCCAGAGTCTATCTCTCTATCTAAAAATACAATACATGAAAATAAATAGGAAATTTTTAATGGTCTAGATTAAAACAGAACTAGCAAAACTTTGTTTCATTTAATAATGACTTTAAGAAATGCTATGTATTTGACTGATAAACTGAAAATGAGAATAGAAGATGTGATATTTGTGAGCAATATAGAGAGGCATTTTAATAGGAATAAATTATTGGATTCTCATTTTCCTTTGACACAGAAATCCTTATTGGTAGTGCTAAGTAGCACAGATTTTGCTTTATAGATTGAGACTTGGTCTTCCTCATAGTAAAGCTAGTAAAAGGTGAGGTGGATGACTCAGACATACAACCTATATGAATGCCAAACATAGCAACACATGAGATAATATTTTAGTGCTGTATTTGTAAAATTAAACCACAGAAAAATCCATGTTAAACAAAATAAGAATTGCCTTCCACTTCCCCTCCCTTTCTCTCCCCTGTTTCCCCAGGAACTCATGGCATTGCCTGTGCTAAGCAAGCACTCTACTACTAAGCAACATCCCAAATCAAATATTGAATTTCTAGATACAGTGCATGCCAAGCCATATCATAGTCTGAGGCAAAAAGGAAAACCTGTGCAGTTATATTCCTTGCTTGTTTTTTCCAGAAAATTAAAAGTAATTAAAAATTGAAGAGTAGGAATGTTAAAATCCAAGACATCATTTTAAAGTATAAGTATTTTATTATCCTCAATTAAAATGTGTTATTACTTTGATTTTAGCTTAATTAAAATTAGTAAGATTGCCACTTGTCAGAAAAAATTGTCAGATATGAGGAAATACTCTCATTTGAAAACATGAGTTAAATTTGAAAATATTGGATTTGCTTTTTTTTTTTTTTTTTTTTTTTTTTTTTTTTTTTTTTTTTTTTTTTTTTTAGGTTTTTCGAGACAGGTTTCTCTGGTGCCCTGGGTCCCTGGAACTCACTCGTAGACCAGGCTGGCCCGAACTCAGAAATCCGCCTGCCTCTGCCTCCCAAGTGCTGGGATTAAAGGCGTGCGCCACCACCGCCCGGCAGGAGTTAGCTTTTTTGATAGGAATGTATGTGTAGCTTTACCTTTGCCTCAGGTTCTAACATAGCTTCACAGGGCACTGCCAGTGCTTTTCTTTTGGTCATAATGATTTAATTTAGAAGCCAATCTAAAACAATGACTGAAATGTAAGAACACCAAATCTAGGGTCAGATGTTTAAATTCTTACTATACTGTTAAAGCATTTGCAGAGGAGCCATTTTGATGCTTTCTTTTAAAAATGGGAAGAAAATCTGCAACTGCTAAAGTTAGTGCTACTTTAAACACAAACTCCTTGCATTACAAATTACATTCTTTTTCCAACCTGAGCCTCAAATAACCTTTAGGAATGTTCTGTTTCAGCACGTACAGTTTTAGTCAAGGTGTTAGATATTTCTAAGAACTGTTGTCCCTCGGTCTAGGTTAGTTTTGTTTTGTTTTGTTTAATGTGAATATGTTTAAAAGTCTCTGGACACAAGAAAATACTAGATGGGATTAACATGTTTTTAACTGAGTATTTGAATGAGTTTGAACATTTAAATTAAAGAGAAGAGCACAGTGAAGAAATTGCAAACCAGTGGCTGCTGTAGCCTGGACATTTCCAGATTAAGATAATGGAAGCAGTATGCTGTGCTGCAGTGGAGTACCACTGAATGTGTGTGGATGAGGACAGGAAGGACACTTTGAGATATGATTTCACAGGCGATAGTGATAGAAAACCAATGTCTTTAATGCATTTCTCTGCAGCATTTGACAAACTTTCAACATCAACCATGAATTTGCCAAAGCAGACGGAGCCTTCTATGAGTAAACACCTGTCTTCATCCACCGTGGCAATATCTTATTCCCCAGACCGAGGCAAGTGAATGGGTAGACCTTGTCTCTCCAGTTTGCTTCTTTCTGGTGTGAGCGTCTTAACATTGCCCTTTGTGAAAGCCTCCTTTCAAGCCTTCTGTAAATCTTAACCACTGTCCTAACCTCTAGGGTTTGGCTAACCGGGCTTTGGAAAGTAGTATTGTTCCATAAAGAAAAGTCATTATTAATTGATAGGAATTGATAGTCTTCTAATCTGCAAGAACCTATTCCACAGAGCACAGAATGTTTTGTTTTGTTTTGTTTTGTTTTGTTTTGTTTTAAAGCACCTGCTAGGTCAGTGATAGAATTGATTAGCTACAGGAGAATTGATTAGTCAGAGTTATCTGGAGGACTTGATAACAGAGAAAAAAAAAACCACTGTGAAGTCATTTATGGTTTGTAGGCCTGCCTATTTTATAAATGAAAACAAAAATACAGAAATAAGTGGATGCCTTTGAAAAAAAGGAAAAACATGAAGAATGTTTTAAGGCAATATTTTGTTTTGGAAGACTGTATAATAGAGGGACATCCACTACTATCAGAACCTAAGTAGACATAACAGCATCTGTGTTCTAATGAAGGCTTGGAAGAGTCACTGGAGGCCTGAAGTTTTGCCTTTTACTGTACATAAGTTAAGAAAGAGAGGTCTCTTCTTGTGTAACATGAATATCCTAAAGCACAGATGAAGGAAAGTCAGGTACTAGAAGACTGCTGAAGTAGTCAGGTCATCACCAAGGGGTGAGCAAAAAGAGGTTTGTGACTTGGAAGAGGCTGGTAGGCCCTCCTAGTTGTTACTCACTGGCATTGATTTTATCCCTACATCCCAGAGGCATGATGTATGTAGTAGAGTTCCCAGAAGTGTCATAATGCTGCTGATTTCTGATGTCCATTAATGAGTAGCCACTCGAAACATGGAAGGAAGGAAGAGTTTGAAGAGAAAATACGTAACACTTTTAACACTATGGCTATTCCATTAGGGAACATATTCCATATATTCATTAGATCACGTGGTTACAGGTTGATCTTAAATTCATGTTTTGCATTGATTAACATGCAAACATAAACATGCCATTTCATGATTGACAGCTCAATTATCTGCTTGTGTATATTCTAAATTGAAAAGTTTTAATCTCCATACCATTTACTAAATAGGCATCTAAACAATATCTATTGTCTTATGTTATATCCCTAAACCAAAACATTTTAGTTGTTGAATTTTTTCTTTAAATGTTTTTGAGATTTAATCGTTTATTTTTCTTTTCTTTTTGAGGCAGCATCTCATTCTATGGTCCAGGATGGCCTTAAACTCCTGATATTACTACTTCCACTCCCAAATGCTAGGTGTAAATCATAACATCCAGGGGTCAATGAATTTTGGATCATGAATCCTACCTACCGTCTTCCATTGAAGCCAATAATTGTTGGCTATTATTTTTGTGCCATTGGTATAATTTTGCCCTTACTTAGAAAATTTAAAAGATAGGAAAGCATTTCTTTTTCTATTGTTATATGTAGACATGTTTCATTTTTTTAAATTAGCATTTTAATTTTTTTATATATTTTTTAAAAATTTTAAATTTTTATTGAAAATACATTTTTCTCTCATAATACATTCCAACCAGTTTCCCCTCCTTTTGTTCCTCTCAGCACCTCTCTACCTCTCCTCTCCCCTAGATCTACTCCCCTTCCATTCATCTTTGAAAAGAGCAGGCCTCTAAGAAAGTATAAAATTAGTTTAAAATTAGTAAAGTTGTGATAATCTTTGTCTTTCCAGTGTTATGTGTATTTAGTAAGTGAGTCCATATAAATTTTGGAAGTGGGTTTAATTCTCTTCATCTGATACAGATCACTGTGCTTGCTTTTTGTTTGTTTTGCTTTATTTTGTTTTTGAGACATGTTCTTACTGTGTAGCTCAGGCTAGCATCAAACTTAGAATTCTCCTGCTTCAGTCCTCAAATGCTGTGATTATAGGTGTGTACTATTACACACCTATAGATCACCTGTGTAGCTCAGATAATAGTGTGTTGAATTAATTCTGATGCCACAAGAGAATGAATGAACTCTCTTAAACTCTTGAGTGATGTTGTATTTGTTTAAATTTACTGGGACAAACTCCAAAAAACATTCTTTGTTAGAATTATTTTTATTTCCACAGTTGTTCTGCCACCAAAATGTTAAATGCCATCATTCACTATCTTATTTAAACATTATTTTCTTTATTTTAATTCTGCAGCATTATTCACAGTAGCAACTTGAATGGATAAACAAAATGAAGCATTTCTATAAAGTAGAATAGTGTTCAGCTTTAAATAAGAAAGTCATACTGATAGTAATACCTAATAGATGAAGTTCAAAGCTATTCCAAGTAAAAGAGAGAAGTCACAAATGTCATGAATTATATGGTTTTGCTTATATAAAATGTCTGAAATATGTAAATCCTAGAGACTGAAAGTAGATTAATGCTTGGCATGGAGGGAAGGGAAGAAAGGTTAGCGACTGCTTGATGGATAAAAGGTTTCATTGAGAGCCTTAAAATGATTTGTAATTTGGTTATGATTGTGAATATACTAAAATCAATGAACTGGACATTTAAAGGGGAAAATTATATGATGTGCTGATTCTACCTCAACAATAACCCTAAATTCTTAGCCAATAGGAAGTATCTTTTATCTTGAAGTAGAAATGTTTCAAGGATTCCTCAGATTTGCTCAGAAGGTTCAGTACACAGGTATACTCACCCCTTTTATTTATTATGATGAAAGGATATACAATAAAAATCCATCAAGAGGAAAAAACTGAAGGACAAAGTCTAGGAAAGACAAGGGACACTTCCAGTGATTACTTCCAGAGTCTCTCCCGAAATCACTCAGGATGTGTTTACTGAAATGAGTCAAGACAAGAATGAACTGCCACCCAGGGAAGTTTGTTAGATATTTGATGCTGATTTTTTTTACAGAGATGTAACCATGTGAACTCATTGCTCAGTATGTATCAAGATTTTGTACTCTTGAAATGAAAGTGGATATTCAGATTGTTTTTACATACAGTTAAGGCACAATAAATTATCCACTCACCAGCTAATGATGGGATCCTTGATAAAGTCTTACATCCCCAGGCATTGTTCAGAGACCCACCCTAGAACCTGGCTTTTCCAAAGCCAGCAGTCAAATCTGAACACAAATAGTCTATACTCTTAACCCATTGCCATGTGCTTAACCATTGGTACCCCACACAACAGGAAAAGGCCAACTTGTGGCATTGATCTTAAATGTAACCTTTAGGTAACCTGGGCTTAAGAATAGAATTGAATCCCACTAACCTTAAAGGTCTGTCTTTGCTTCCTTGTTCCTTCTGAATCTTTTTCACCTGACCCCAGCTCAGCTTTAACTAGAAAGTAGAAGCTTCCTGACCACCTTCAATTCAGGTCTAAGGCAGTGTCACAATGTTAGAGGCATGTACAATCCTTAATGGCTCATGGGTTCCTATGAAAATGAGAAGGTGAGGATTTCAAGGCACTCGGAGCAGGAAATTTCATTGATCAAGAGACTCACTCCCCATGTGAACTCCTACTGTAGTTTTCCAACATCATAGTTGCCCCAGGATACTTAGTACAGTGAGAGTAATTCATTTCAGTCTGTGATTCCAGAAAGACTGCCTGAGGCTATCAGTCCCAAAGTCCCCTTCTGTTGGTGACACTGGCCTATCTATCTGGTGAGTGTGGATAGTATATTAATGTGCTGTAATGCAGTATACCAAAAAATGGCCCATCACAGTTACCTTAATAACACTCAATTATGTATAGTCTAGACCCAGAAACTTCTGCACACAGTAGCTTGCAAAGGCATTGTAGGAAGTTTCCTCTGGAAGAAGAGAACTTCTTAGAGCAATTCTGGAAAACAAAGATTATAAATATCTTTGTGAAAATGTACCCCATGCCACCATAAGCATAGTTTTTCTTTGTATTCTATTCATCCAAAACTTGATTTCTCAATTATTCACTACACTTGCACGAGCCTCTTTTTGAAAAGAACAGAACATCTTTATGGGTGGGAGAAGAAGAGGAGAAGAAAATATAGAATTTTTTAAATCAGCTTAATCAGAAAGATATATCATGTTTACAGATTATTCAGAGTCAAATCCTAAATTTTAAAAGAACTTATCTTAGATACATGTACTAGGAAAAGGTAAAGTAAGTAGGGTCAGGCCATAGTCCATTGTTATAAACCACAACTGCGTTTAAAAATCAAACAGAAAACAGTAATGATGTGCTTTGACAACCTTTTGCAAAGAATGTACATAGGCCCTGCATCAGGATTAAAGCATTGAAGACTGGCTTGGATTTTTTTGGATGGTGCCATCAGAGACCCTGATCTGTGGACATTTATATGTAACCCAGGTGTTCCAGCAGTATTCAGGATGTTTCACAGTTTAGAGAACAAAGAAGGGATGCATTTGTAGCAGTCTCTATTTGAATTTTAAAATTCCAATGTATATCTCTTCCGAAATTTCTTCTTTTCAGGTCTTGTTCAGTCTCTATTTTTAGACAAAAATTATAATGTTAAAAAAAAACCCAAAGCATTAGTTTAAAACTTATTTTGGTTTCAGTACTTAGTTCCAACCTACCCACTAATGACAAAAACAAGAAAAGATTGGTTTCTCCACCACCACCACCACCATTTCCACTGAAGGAGAAACTAAAACGACTCCCTGACTGATTTTTTTACCCCAGTTTAGGTAGAATAGCCAAAAGTAGCCAAGGAATCCCTGAAGCAACACTCTTGGAATTGCAGTAGTTATCTTCAAGTTCTGTAGGCAATTTTTCACCTCTTACAACAGAGAATATCTTGGCTGTTTCATGCCATGGCCAACAACTCTATAGCCACACAGCACCACAGGTTCACTCCTCTCCCCTCTTTTCTGAACATTGATTTTACTTTATTTTTATGAATTGGGGTCATTGTAGCAATTCCCACCTCTGATGTCAGTTGTTTCTAAGGCCCCCAAGAACACCAGGGTTTGGTGATTCATCAGTAGAACTCAGAGGACTCATACATAGCTCCTGGCTATGATTGCTTGGTATATGGTATAGCAAGATACCCAACCAAGTTAGCAAAGGGAAGAGTACATGAAAAGTACAGAGGAAAGTGGGTCTACTAGAAGAGTCATGCAGGATATGTTTCATATAACAATACACATAGTGTTGCTGACTGGGGAAGCACCCTAAAGATTTAGTGTCCTGAGTTTTTACCAGGGACTAGTCATGTAGGCACCCTTTACCAAGCAAATATTCAAACTTCACACACTTAGAATGTGTTATTTGCACAAATGGGGTTTGTGATTTGTTTTTTTTTTTTAAGCACTCACCAGTGAATGGCATAACCTTCCTAAAATATAAGCTCCTAAATACTGACCAAAGCTCAATCTTATAAGCAGACCTGCAAGGACAGCAGTCAAGACTTTTGTGTTCTGCCTGTATAAGGCAGTTGAGGCTTAGAGACATTAAGTGGCCTGTCCAAGGATATCGAGCTATCGAATGGCAGGGCAAAGTCTGCTTAGCTCCGAAGTATATTATTAACTCAAATGAACATGACTGTTGAGTATTAATTAAGATGAGATCTAATCTATATACAGTAGAAAACCATAATATTTTTTAAATATGAATTACACATTACAATTTTAAAGTAGTCAGTTCTTTTCAACTCCCTATTTTCCTGCTTTTTCCATTTGTGCATCCTTTATTTTCTGGTTATTGTACTGTAACTCTAGTATTCCATGCCTGTCCTCATGTAGCTCTTGGGAGCCCCTCAAATCTTCATATAAGTCCTCTCCAACCCGGACCACTGAGAAAAAGAAGAATACACCTATATCCGGTGTGGGAGATCCTGGAAAGGGAGCCATGGCAGGAGGAGAGCCTTCACAGGTAAGTTTAAATGTTTTTCCTCAGTCTATATTTTGTCTGACAGTGCGATTGTTTCTACCATTGACCTGGGGTCTCTATTTTGTCCATCTGTCTTCAGGGACTGTTCAAAGGATGCATTTGGTTTAAGTTTTTATCAAACTTTGGAAAATTATCAAACGTTTTTGCATTCCCTAAACCTTAATGCCTTGTAGCAGATTCCTAATGATATTGTTGTGATAATACAGCCTTTCTTCCAGGGGACATGAGTCAGAAGAGTGTTGCAGGGATCCATTCTGTTTCCTCAGGCTATTTGGTTCTAGGACTCTTGCCTCTTTATACAACCTAAACTGAGGTTCCAGGTCAAACTTCATTCACAATAGCCTTTGAATGTTTTTTGTGACATATGGACACTGTTAGTGAAGTGACTATTAAGCGATTTTATGTTTTTATTAAGAAATTATACCACTAAAGCTCATGAAGAATGATGACCAAGTAGGGGGGCTTCAGTCCTTCTTAGAAGGAGTAACAAAATACTCAAGGGTGCGAATATGGAGACACAGTACAGGACAGAAACTGAAGGAGGGGCCATCTGCAGACCATTCCAACTGGGTATCCATCCCATGTGCAGTCACCAAAGGTAGACGTTGATGTGGATGTACATGCTGATAGGAGCCTGATATAGCTGTTTCCTTAGAGGTCTGCAAGAGTCTGACATATTCAGAGGTAGATGCTCACAGCTAACTATTAAACTGATCATGGGGTTCCCAATGGAGAAGATAGAGTGAAGACTGAAGGAGTAGAAAGGATACGGGACCCCATGAGGAGAGCAACAATCCCAACCAACCAGAGCCCCCAGGGTCTAAACCACCAGCCTGGGAGCGCTTAGGGAGGGACCCATGGCTCTAGCTATATATGCAAGGGAGCTATTTATAAGTAGGAAAGAGATCCTTGGTCCCATGAAGGCTGAACGTCGTAGGGGGGGATACTCGAGGGTGAGGAGGTGAGGTATGGGGGATGGTGGGTGGGGGTACACCATCATAGAGGCAAGAGGAGGGGGAAGGGATAGGGAGTTCCTGGGAGGGAGGGGGAAAAGGGGTAAGGGAAAAACACCTGAAATGTAAATAAAATTTCCAATTAAAAAAAAAAGAAATTATATATGCCATATTATTTGTGTTATCATTTGCTGAAAATATGTCTTCACTCCTAAGTTCCTTGGGTTTTATAATGAAGATAGCTCAATTAAGAGCTTGGTAGTTTTGGTACAGTATTTCATCAGGATTTTGTCAAAATGTTGGCCAGGCTATGTCCTCTGAAGGCCTGACTGGGCCTCTTGTGAGAATTTCATTACAGGGCTACCAAAAGAGTGACAACCTCAGTTCCTCACTCTATAAGCCTCTCCAAAAACCTACTTGTGAGTACAAAATGGCTGACTTCTGTCAGAGCAAACAATCCAAGAGATAGGTTATAAGTGGGAAGCTGTAATGCCTTTAATCCCAACTTGTGAATTAACCCTTATGCAGATCATTAAAAGCAAGCCACTAAGATCTGCTATTCAATAGGAAGGGGGTTGAGTGCCTTCTATTGAAGGAATCAATATATATAATCAATTGTGTTGATTATGTATCAATTGTTAATACATAAAGTTTATGTTAAAACTACTACAATACTATTAAACCTTTTAGATTTATTCATTATTTATTATTTTTATTATTGTAGTCTTGGAGAGCAAATCCAGGAACTTACATGTTACATGAGTAGTCTACCACTATCTTATATCCTATCTCTGTTGAACACTTTGTAAAAAACATATATTTTTTTCAAATTCATGTTTGCCCTGAGATAGGTTAAAATAGGAGCTAGTATTTCTGATTCTTAGATTTTCTGGAAGGGTGGGTTATTTGTGGAACAAGGTTGCCATTTCTGGGGACCAAATGAGGACTTGTTACAGAAAAGTGCAGTAAGGAAAGGAGTGGTGAGGCTGTTTTCTGCAGGCCAGTCAGTGATGTCCATTCCTTTCTGCCAAGAGAGGTAAGGGGGGAAATGGAGAGAAATGTGTGTTTTGCACTCTGCATTATACCAATGCACGACTCTGAGTTTACAATGCAGCAACTTGGATATTAAAGTCATCTGGTAAAGCTTTTGTAGTAAGTGTATGTTTTTGTTTGTTTGACTTTAATTTTTAAAATTATTTTAAATTATAATTACATCATTTCCACCTTCTCTTTCTTCCCTCCATATACTTCTCCTTGCTCTCTTTCAAATTCATGATTTTGTTTTACATTAACTATTGTTACATATGTATATATATATATATATATGTATATATATCATATATATGGATATATATTAGTAATTTCTAAGTATATGACCAAGTATGGGAAGCCCTCTTTTGAGTTATTAGTCAGGGTTGTTCAAGAGACACCCAAAATATAGGCTATTGCTCTTTGCCTTAGTTGCCCCCAGAGGTGGAAGGTTAGTCCCCATTGCTGAAAATATCATGCACTTCAGACATAGGGCCTAGAGACTTCTGAGCTACAAGTGTATGTTTTTGTACTCTTTTTGGTAAGATAACAAAATGAGAGGCAGAGGATCTCAACTTGATGACCTAAATATAATGATTTCATGGTATCATAAATCTCTACAAAGATTCATGTTACATGAAACATTAGGCCTTTGTATTGATATGTCTGTCACTCTGATCTGGAGTAGTTTTTCAAATTATAGAAGTAGTACCAGTCATGAGCTGTGGCTATCATATCTTTGTCCCTTACAGATGGAGAAAGTGAAGAAGGGACGAGTGGCAACTTCTGTTTCCTCTGGAGGTCTTGGGTCCCCACTGAGAAGATGCGAGCCTCCTGAAGATATTTCCAAGAGGTTGTCTTCTCCTGTGAAATCCAAGTAAGCATTATTTCCTTTGCCAGAACTCTGATGGTTAACAGTCAAACAATGTTGGTTCCATCCAACATTGTGGCTTCTGCTCTGCCAAAAGCATGACCAACAAGAAGGGATGAGCAAGACAAATGCCTACCTTTGAGGTATGTGCTACATGCTTATATATCTTCTGGATAAATGAAGGACCATTTATAAGTTCGTTGCTTGGTAACATATATAGGACTTATATTTGCCAAGATTATATGTTCAGCATTTTCTCCTTAAAGCCTTCAATCTTCTTTATTCCCTCTGGAATTATCCTTTTTCTTTTGATGAGCCATGTCTAGCTCTGGATTGAAGTGATTGCATTGTGTGTGGGTACCTGCTAACTATCTCTCATTATTGGTGCTTACCAATTTTGTTTTCTCATGGATTTGAACTGATCATTCTGCCTCTGCATCTACAGTGTTGAAATAATAGGTATATGTTACCACACAACACAGTATTGTCAAATAAAACACATACTTTTTATTAGGAATAGATAAACAAAGACAATACACGTAGCAAATTTTTGATCATTGTCCTAAGTTACTAAAAGATTAATTTTATTAGGGATAGATAAACTCAACAAAGACAATATAAATAAAAAACAAATTTATTATCATTGTCCCAAATTACTAAAAAATTTTACCAACAGTAATTGACAAGAGTGATTTAGTTTAAGGGTCAGTAAGATGGTTTACTTGCTAAAGGTGCTTACCATAAAAGTCTGGCTACTTGAGTTTGATCCTTGGAACTCACTTAAAAGTAGAAGGAGTTGTCCTCTGACCACTACACATGTCCATTGGACATATCCCCTCTTCATGCACACACATACATAGTAATAATAAATAAACAAGTAATCCAGTAGCAGCTTAATCCAGAAGTAGAGTGGAAAGGTATGTTACTCAGAAGTTTTTCTGTACAAGGTTACATAAAATCATCTTCATGCAAGTATATAATGTACTTTGAGCATATATCCCTCAATGTAACATTTGAGTGGAGACCTGCCTATATGACGTGAGGGTCAAGCCTCAGTTGGAGTCTTGTTCATCTGAAGCTTCTTTGCTTTGTATCAGCGTTTTATGTTCAGTTAGTGGTCTTTTTCAAAACTACTTTGAGGCTAGAGATTGTCTTTTTTTCTTATAAAGAAATACATTTAATTGGGGCTGGCTTACAATTTAGTCCATTATCATCATGGCAGGAAACATAGCAGAGTACAGGCAGACATGTTGCTGGAGAGTTCTACATCTTGATCTGAGGGCATAGCATGACCATAAGAGACCTTAAAGCCTGTCTGACACATTTCCTCCAACAAGGCCACACCCAGTCCAACTAGGCCACACCTCCTAATAGTGCCATCCCCATGTGTCAATCATTCAAACACATGAGTCTATGGGGGCCATACATATCTATTCAAACCACCACAGATATCAACATGGCCCTTGGTGGTAGTCCAGACCAGGGATATCTGCCTGGCCTTTGGTGGTATCAGACTTATTGATGCAGGGCCATGGACCCAGATATGGCCCTTGGTGGCAGCACAGGCTAGGACCTCACCATATGAGGCTGTTCCTCAATACCTTGGAGTCTCCAGTTACACCTGTCATTATTGTGCACACATCCTTTTGTGCACAATAAAAAAAAAAGAGAGCAATAGCACTCTCTTTTTTTTTAACATCCCAATTGCTGCCCATGATTCTGGTCCCCTCTGAGGGAGTCTGTCCCCCATTCCCCCTCCTCTGAGAGGATGGGCCACCCAAAGTGTCCCCCCACCCTAGCGAATCAAGTCTCTGCAGGGTTAGGCACATCCTCTCCCACTGAGACCAGACAAGGCAACTCTGTTGGGGAACAGATTCCCCAGACAGGGAACAGCTTTAGGGACAGCCCTCACTCCAGTTGTTGGGGGACCTGCTGGAGTCTAAGCTACACATCTGCTACATATGAGCGGGGAGGCCTAGGTCCAGTCTGTGCATGTTGTTTGGTTGGTGGTTCAGTGTCTTGAGAGCTCCCAAGGTCCCAGGTTAGTTTACTCTCTTGGTCTTCGTGTGGAGTTCTTATCCCTTTAGGGCCTTTAATTCTTCCCCCAATTCCTCCACAAGAACCTTCATCCAATGTTTAGCTGTGGATATCTGAATCTGTTTTAGTCAGCTGAACCTCTCAGAGGACAGCCATGCTAGGCTCCTGTCTGCAAGCATAACCAGAGTATCATTAATAGTTGGAGGGATTGGTGCTTGTCCATGGGATGGGTCTCAAGTTGAGCCAGTTATTGATTGGCAGTTCCCCAGTCTCTGTTCCATTCCCCATCCTTGAATCTCTTTTAGACAGGATAAATTTTGGGTTGAAAATTTTGTGGGTGGGTTGGTGTCCTCATCCATTCACTGGGAGTTCTGCCTGACTATAGGAGGTGGCCTCTTCAGAATCCTTGGGGGACTGTCTTTATTTATTGTTGTATGACAGATGCTCAGTATGTGCCAGTCTTAGTTCATTAGGACTACTTCATACTAGGATGCTTCACATTTTATTGTTGCTCAGGCTTGGAGATGCTTTCACAGACTTTATTGGTTAAGCATCCTTGATCTGACAATTTGAAATCTGAAATTTTTTGAGCAGTAGCATGATGCTTAAAAAGATTTGGAGTATGACGCATTTTAGATTTCAAAACTTCCTATTAAGAATAATTAACCTAGCCGGGCGGTGGTGGCGCACGCCTTTAATCCCAGCACTTGGGAGGCAGAGGCAGGCGGATTTCTGAGTTCGAGGCCAGCCTGGTCTACAGAGTGAGTTCCAGGACAGCCCGGGCTACACAGAGAAACCCTGTCTCGAAAAACAAAACAAAAAAACAAAACAAAACAAACAAAAAAAAAAACGAAAAATAATTAACCTAAAAATAAGGAAAGAAAATAAAACAGAGGGGAAAAAGGGGAAAAAAAAAGAATGCTTAACTTTGGTTTAAGAATTGAGAGGTCTAAAGAGAAGCAAGTGTTTATGATTTTTTTATTTTATTTTTATTTTTTGTTTTGTTTTTTGTTTGTTTTGTGTTTCTGATTTTAAAATGTTCAGAAAAGCCAGACTATAATTGTAGCATTTGGGAAGCTAAGGCAGAGGGATCATATAAATTCTAGGCCTGCCTGAGCCTGCATAGGCTGTGTATTGAAACCTCTCTTTAAAAAAAAAAAAAAAGAAACCTCTCTTTCCCAAGTAAATAATAAAATATCCAGAAAAATAGGTTCCTACTAAATGAAAATTAGTGGATGAGTCACATGCGCATGGATCAGTCTAGATAATCATGGGAGCTTATATGCATCAAGCAAAAATTAATTAAAATTCAGCTAAACTATACTATAAAGAATACATTGGTCACAGCTGCCCATTACCACATGGATGGATCTCAGGAATGTCATAATGAATGGGAAAAGCAAGTTATAGAAGAATATCAAAAGTAGATTTCATGTATTTTTAATGCCCAGATTACTACCTAAACAATGTTCTTCAGAATAAATGTGGTAAAATGAATTTTTATGAAAGTAAGAACGTGGTAGTTATAAAATTCAGGATGATACTAGACGTTTTGAATGAGGGAAGATGGGATCAGACAAGGAAGGGCCACACAGGAATTTTGAACATAATGATAGCGCCTTTCTTCTGGATTAAATGGTTGATGTGTGGGTATTTATTGTTTCATTCTTTATACCTTAACATTTTTTCTCATTTTTTATTGGATATTTTATTTATTTACATTTCAGATGTTATCCTCTTCCCCCATTCCCCCCCCAGAAACCCCTTGTCCCATCCCATTTCCTGTTACTTCTATGAGGGTGTGCCCCCCTCCCCACCTTCAACCCACTCCCCTCCTCCTTGCCCTCAAATTCCCCCACATTGGGGCATCCAGCCTTCACAGGACCAAGGGCCCCCTCTCACCCAATATCTGACAAGGCCATCCTCCACTACATATACAACTGGAGCCATGGGTCGCCCCAAGCTTGTTCCCAGGCTGGCAGTTTAGACCCTGGGAGCTCTGGTTGGTTGGTATTGTTGTTCTTACAATGGGGCCACAAACCCCTTCAGCTCCTTCAGTCTTCTGTCTACCTCCTCCATTGGGACCCCATGATCAGTTCAATGGTTAGCTGAGAGCATCTGCCTCTGGCAGAGCCTCTCAGGAGACAAGTATATCAGGCTCTGGTCAGGAAGCACTTCCTGCCATCCACAACAGTGCCGACATTTAGTGGCTGCACATGGGATGGATCCCCAGGTAGGGCAGTCTCCAGACAGCCTCTCCTCTAGTCTTTGCTCCACACTTTGTCTCCATACTTGCTCCCGTGAGTATTTTCTTACTCCTTCTAAGAAGGACCAAAACACTCACACTTTGGTCTTCCTTCTTCTTGAGCTTCATGTGGTCTGTGAGTTGTATCTTAGGTATTGTGAGCTCTTGGGCTAATATCCACTTATTAGTGAGTGCATACCATGAATGTTCATTTGTGATTGGAATACCTCACTGAGGATGATACTTTCTAGTTCCATCCATTTGCCTAAGAATTAATGAATTCATCATTTTTAATAGCTGAGGAGTACTCCATTGTGTAAAAGTATCACATTTTCTGTATCCATTCCTCTGTTGAAGGACATCTGGGTTGTTTCCACCTTCTGACTATTATAAATATGGCTGCTATGAACATAGTAAAGCATGTGCCCCTATTACATGTTGGAGCTTCTTCTGGGTATATGCCCAGGAATGGTATAGCTTTGTC
Source organism: Mastomys natalensis (assembly GCA_021653895.1). NCBI lineage: Eukaryota > Metazoa > Chordata > Mammalia > Rodentia > Muridae > Mastomys > Mastomys natalensis. The sequence goes on along the minus strand of JAJTUV010001884.1, from coordinate 215,468 downwards.
CTCAGGTAGTACTATGTCCGATTTTCTGAGGAACCACCAGACTGATTTCCAGAGTGGTTGTACCAGCTTACAATCCCACCAACAATGGAGGAGTATTCCTCTTTCTCCACATCCTCACCACCATCTGCTATCACCTGAGTTTTTGATCTTAGCCATTCTGACTGGTGTGAGGTGGAATCTCAGGCTTGTTTTCATTTACATTTCCCTGATGACTAAGGATGCTGAACATTTCTTTAGGTGCTTTTGGCCATTCAAGTTTCCTCAGTTGAGAATTCTTTGTTTAGCTCGATACCCCATTTTTAAATAGGGTTATTTGGTTGTCTAGAGTCTAATTTCTTGAGTTCTTTGTATATATTGGACATTACCCTCTATTGGATGTAGGATTGGTAAAGATCTTTTCCCAATCTGTTGGTTGCCATTTTGTCCTATTGACAGTGTCCTTTGCTTTACAGAAGCTTTGCAATTTTATGACATGCCATTTGTCAATTCATGGTCTTAGAGCAAAAGCCATTGGTGATCTGTTCAGGAACTTTTCCCCTGTGCCCATATGATCAAGGCTTTTCCCCACTTTCTCTTCTATTAGTTTCAGTGTATCTGGATTTATGTGGAGATCCTTGATCCACTTGGACTGGAGTTTTGTACAAGGAGATAAGAATGGAACAGTGCATTCCTCTACATGTTGACCATTTCAACCAGCACCATTTGTTGAAAATGCTGTTTTTCCCCCCACTGGACGGTTTTAGCACCTTTGTCAAAAATCAAGTGACCATAGGTGTGTGGGTTCATTTCTGGGTCTTCAGTTCTATTCAATTGATCTTCCTGCCTGTCTCTGTACCAATACCATGCAGTTTTTATCACTTTTGCTCTGTAGTACAGTTTGAGGTCAGGGATGGTGATTTCCCCAGAAGATCTTTTATTGTTGAGAATAGTTTTGGATATCCTGGGTTTTTTGTTATTCCAAATGAATTTGAGAATTTCTCTTTCTAACTCTGTGAAGAATTGAGTTGGAATTTTGATGGGGATTACATTGAATCTGTAGATTGCTTTTGGCAAGATGGACATTTTTACTATATTAATCCTACCAATCCATGAGCATGGGAGATCTATTCATCTTCTGAGATTTTCAATTTCTTTCTTCAGAGACTTGAAGTACTTGTCATACAGATATTTCACTTGTTTGGTTAGATTCACACAAAGGTATTTTATATTATTTGTGACTATTGTGAAGGGTGTCATTTCCCTAATTTCTTTCTCAGCCTGTTTATACGTTTGAGTAGAAGAAGGCTACTGATTTGTTTGTTAATTTTATTTCCAGCCACTTTGCTGAAGTTGTTTATCAGGTTTAGGAGTTCTCTGGTGGAAATTTTGGGGTCACTTAAGTATACTATCATATCATCTGCAAGTAGTAATATTTTGACTTCTTCCTTTCCAATTTGTATCCCTTTGACCTCCTTCTGTTGTCTAATTGCTCTGATTAGGACTTTGAGTTCTATATTGAATAGGTAGGGAGAGAGTGGGCAGCCTTGTCTAGTGCCTGATTTTAGTGGGATTGCTTCAAGTTTCTCTCCATTTAATGTGATGTTAGCTACTAGTTTGCTGTATATTGCTTTTACTATGTTTAGGTATGGGCCTTGAATTCCTGATCTTTCCAAGACTTTTACCATGAAGGGATGTTGAATTTTGTCAAATGCTTTCTCAGCATATAGTGAGATGATCATGTGGTTTTTTTTCTTTGAGTTTGTTCATATAGTGGATTATGTTGATGGATTTTCATATATTAAACCATCCTTGCATTCCTGGGATAAAGCCTACTTGATCATGATGGATGATTGTTTCAATGTGTTCTTGGATTTGATTTGCAAGAATTTTATTGAGTATTTTTGTATGGATATTCATAAGGGAGATTCATCTGAAGTTCTCTTTCTTTGTTGTGTCTTTGGGTGGTTTAGGTATGAGCTTAATTGTGGCTTTATAGAATAAATTTAGTAGTGTCCCTTCTGTTTCTGTTTTGTGGACTAGTTTAAAGAGAATTGGTATTAGGTCTTCTTGGAAGGTCTGATAGAATTCTGCGCTAAAACTATCTGGTCCTGGGGCTTTTTTTTTTTTTTGGTGGGGAGACTTTTAATGATAGCTGCTATTTCTTTAGGGGTTATTTGATTGTTTATTTGGTTTACCTGATCTTGATTTAACTTTGGTACCTGGTATCTGTCTAGGAAATTGTCTGTTTCATCCAGATTTTCCAGTTTTGTTGAGTATAGGCTTTTGAAGTAGAATGTGATGTGTTTTTTAATTTCCTCAGTTTCTGTTGTTATATCTTCCTTTTCAGTTCTGATTTTATTAATTTGGATACTGTCTCTGTGCCCTCTAGTTAGTTTGGCTAAGGATTTATCTATCTTGTTGATTTTCTCAAAGAACCAGCTCCTGGTTTTGTTGATTCTTTGTATAGTTTTTTTTGTTTCTATTTTGTTGATTTCAGCCCTGAGTTTGATTATTTCCTGTAGTCTGCTTCTCTTGGGTGTATTCGCTTCTTTTTGTTCTAGAGCTTTCAGGTGTGCTATCAAGTTGTTAATATATGCTCTCTCCAGTTTGTTTTTGTAGGCCCTTAGAGCTATGAGTTTTCCTCTTGGCACTGCTTTCATTGTGTCCCATAAATTTTGGTATAATGTGCCTTCATTTTCATTAAATTCTAAAAAGTCTTTATAATTTCTTTATTTCTTCCTTGACCAAGAGCATTGTTCAGTTTCCATGTGTATGTAGGCTTTCTGTTGTTTTTGTTGTTATTTAAGACCAGCCTTAGTTTGTGGTGATCTGATAGGATGCATGGGATTATTTCAATCTTGTATCTGTTGAGGCCTGTTTTGTGGCCAATTATATGGTCAGTTTTGGAGAAGGTACCATGAAGTGCTGAGAAGAAGGTATATTCTTTTTTTTTTTCCCAATGAAATGTTATGTAAATATCTGCTAAATCCATTCCATTCATAACTTCTCTTAGTTTCATTGTGTCTCTGTTTAGTGTCTGTTTCCATGATCTGTCTATTGCTGAGAGAGGGGTGTTGAAGTCTCCCATTATTATTGTGTGAGGTGAAATGTGTGCTTTGAGCTTTAGTTAAATTTCTTTTATGAATGTGGGTGCCCTTGCGTTTGGAGCATAGATGTTCAGAATTGAGAGTTCATCTTGGTAGATTTTTCCTTTGACAAGTATGAAGTGTCCTTATCTTTTTTTTATAACTTTTGGTTGAAAGTCGATTTTATTCGATATTAGAATGGCTACTCCAGCTTGTTTCTTGGGACCATTTGTTTGGAAAATTGTTTTCCATTCTTTTACTCTGAGATAGTGTCTGTCTTTGTCACTAAGGTGCGTTTCCTGTATGCAGCAAAATGCTGGGTCCTGTTTATGTACCCAGTCTGTTAGTCTATGTCTTTTTATTGGGGAATTGAGTCCATTGATGTTAAGAGATATTAAAGAAAAGTGATTGTTGCTTCCTGTTATTTTTGTTATTAGAGGTGGAATTATGTTTGTGTGGCTATCTTCTTTTGCGTTTATTGGAAGAAAATTACTTTCTTGTCTTACCTAGGGTGTAGTTTCCCTCCTTGTGTTGGAATTTTCCATTCATTATCCTTTATAGGACTGGATTTGTGGAAAAATATTGTGTAAATTTGGTTTTGTTGTGAAATATTTTGGTTTCTCCATCCATGGTAATTGAGAGTTTTGCTGGGTATAGTAGCTGGGCTGGCATTTGTGTTCTCTTATGGTCTCTATAACATCTGTCCAGGATCTTCTAGCTTTTATAGTCTCTAGTGAGAAGTCTGGTATAATTCTGATAGGTCTGCCTTTATAAGTTACTTGACCATTTTCCCTTATTGCTCTTATTATTCTTTCTTTGTTTTGTGCATTTGGTGTCTTGAATATTATGTGATGGGAGGAATTTCTTTTTCTGGTCTAGTCTATTTGGAGTTCTGAGGCTTCCTGTATGTTCATGGGTGTTGAATTAATTATTTAAAAGAAGGCCACTGGTCAAGCCGACTATCTAAGCTTCGGTGGCTCTGCCTAGCTCAGCCGCCATGTTCCATGGCCAGAGGCCATGTGCACACTGCAGCTAGAAATGGCCAGCCAGAAACACTAGCCCTGCCACCCATGAGACATCTCCGTAAGACCATCCCGCCATCCACGTTGGCCCAGTAGGAAAATGAGACACTAATGCTTAAATTATCCAAAAGCTTTATATATTTGGTAATGATCAGTAACAAGATGCCCATACAATCAGAAGTGTAACCCAATACCCAACCTAGATATACCAACTACCTTTGACTGCTACAGACACGTGAACATCCGCCTCCATGTTCCTCTCTCTCTCTCTCTCCTGTCTCTCTCCCAGTTCCTTCTCTTCTTTCTCCTCCTCCTCTCCTTACTTCTCCTCTTCCTCTCCTTACTCCTCCCACCTTAACTGCTCCTACACATGGTGATCTCTTTCTTTAGGTTAGGGAAGTTTTCTTCTATAATTTTATTGAAGATATTTACTGCGCCTTTAATTTGGGAATCTTTGCTTTCTTCTATACTTATGATCCTTAGGTTTGGTCTTCTCATTGTGTCCTGGATTTCCTGGATGTTTTGGGTTAGGAGCTTTTTACATTTTGCATTTTCTTTGACCATGTGTCAATGTTTTCTATGGCATCTTCTGCACTCTTCTATCTCTTGTATTCTGTTGGTGATGCTTGCATCAGTGACTCTTGATTTCTTTCCTAGGTTTTCTATCTCCAGGGTAGTCTTCCTTTGAGATTTCTTTATTATTTCTACTTCCATTTTTAAATCCTGGATCGTTTTGTTCATTTCCTTCACCTGTTTGGTTGTGTTTTCCTGTAATTCTTTAAGGGATTTTTGTGTTTCCTCTTTAAGGGTTTCTACCTATTTACCTGTGTTCTCCTGTTTTTCTTTAAGGGAGTTATTTATGTCCTTCTTAAAGTCCTCTATGTTCATCATGAGAAGTGATTTTAAATCTGAATCTTGCTTTTCTGGTGTGATGGGGTATTTAGGACTTGATATGGTAGGAGAATTGGGTTCTGATGATGCCAACTAAACTTGGTTTCTGTTGCTTACATTCTTGTGCTTGCCTTTCGCCATCTGGTTAACTCTAGTGCTATCTGCACTCACTGTCTCTGACTGGAACCTGTCTCTTCTGTTATCTTGGTTGTGTTAGAGCTTCTCAGAGTCCAGTTGTCTCTTTGATCCAGTGATCCTGGGTGTCAGAATTCCTGGGAGTCAGGCCGTCTCTGGGATTCTGTAATCCTATGATCCTGGGTGTGTTAGAGCTCCTGGGAGTCCAGCTTCCTCTAGGTATTGTGAGATTGGTTGCAGAGGTATCGCCCAAGGTCTGCTCAGTGCACCAGCTCAGATCAGAAGGAATCTGTGCCAGTGGCTCAGGATATGGTGTCTTCATGGGAGCAGAACATCTAGGAGTCAACTACTCTGGGTACAGTGGATCCTCAACTGCTCTGAGTACAGCAGATCCTCTGGGATGGGTCTGAATATGGTGTCTTCACAGGAGCAGACCAGCTATGAATCTGCCCCAGGGAGAAGGGCCAGGTGGAGGGGGCAGAAGGGGAGTGGTATTCGGGAGGGTGGGGTTTTGGTGGGTGATGGGTCCCTAGTGAGCCACTGGTCTCCTAGCTGCAGCTCTAGGACTTCGGATCATGGGGGGGGGTTCTTACCAACTGCTCTGAGTGCAGCAGATCCTCTCAGATGAGTCTGAATATGGTATGGTGTCTTCCTGGGAGCAGACCAGCTATGAGTCTGCCCCAGCAAGAAGGGCCAGGTGGAGCACCTTAACATATTTTATAACCTTTATTTTATATATTCAATATTGAAGAAAGACAAGAAACTTAATATTAAAAATGATGTCACACATAAGCAAACTCCATTTATTATTGACATTTTACAATTTTTAAAAATTGTTTTATATGCCTGGGTGCTTTGCCCACATATATTCGTGCACCGAGTGTGTCTGTCTGGTACTCATGGAGCCCAGATCCCTGTGGAACTGGAGTCAAGGAAGGTTACATGCCACCATGTAGGTACTAGGAATTGAACTCAGGTCCTCTGGAAGAACAGCCAGTGCTCTTAGCCACTGAGCCATCTCTCCATCTCTGGGTATGTTTGTGGGAGAGTTTCTAGACTTAGTTATTTAAGGTAGAAAGAGATGCTGTAAATGTGGATGGCACCATTCCTTCAGCTGGCAAGCTGAACATCAGTGTTCATTGCTGTTTCCTGACTGCAGATACAATGTGACCAGATGCCTTATCCTTTTACCATCATGTTGTACTATTAACCAACCAGCAAAACAAACAGAAAGCACAAGTCTTCTTTCTTTAAGTTACTTTTGTCAGATATTTTATCACAAGAAGAGAAATAACTAGTACAAAAGTATTTTGCATAGGTCAAAATCAGCATCTCATTGCTTTAAATAATATGCTCATGGAAACCCAGGAACATTTCATTGCTTCTGTCTAGGTCCCATTCCCATAGGCTTCTCTGGCAGATGCATGGTATGGTTATCCATCCCTATAGATAAGTGACCATAGGGCACTAGGGCTCCCTGTGTTGGCAGTTCAGCTGCTGACAAATAGTCACCACCATTTGTTAATAGGCGTTCTTATCTGAGCATTCTTATCTGAACTTTTCCCTGTAAAGGATAATTTAAAACATCAAGTGACACCTGGTCCTGCAGGTATATATATTTACCCACTCCATAATACTATATGTTTAAGTCTACCAAAGGATCATTTGAATTTGGACCAATTTTTAAGCCTTTCTCTTTAGATCATTTCAAGTTTAAAGAATTATAAATACCCTTTCATCCACATTTGCTTTATCATTCTCATCCTCTCTATCAGTAGACACACATATCTCCCAGAACTTTTGAAAGTAAGTTGCTGATAATATGTCCCTCAAAAACAAAGGCATTGTTTTATTTACTGTGATGGTTGGTCTTCAATGTCAACTTGCTTAGATTTGAAATCACCTAAGAGACACACCTCTGGGCATGTCTTTGAGGGAATCTCTGTTAGAGGTTTAACTGAGAAGAGACCCACCCTGAATTGGTACCATTCCATAGTCTGGAGTCTCAAGACTAAATTATAAAAAACAGAAAAGAAAAAAGGAGGAATATGAGCACCAATATTTAACTTTTTCTGATTCCCAGCTGAATGAAGTGTGACTTACTGTCCCTCTCCCACTGATGCTGCCATCATGGGCTGTAGTCCCTCAAACCATAACCCAAAATAATCATTTCTGAGTTACTTTTGTAAGGTATTTTGTTGCAGGAGCAGCAAAAGTAACTAATACACATACTCACAGTACATGAAAATTAGAAAAGTTAACTTTGACTTATAGAATGTATGTAGCTTTGGTCAATTGTCTTAAAGTCCTTTCCAATGCTATTATTCCCTAGCCCAAGAATGAATCTGAAAAGAATCCCGAATTGTATTTGGTAATTTAATCACCTTAGTCTCCTTTATTTTGTTATTTACTATTTGTTTAGTTTTGTGTATGTTTGATAGGGTTTTATATAGTCAGGCCAGCCTTGAACTCATTGTATAATTGAGGATGGCTTTGAATTCCTGATCATCCTGCCTCCACCTCCCAAAGTCTAAGATTATAGCTATGTGGCATCATACCTTACTCTTTGGCTTCTTTTAACCTGTAACAACTTTTTAGTCGTACTATTTTTTTCATGATCTTGACATATAAGCTAGTTCATTTGATGGCTTGCCTTTGATTTCAGTTGTTTTGGTGTTTATTTAAGTTTAGATTCCGGTTATGCATTTGGACAGAAACCCTGTGGCAGAGATGTTGAGTCTTTGTTAATATTTCATATTAGGATGTCCGTTTGTGGGGTAAGGTGGTGTATATAGGTTTTCTTTTTCTATATATAAAGTAATAAATTTCAGAATGTTGTCTGAGTTATACTGACTCAGTCACAGAACTCTCCCTCCTAGCCGGTGTATAGACTGTATTCACCATACTTACCATTAAATAGCATTGGAGAAAATAAAACCAGATTCCAGGATAGGGGGCAGGGATTCTTTGGAGTTCCGCTTTGCAGTCTGTTCATGTCCATGGTGTAAAGCTGTCTCCAGAGAGTTATTCTTGCCATTCATTGTACTTACATAGGTGTTTGTTAACTATTCTTTGCTAATCATGCAGATTATATAATCCTACTCTGTGCATACCTTTTGAATTCTCTATTAAAAATATTTTTGAACCTGAATAAATTAAAGTAGCAAACTAAAACTAAAAACTAAAAAAGCAAGACAAATAAATATCAGAACTTGGTCACCAGCCATGTCCTCACTCTTTATATCTCTTTGGGAAAAATCACTTATTATGCTCTCAGGACTGGTGTTGTTATAAAAACTGTGATTAATAGAAATTTCCTACCTGCATCACTGACAATTAAGTAGGCCTTGAATAAATAGGTATGAGGATACTTAAAAATAAAGCTCTATAAAAATCACAATGGCTTCTCCCAATTAATTTAAGTTTAATTGGTCATGAATAGTTGGCCCAATTTACTTATAATAGAACTTCACTCAGAGTCAGTGATGTGACCTGAACTTCCGTGTGACCATTATGGATCTGACAGAACTGCAGGCTTCTGGCAGGTAAAGATAGAAAATGTGACCTCATCTTTGCATTAGTGAGCCCTTTAAAGCAGAAAGGAATGTCATGTTGGCATTCAGTTGTTAGCTTTATGATTGCTAAGCTTGTGACTAAGTCAGGCTTTATATTAGTTACTTTTCTTATAACTGTGACAAAATACCTGACAAAAAACAATATGAAGAAGGTTGAGTTCCGTTCACAGTTTGAAGGTAAAGTCTATCATGGTGGGAAAAGCATGAGCCCAGGGACCTTGAAGCAGAGAGAGACAAGTGTTAATCCTTTGCTCCTCACTCTCTCTTTTTGGTTCAGCACCTCACTGCATCAGTAATGCTACCCATATTAAGATTGGGTTTTTCCAGAATAAACTAACCTAAATGCATAGGGTCTCACAGAGACAGAACTGCCAACCAGGGAGCCTGCGTGGGACTGACCTAGGTCCCCTACACATATTAACAGTTGTGTAGCTTGGTCTTTTGGTGGGACTCCTAACACTGGGAGCAGGCGCTATCTCTGATCTTTTATATATCTTTGGGACCCTTTCCCCCTACTGGGTTGTCTTGTCTAGCTTTAATAGAAGAGGTGCCTAGGCTTACTGCAACTTGATATGGCATGGCTGGCTGATATCCATGGAAGACCTACCCTTTTCTGAAGAGAAACAGAGGAGGAGTAGATGGGATTGGGGGAAGAGGGGAGGTGAGAGGGAAGGGGTTGAGAGGAGAGGAGGGAGGGGAAACTGTCAAGCTGTAAAAATAAATAAATAAATAAATAAATAAATGGAAGGAAGGAAGGAAAACTGCAGGTCACGGTGTAAGATAGATAGATAGATAGATAGATAGATAGATAGATAGATAGATGAAAAACTGCAAAAAGAGTAGGTTTTTCCTTTCAGTTAAAACTTTTTTGAAACACCTTCATAGTCACACCCAGAGGTATGTTTCTGTGGTGATTCTAAATGTAATCAAATTGACAGTGAATATTAATCATTACCAACTACACAGTCCAGTTGTAGAGATCCCTCCTAGTGAGAGTAATGTTTGCAGAAATATCATCTATGTACTCATTCATGGGTTGAGATACAAGTGTACTGCGGAGCCCTGAGGCAGAGCCCATATCTTTTCATATTACTTAGAAAAACCCAGAGTAAAGGCTCCCTGCAAGTGAAGAGAACTTTCTGTAGCAAAAGAGCTACAAAGATCAGGTTGTTTGTGTCCAACACCTTCCTTAATCTTACTGATTAGAAAACTCATACCTTACCTCTTAGGGAGAATAATAAGTGCAAGGAAAAGCAATAGACAGTTTTTGTTAGTCCCTTCATTACGAAAAGTACCACCTTAATGAATCAAGGTAGAAATGTCTATGGGAGAGGAGGATGTTTCTCTCCATCCACCACAGTGTAGCATTTTTTACTGTGATTTCTCACATCAAATCTCACATCTACAGTTGCCTTTACCTTTGCTGGATGCTAGGCATCCATTGCCCCTGTATAATGTTCTAGGGAGTGAGTAATATGTGTTGATTGTGGCAGAACATTAGACCAAATCACTCTCAGTTACCATCACAGGTTATGACAAACATGTAGTGCTTTATAGCTCTAAGCAATGTGTACCTCAGAAGGCCATTGTCACCATGGAAGGAAAATAGAGGCTTTCCAAAGTGAGGACAACTAAGGATCTCCCTATCTAACAATGTACTTATGGTCCTTGGTGACAGCACAGAAAAAAGATGTGGCTAAGTAAAAGACTTTCTGTTATGTTTGTATACATTCTTTGAAGTAAAACAAGTTTTGCAGCTTCTAGGAAACATTGCACAGTGGAATATTGGCAACGTGAGAGAATAGTACAGCATGGTTTTCCATTATAGTTTGTCTTAGTTAAGGCATGATAAAACACAATGGCCAAAAAAATTTGGTAGGAAAGGGTTTATTTTGCTCACTTCACAGTGCATCACTGAGAGAAGTCAGGGTAGGGACCTGGAGGCAGGTACTGATGCAGAGACATGGAAGGAAAAATGCTGTTTATTGGTTTGCTCTGCATGGTTTGCTCAGCCTGCTTTCTTATAGAACACAGAACCAACAAACACATGGATGGTGCCACCCACAGTGAGCTTGGTCCTCCAGTATCAATTATTAAACAAGAAAATGCCTCACAGGCTTGCCTCAGGCCAATCTGGTAGGGGCATTTTTTTCAGTTGAGATTCCCTCTTCTCAAATGATTGGAGCTTGTGTCAAGTTGAGATAAAACTAGCCAGCACAAGTTTATTGTCCTGGTTTCAGTTCATGTTATTTATTGTTAGTTTTTGAGACAGCATTATCTTTAAAATTCCTGTCTTATTCAGGGTTTCATTGCTGTGAAGAAACACCATGACCAAAGCAGCTCTTATAAAGGAAAACATTTAATTATGCTAGCTTACTGTTAGTCTATTCTTGTCTTGGTGGGAAGTATGGCAGTGAGCAAGTAGACTTGGTGCTAGAAGAGACAAGTTCTACATCTTGATCTGAAGGCAGCAGAGGGGAATATATGTGAGACTTCAAGGCCTCACCTTTTCCAACAAGGTTACACCTCCTAATAGTGCTGCTCCCTGTGGGCCAAGCATTCAAACACATGAGCTTTTTCTATGTGTTTTTTTTTTTTTCTGATAATAAAGCTTGAAGTAAATAAAGTAAAACCAGCTTGTCTATTGCCATATTCTGAAACCAAATCCAATTCTAGTGTTCATCTAAAAAGAAGATATAGGAAATGCTCAATAATCTGTCTTAACTTGTTTTTCATTATAATAACAAAATGTTTGAAGCTTGATGTTTCATAAAGAAAAGAGATTTGTTTTGGATCACAGTTTTTGGAAGCATAGTAGTTGAAGAGCATAGTACCAGCATTCCTTGACTTTTGGTGAGGTACTCATGATGTATAGGAGAAAAGAAGAAGAAAAGTGGGCACATATGAAAGGTCATGTATATGTGAGGCAGGGAAAGCTGGTCCACACTCTAACACATCTTTATAGTAAATAATCCAATCCCAGAAAGTGTAGCTCTGGGCCAGTATGGTGATTCATTCATTGTATAAGTTCATTTGCCACCCAAATCTGGAAACATGTTTGGTGCCAGGAGCCCACATAAAGGTAAAAGGAGAGACATGACCCCACAGAATTGTCCTCTGACCTTACATGTGCACCACGGCATGGACACACAGGGGCACACACACACGTCATTTGTTGAATAATCATATCCAAACCATGTTACTATCCTGTCCTAAACATTGTCAGAAAACACAGATGAATTTAGGGTAGGGTATTACCTGGTAGATTTCTTAAAATATCTCTCTTTTTTCCAACATCTTACAGGTACCATGTATTTCTTTCAGGATGACATTGGGGGTATATGTTCTAAACCCTACAATAAGGATAAAGTTAATTAGTTTCCTGGAACACAAATTTCTTATGAAAAGTTCTGTGACCAAGCTCAGTATCTGTTGTGCCTTATTTTGGTTTTCCAGAATAACTTCAAAAACATATCCACAGTCTCCAAAGACAGTGAAGCCCACATACATAGGGTCTCCTGTGAAGTATTACTTTCCACCCATTTCAAGTGAAGAAAACACCCAAGAAGAAGGCAGAGAAGGAAAAGAGTAATAAGGAAAAGGAAGGTGCCACTGGTCAGCAGGCCACTGTCCTACCCAGAGAAGAAACTCTAGAGAAGCACATGGCTGACAAGTATGCCACTGAGAAGTATGTAGCTGATAAGCATGCAACTGAGAAACATTCTACCACTGGAGGGAAGGCTGAGCACAGTGCAGGTAAACCTTTGTTGATGTTGCCAGTTAGACTTAGCTTTCCCCTCATGGTTCTCCCTCTGTCCTGATCTATATACCAGGCTCTCATGATTTTGGTTTTTCCCTAGGACAACTTTATCCCCTTGTACTGCTTTCTCAGGCTTGCTCATAATTTTTAAATCCTTCTTTCTTTCTGACGAGACTTAGACCTTGACTCTGCTTATGGCTGTAAGATTTCATAGGAGTGCTATGATGAGCCACATACAGCCTATATGTGCAATTCTGCATGACAAAGCACTAGCTTTAGTCCTTAAGGTCTCTGTCATGCAGTGAGTTCATTAATAAGGTAGTACTGTAGGACTTGCTTGTAGCCCTGTACTCAACTATTTCCTGCCCCTACTGAGGAGTGAATACACCTAGGGTCAAGCTAGCCCATTGCAGCTTCTTCTGCTTAGTGACTAATTTCAGTACTGTTTTGCAGTGTTTGCCATCACCATACTGAGATAGTGTTGTGTCCATTTCTATGTGAGTGGACTTACTGTGTTCATTTCCCCTGATCTTTTTATTTATTTTTTTGCTACCATTTGTCTGACTGCCTCAGGAAAAACCACAGCAGGCACCACTGATGCAGGGGAGGCTGCAAAGATCCTAGCTGAAAAGAGACGTAAGGCTCGGCTACAGAAGGAACAAGAGGAGCAAGAACGACTGGAGAAGGAAGAACAAGAGAGGTATGCAGGCACTTAGACTTGTATGATCTGTTGTAAAGGTGGGGTTGGAAAAATAGCTTGCTTTTCTTTTTACAATTTTTATGTTGCCAACACCTGGACAGAAGTATTGGAATCTAGATTGTATGGACTACAGGGAAGGTGCTTAGGAGACTGCATCTTCTTCTATATGTTATTAACAGTTGCTCTTTTCTGAAGACCTAGAAACTCACATTTCCAGGATCTAAATGTTACAGGTACCTTCTTTTCTCTTCTTAGAAATAGAAATGAGGCAACTCTAGTAGAACTATAAGGAGAGTTTGAATTTTTATGATAGATTAAGTCTCCCTGGAAATACAGAAGATTCTGGACATAGAGATCTTGACTCTGTTTCCCAAATGATCCCAACTTGTGCTCAAAAGTCAGAGAGGAAAGAGTCAGAGTCCCAGAGATAAGGGGCTAGAGAGAAGACTCACCCTCCCTAGCCCATGAGAATGAGTTATATGGAAATCCTCACCTGGATCAAGACAAAAGGATGTGGTTCTCTAAATGTTGGAGAGTATCTTACCAGAAGTGTCTGGGGAACATAGTGCAAATGTGCTTGCTCTAGTCTCATTCTAGTTTAGCAGTTCATCAGTTTTTGAAAGCCACTATGATAATAGTACTAAAACACTTTTCTGTGATACTGGTAGTCCTGCTTTTCTGATCTTTGTGTTCAGAAAGGAAACACATTGTTAAAGGACAAGGTCAATTTAATCACTACAAAGGGAAAGAATGGTCTTGGGATAATCACAGAGTACAACCCTGTACCATTTAGAGAATAAGAACATGACAGGAAGCAAGCAGTGCTGTAGCACAATTTAAGATAACAAATAATAAATATTCCTGATCCTTTAGAACCTTATAAAAAATCTTTGTGGTTTCTGATTAAATGTTTGTTGATCTAATTTTTTTAAAACAGTTGGGTGATAGGTCCCTTCTTCTAAACATCTCTTATGTTTTTCTTACTCCAGCTTTTTGATCAATATCATGTTTTGTTATTGTTGGATGATATATATGTTCAAGAGGGTTTGGGTGGGCTGGAGGTTAAGTAAGGGAAATGACAGGTTATAAATCATGGGATTTCAAATGACAGATTGGTAAAGGTGGCCACAGTGGTAACATCTCCCTGAGCAGGTGAGTGAACTGATTGTTGCTGTGTATTTAAGAACTGATTGTTTACCTTCTAGCTACTTTCTTCTCTCTCATATTTCCTTCACAGCCCAGCTGCAGAATGAATTCATTAGCTCCTGTCTTTATTCTCCCAAGTCAAACTCTTTACACTGCTACACATCCTCCAATCTTTCATTACCCAACTCTTTGGTTTTTTTTAATTTAGTTATTTAAATCACATCGTAATTTACTTATTTACACAGAGGTTATAAACACAAAAAAGGCAGGATGTGGGGAAGGGAATGGCACCGGAGCATAGGTGTTCAGGGGGAGTACAGATACCTTTCAGAACAGGGTATCAGCTGCGTTACCCAACTCTTAATTTGATTCTTGGTTTCCTTTGGCACCATGGAACTTGTTTTTGTTTTTTGTCTTTCCTGCATCTCTCCTAAATGTTGCCTGGACTCCAAGCCCTTAGTCCTTAACCAGCTTTTGCCTGACATGTCTCCCTTGCTCACAGTGTTGCTGGCTATTGTCCCTGACATCCTTTCAGTTTCCTCTGGTTTCAAAATATTTATGACTGACAGTTGATGCGGCAGTTTCATGCTTAGACACGAACTTGTTCTCATTTCCCTTCCTGAGTTCATTTCCTTGTTACCTTGTGTTTATCACTATTTCTGAAGCTAACTGTAGCTTTATTTTGTAAACTTTCTATACTTTTTTGCAATACACTGAAGACTCCTGAATCCGTACCTATGCCCTGAATTTACTCTAAAGCTGCATTGTATTATACCATAACATCTAGATATATGTAAATTGAGGAAAATTCAATTCCTTAGTCTTATTTGTCACATATATCATTGTTTATTCACCACGCAACATCATTTTATAAGTCATTTCCTTGTTTCAGAAAGTTGTTAGCATTTGTCTATAAGGCAAATCCTATATTTTCAAATATATTTTACTGTCTCATATTTACCTCAAATTCAGCATTTCTTTTTTTTTTTTTTTTAAATCAAATTGTAATTTTTACTTATTCACACAGGGGTTATAAACACAAAAAGGCAGGATGTGGGGAAGGGAATGACACCGGAGCATAGGTGTTCAGGGGGAGTACGGATATCTTTCAGAACAGGGTATCAGCTGGGTGAAGGTTCAGGGGACAGGTCACTATGACTCTGCCTATGATTCACTTGTCCTTATCTAAGTTGGTACTGTCCACCGAGGCTGCCTATTTACAAGATCTATGACTACTCAGGCTGGTAAATTTCCACAAAAGCTGCCTGTGTACAATAGCTTATAGCCATCTGTTTCAGTGTTTTTCCACAGAGACCCACGACTTTGTGTTAGCATACATGTATGTCAGGCCTATTGCTGATTTTAGGCCTATGGGTGCAAATTCAGCATTTCAAAGGCATAAATTAGTATCTGTCACTCAGACTTCTTGTTCATTTTATGCACTCTGTACTCCTATGTACCCCATTCCCGACATCTCAGAGCTACTTTCAATGTTTCTGTCATCCTTCATATCACATGATTTATCAGTTAAGTCTTCATTGGCTGTCATATTAGCATTCTCCCCATGCTCCTCCAGCACCAGATAGGTCATTTAGACTGTATCTGTAGAATCTTAGTTGAGAGTTTCAGATCTCCCAGAGCTGTTTGCTGTTCATACTGTTTCCAGAGTGACTTTTCTTAAATAAATGTGATTGTCCTTGTTAGTGATTCTTTTGACTACAGGATCTATCAAATTCTACTAAGTCTACCATGGACTAGACACTCCTCGCCCCTCTGCCTTCTCTGTCTAGGCCAGTCTGCAAACCTCCTCATATGTTCCAGTATGCAGCTCCACAACTACAAAAACCTTTCTTTTGCTGTGCCTCCACATAAACTCATGCTCTTTGCCATGTGATGAGTCTTTCTTTCTCAAGCTGCAGGTCAAATAACTCCTGCCGGCATTTCTGACCTGTATTGGAGAGGGAACTGATCTATTCCTCTTTACCCTTTGAACTTAGCTTCCAGATGACTAACGTGGTCTCATTTGTCTACAGGTTGTCTCCCTTTTCTGACTAACATTTTAAAAAAAGATTTATTTATTTTATTTATATGAGTACACTGTTGCTGTCTTCAAACACACCAGAAGAGGGCATCTAATCCTATTGCAGATGATTGTGAGCTACCATGTGGTTGCTGGGAATTGAACTCAGGACCTTTGGAAGAGCAGTCAATGCTCTTAACCTCTGAGCCATCTCTCTAGCCCTCTGGTTAACATTTAAAAGGTCAAAGTACAGTCTTTGATCACTGTTGCTTGGTGCTCAGTGAGGAGGAAGAAGGTCAACTAAAATGCCACCAGTGACAGCAGTGGGTTAAGTGGACTCACAGGTTAAAATTTTGTGGTTAAGGCAGAAGAAAATGGTGTATACATACTGAGAAAAGTAATAAGAAAGGGGCAAATTTTGGAGGCGATGCTAAGGTTTGATTTGAAGTATTTAGGAGGATGGTATACCCAAATAATAGACCATGGAAAGGCAAAAAAAAGGTCTGAAAAGCTAAAAATTAACCATCTGATTTTAGATAAACATAGGTGCCTGCAGAACATACAGGTAGTTGCAAATCAAATACAAGCCTGAGGCCAAGATGAAATTGGAATGAATACGCTTAACTCCAAATCAGTTTTCCTCTCTCTTGCCAGAATGTGAAGCATTGATAGTGCCACCCGCAAGGTGAGAAAGGAAAGTACCAGACAGCCTGAGGCTGGAACACAGCGGACATCTCTTGGAATAGGATCATCCTCCTCACATCTGTTTTGTTTAGTGTCAATAGTTAAAGTCACAGAACTGTGATTACCAGTTGAGAAAATGTAGCAAAAAAATAAATAAATAAATAAAGATACTTGTGCTAAACTCTGGAAAAACCCAGTTATTGTCACTAGCTGTTGAGGCAAATACTGTCTAGGAGACTCCCTTTAAAGAAAAGGCTTACAAGATGTTCTGACAACAAGGCCCTAAGAGAGCAAAAAGATGATCCAGTTACAGATGGCTGTGACACCCGTGCTCCCTCAGAAGTCCACAAAGCAGTCCCAGCCTCTGTGCTTGGGGATGGCCCAAGATATACAGTGGGATTCTTGGAGTTAGGACAAGCATCCTTATACCCTAAATCCAGCCTGGTGAAGATAAGAGTTTCCTGGATTATAAAATAGATTACATGTAGAAGCTAAAATGGCTGCTAGGGGCCCATATCAAAGAATATTGAAATAAAGCTTCTCATGGCCAGGCCACATAGACAACCTGGAGTCATTGTCCAAATGAGAACACAGACCTGAAACTACAGGTTCACAGTGCTGTTCATACCTGGCTTCTCACTAGCTAAGTCTCTAGGTGGCAGGTGGTTTGGGTATAAACTAGGGAAGGCACTGGCTTTTCTACATGTAGCAGCAAGGTAGGTTACAGGCATGAGAAAGAAAGGACACCACCATGTCAAGTGGCCAGGGGCTGTTTAAGAGGGCCTCACAGGAAAGAAAGTCAGTGTTACCAGGCTATTGCAAGACAGATTGAGACTGAGAATGGTCTTGGAATTAGACAATGAACAGATTTTTTGGAGTTAAATTATTGAGAAGACAGGTACAAAGACATGAAGCAGCCCCAAAGAGGTAAGAGCATGGTCATAGAGCAGAAGGCAGGTGGGAGAGAATTTAGGAAGGTAGACTGGGATACCTAAGACTTGAGTATTTTTGTAGCTAATGGAAAGTTGTATATAGAATGGCAAAACTGCCATTGGAAGGAATGGAAACTAGCAAAAGAAGTAAAAGCAATGGGAAGGTATGGATTAATTGCACAAGTGGTAGCATTTACAATCATTTGCATATTAGGCAGAACAAACAGGAAACATTCTCAATACTAATAGAGTGAATGAATGAGTAAAGCAGCAGGATGAAGTGGTCCCAGTTTTCTCTGAAAAAGTAGTGGTACTACTGTCAAGTAGAATGAGGATAAAGGTTGACAAAAGGTGGTTGTCCACATAGAGTCCAAGAGACACACTAAAAACATGTCAGCTGAGACTAAATAAAGAGCACAAGACCAATCAGCTCTGTTTGTGCCTTTCTCTAGCCAGTCTAGGAAACCACAGAAGGGCATGAGTGATTCTAAGGACCATTCAGGGTGTGGAACAGAGCAGCCTCTGTGTGGTCACAGGAACCAGAAGCCTGATGGATGGAAGAAGATAGAAGTTGTTTGTACAGTGCTCACCAGGGAAGGTCACCAGAGAGGCAGAAGGATGAGCTAAGATCAAATCAAGGATTGGTGGTGAAGGTGAAGCTTTTAAAATGAAAACTGAAAACACAGGAATAATGAACAGCAAAGTTCACATACTCATCTACAACACTAAACAATTCAAGGCCCATCGAGCATATCAATAGTGTAGGCCAACTATGACAATGAGGGACTTAAGTTGTGAAGTGCTAGAGACTGAAAGATAGAGTCTATTGTATGAAGACTCTCACCAGTCCAATGACCAAGGCAAGGGATATCCACTAACTGCTGAATGATGACACTTTCTACTTGGTAGAGAAGGAAAACTGGGCTAGGATGGGTATGATAACAAAGATCAAGAGAATGACAACTGCTCAAAGGTTTGTCAAACTATAGAAGAGAAACTAGAGCATGGAGGTAGGTTAGTGACAATGACAAATACAGTGGACTATGGGTAGCCTATGGTAGAGGGCTGGTAGGAAAAGATGAAGTGGTTCTTAAAATGAGAAGTTTAATACTTGAAAAAAATAGAGAAGTACCTAGTTTCTCATGGAAAACCAGGCCGTTGTGTGTGTGTGTGTGTGTGTGTGTGTGTGTGTGTGTGTGCGCGCGCACTAGCTTTAAAATACTTTTATGGGAGGTAAAAGGAAATCTTTTCAGTAAGAGGATGAGGATGGAATTTCCCTGAATACACCAAGGAAAAGATAAGCAGAGGCTGGTAGGTATACAGGAAAGAATTTATGTTTTCAGTGATAATGAGGTTTAAGTAGATTTAGGATCTTAGGGATGCTACTATAACAGTCTCAGTCTCTCTCTCTCTCTCTCTCTCTCTCTCTCTCTCTCTCTCTCTCTCTGGCTCTTGCTGTAGCTCTTGCTCTCACTCTCTTGCTCTCAGTTCCTTGCTCACTCACTCTTACTCTCTTTTAATCTTTGAGAGAGAGAGACAGTGTGTGTGTGTGTGTGTGTGTGTGTGTGTGTGTGTGTGTGTGTGTGTGTGTGAACACGTTGAGCTTTACCTGCCATGGTCAGCACATGGTCCGTTGGCAGTTTGCCTTTGGAGTGTATCATCCTCTAACAATGCTTTTGTTCTCAAAAGGCTGGAAAAAGAGGAATTGAAAAGAAAGGCAGAAGAGGAAAGACTGCGCATAGAAAAGGCCTATAAACAAGAAGAGGAAAAGAAGCGGCAGGAGGAAGAAGAGAAAAGAAAGGCAGAAGAGAAGGCAAAAGAAAGGCAAAAGAGAAGGCTGAGGAGGAGCTGTTGTCAAAAGAGAAGCAAGAAAAGGAAAAACAAAAAAAGAAATGAAGGAAAAAGCCATGATTGAAAAGCAGGTACAGCCTGAGGTCTCAGACTTTTCTTGTTATTCAATGGTATTAATATTAGGCAAAATTTTGTTAAATTTTGTTAAATATAATGACTCATAATAACTTAAAGGTTTTTCTTAAACTCCTTGTAGTGGTTATTAAATGTAACTCCTGAAATAAAGTGAAGTCGTTAATGTGTTCCATGTCACTTTGGATTTCTCTACTAGAGGCAGACACTGGAATAAGAATGAGTTCTGGTGGTTTATTTGGGAGAAAATCTCATGAATCTGGTGTGAGAATAAAGAAAGTCAGTATAAGTATATGAATGAATGAATAAGTTATTATGGGTAACTGGAGTTTAGTGCCATTGGAACCCCTGATAATGATAATGACTTAGAATTTTCTTCGTGAGGAGTCAGAAAACTGAGCAATTTACTAACACTACTCCTTACTGTGTCTCAGTTGTAGTTTTATGGTGTCTGTGAAGAGACACCATAACCAAGGCAACTCTTATAAAAAGAAAATATTATTGTGTTTTATTTTTAAACTGGGGCTGGCTTACAGTTTTAGAGGTTCATGCACTACGCAAGTTTTTTTTTGTACTAGTTTTAAAATACTTTCAAGGAAGTATGCAGGAAGCATGGCAGCCTACAGACAGACATGGTGTTGGAAAAGGAGCTGGGAGTTCTATATCTTAATCAAAGGCAGCCAAAAGGAGACTTGACTTCCACAGGCAGCCAAGAGGAGGCTCTGATTCCACACTGGGTGGAGATGGAGCACTAGAAGACCCCAAGCCCTTCCTCCAAGTAATATACTTCCTCCAACAAGGCCACACCTCCTAATAGCACCACTCCTGTGGGCCAAGCATTCAAATACATGAGTCTGTGTGGGCAAAATCTATTCAAACCACCACATTGTAGAATACTGCTTTTTGAGGAATTAACTTCTGGAAGTGTCTGCCTGTATGCACACTTCCTGGCCAGAGCCTGCTCACAAACATAGAGACCTTCACCATCTGTGCAAACTATCTACAGGTGGTTTTTATGGTGGGGTGAGAGTATATGTACCATGTTCAACTTTACCTGCTGTGTCAGAAGTATGTTGCCTAAGTCTATATTAAATATTGAAACAACAACTTTGAGGGAGATGATGGGATGAAGGCACCTGTGCAGACCTCAGGGAACTACTCCACTGTTTCTTACCTTACTAAAGCCTGTGCCTTGGTTTGTTTCTTCAGAAAGAAGCAGCAGAAGCAAAGGCAAAGGATGCCATTAAACAGATGCGTTTAGAAAGAGAACAGATCATGCTGCAGATCGAGCAGGAACGACTGGAGAGGAAGAAGGTAAGAGTGGAGGGAACAGGAGGATGTAAGGTGAGGACAGAAACAGGAAGTAAATCAGTGTATACCTTTATTATGGTTTTTTTCTGTCATCATATCCTATTGGTTATTGAAAAAGGAGTGGTTTAGAAAGCTCCATTAGTCGGCTGGGCATGTAGCCCAGTGGTGTGAGTGCTTGTTGATCATATATATGGTCATTTGATTAACCCTACACTCTCAAAACAGTAGAGGTCTTTTGTGATTTTGAATTTTTCCATTTTTGCCTTTCATTTCTGTCAGTTTTGTTACACATACACACACACATAAACACATACATACACACAGAGAGAGCAAGAAAGAGAGAGAGAGAGAGAGAGAATAAGAATGCTGAAGCCCTATTATTAATAAAGAAGTTACATTTTCTTTTTGAATTGACAATTTTATCATGAGATTCCTTTCTTAGTTCTTTTGTGTTTGTGTTTCGAGACAGGATTTATTTCTGAGTGTCTTTTGTAAACAACATATAGTTTAGTCAGGGCTTGCTACCCAAATCTAATTAAACAGTGTTTGTCTTTCTATTGAAAATGTTATTCCTTTTAAACCTAACGTACTTATGTATCAAGTTGGGTTTAAGGAGACTGATCATTGTAGGCCCATTTTTGTTTGTGGCCCAGTGTGGCCTTTGTATTGCTATAGGTCTAGGAGCTAAGAAATCTGTGACCCTTTCTGAGCTACTGGTCAACTTAGCTTTCTATTGCATAGTCCTCTTGAGTGGCAGACAGAATTTGTTGATTTAAGGAGAAGAAAGAGAAAGCTAGTTTTCAAATTGGATGTTAATTCTAGATCTGTATTAGTGCACTCCTTTGACCTTGTTCGTAGCAGTGGAAGTCCTCTGCGGCACCAATGGAAAACATTTCTCTGCTACTTTCTGTCTGCTGACATTTATCTTTTACAACTTTTCTGAGAGATATGAAAGTGCATATGGAGCCAATTTCTTTTTTATATAATTTTATTCTTAGAGGCCTCTTACTTTTCCCCCAGAGAATAGATGAAATCATGAAGAGAACAAGGAAGAGTGATGCGTCTCTAGAAGTGAAGGTAGGAATTCAGATGGCCATTATGTCGTGAGTGAAGAACAGCAGAATACATTTAGTGAGGTTGAAGATTGAGACAAATGCATAGAAAACATAGACTTTGCCTGTTCTGGTCAAGGTGGGGCTCAGGAAGGAACTGAGACTTTAAAGGAAAGAGGAGTTTCAGAGGTAAAAGATTCCCTCAGAGCAATTGGGTGGTAGTGCAAGGAAAGACAGAGTAGTTGAAGAGAAAAGTGACATAATATATTAAGAGATACACAGAGCTTCAAAGAACCACTTCCTACTATGGCCCACAAGGATTCTGAATACTCCTGGTGCTTTAAAAACAGTATTTGTTTTTCTTTATGTCAGTCTTTCATCCTTACATCACCTTTTGATTTCTTCTTCAGTCATTCCCAGTAACTTCATTTAAATTTTTTTATTTCTTTTTTATAGTTATTTCTTTATTAGATGCTTTTCCTTTTTTCTCCCTTCCCCCTTCTTTCCAAGTCATCCACCTTCTGTTTGTTTTCAGAAGGAAGACCCCAAAGTGGAGATTCAGCCTCTTCCTGATACCGAAAATAAGACAAAACCAGTTGTCCCCAACAAAATAGGTGAGTGTGAGGCCTGGTGTTTGGATCCTTTAGGTAATGAGGACCAGGAAACCTTCCTGCTGGAGGTCAGGGTAGTGCAGCTGGGCCCAGGGCAGTGGCTGCTGGCAGTTTTGTTTACTGAGACATCATCCCAGCACAAGGGCTATTGACTCCATTTGGAAACGCACTACCTTCTTTAGCTGGTCTAATAACTGATGGTTGGCCAAGGATGCTTTCCAGGGACCTTGATTGCACATCAGATATTACTAACACCTGACTTGTCTCTTAAACTGAGGCCCTGCAAACACTGATAGTAAGATCATACTCTCTTCTCCTTTGTGAAGCTGATTTCATGGAGTTACTGTTGGCTCTTTCCACAATAATAATACTACTACTACTACTACTAATAATAATAATAATAATAATAAACTATTATATTACTGGTGAAAGAAAAGATGAGAATAATTGCCTTGTTGTTTCCTGTTGCTTTATTAAATTTGGACATTATGATTCATCTGAAGACTTTGTGTTCTTGATCAGAAATCAATGTGTTGAACACCTGCCAGAAAGTAAATGTCTCAGAGCGTGCTGCTCCAGAAACCTTTCCCCAAGACATTTTCTCTAATGGTCTTAAACCAGTCGGGGGACCTGTTCATCTGGATGTCCTTGATGGGAAATCAAACAGTCTGGATGATTCAACTGAAGAAGTTCAATCTATGGATGTGAGGTATGTTCATTTATGTTGCATTGGAGCTCAGTCTCTTCACCAGTTCTTGCCAATTACTCCATCATTTTTCACTTTTTAATTTCTTTTAGTTATTTCTTTATAATATGCCTTTCTTATTGTATCCCTTCACTTGTCTTCCTCATCTGTAATAAATCACCTTGAAAGCAGGTTTGTTGATACAGGAAAGCTGTCACTGGTGTAATATAAATATCTCAAGTTGTCATCCTAGAAGCAAAACCAGTGACAGGGTTTTGTGGCATAAGATGTACTGAAGGAGGACTGTGGAGGGAGGGAAAGCACTAAGCAAAGATGTGTTCTCAATCTCAACGGGATGTCTGGAGGTTGGCTTTCCACCAAGGCATTTTTATTACTCTATATATTAGTCATTCAGTGTTGGTGAGACACTGCAGGTTGGGTGATACAGGAGTAACTGTGGCCATAGTGGCTCATCTCAGTTAAAGTTGTCAAAAGAAAGGGTAGCAGCTATGAATCTTTGACTAGCCAGCCCTCTAAGGCTCAGAAGTAGGTGCACCTTCAAGTAAAGATCTTAGCTAAGCCACCATCATAGTCTCCTGTGTCCACAGAGTCTCACATTTAAGTGAATTTTTCATTTAAAACTGAGAATGGTGTCAGGTATTTATAGTCCAAGCACTCTGGAGTCTAAAACAGGAGAACCAAGAGTTCAGTGGCAGCCTGGGCTGCATAGAAAAATCTGTCACAGAATGATGATGGGGAAAAAGCTTGTTGTCAGTTACTAAAAGCCTAAGGTATCCTTAAACTAGTATGTTTGCAGATGACATCATGTGGCATATTAATCTAAGATGTAAAAAAGAGCTAATTGGCTTGGGATTGAGGTAGAGGAGTTGGAGTAGGGTGGCTCTCTTGAGTCAGGAAAGTGTGACAGTATTTTATAGAAGTTCTACCAGAGCTCTTATCTATTAAGACCATACCCTTTTCTCATCAGTCATTAACCTTCTGCTTTTTCTGAGCAGATGTGAGCAGTCTGTGGCACACACTGATCATTAATATCCTATTCATGTACACTGTACACTGGGTTTTAATCAAATACATAAAAACCCAAGCTCCAACAGCCCTATCATGAACAGAGAAAATCCTGTATAGACTGGTAGTAGGACTTCCCACCAACCCTCAACTGAACATCTGCATACCTCCAACACCTCCCCCTGACTGGTGCCATTCTGCTCCCAGCAGAGAAAAAGAGGCTATTATAAGGGTTAAGACAACATATCTCCACCCCCATATTGAGCCAAACGTGCTTTATTTTATGCTTTGGGATTTGGGGCCAGGGCAAGACATGACACCATTGAACAGGAGTCATAAAAGTGAATGGATTTTATACACTGAGTTCTCCCAAGCTTTTTCCCATCATCATTCTGTGACAGAGTTTTCTATGCACCCCAGGCTGCCATCGAACTCTTGGTTCTCCTGTCTTAGCCTACTGGAGCCATATGAAAGCATATGCCATTCTCTTACCCATGGTCTTTATTATTATTGTTGATGGTGGTAGTGCTGTTTTTGAGACAGGGTCTCATGTAGCTCAGGCTGGCCTTGATGTCACTATGTAGCTGGTGCTCACTTGAACTTTCAATTCTCCTAAGTGATGATATTACAGGTATGTGCTACCATGCTCAGATTTCCTCTAAGTTCTTGAGGAGCTCAAGTGAGGAGAATGGAATGAGGGAAAGGTAAAGGTGGACCTTAACAAGGCAGCTTGCCCAGATACCTGAAGGTATGCTAGGTCAGTTGCTATGCCTTAGCTTGGCTTAGGTGTGAGAAAAGTAGATCCTTTGCGTTTCTGCATGTCTACTGATTTTTCTAGATTTGTCTCTAAGAACTCATGAAGGAAGAAGAGCCTGGCATCATCTTTATTCTGTATGTCTTTCTCTAGAGTCTTACAGGATCAGGCCCTTAATTTCTAGCCCACTACTCTTCTGGACCTGGATCTGCTCCTTTGCAGACAGCAGACAACAGTAGTGAAACTCCTCCAATCCCTAAAGAAAGGAAATAAAGAAAAAGCAAGCATCAGCTGGGTTCATCTAGATAAGTCAGGGTGAAATGGAAGCCTGGTTTTAGTGGGTAAGATTGGGTCTGTAGTTGCCTAGGGTAACAACAGGTTCATGTCCCCATTCCACAACTTTAATTGAGTACATGCTTCATGTGGTCCTGCATTAACTCTTCTCAGCATGGTCACCTGCGTCTCAAAGGAGTAGGAGTAGGAAGAAATAACTCCTTTCCCCATTATACAGAGGAAAGAAACTGAGGCCAGAGGTAGATAGAAAAAACAGCTCACTATAGACAGCACTGCTGGAAGGGCAGCACCAGGAGGCTCCTTTCAGCTCACTTTATTTTTTTTTATTTTTTTATTTTTATTTTTTTTTTATTTTTTTGGTTTTTTCGAGACAGGGTTTCTCTGTGTAGCCCTGGCTGTCCTGGAACTCACTCTGTAGACCAGGCTGGCCTCGAACTCAGAAATCCGCCTGCCTCTGCCTCCCAAGTGCTGGGATTAAAGGCGTGCGCCACCACCGCCCGGCTTTCAGCTCACTTTAAACTTTTAGCCCTTGCTTGCTCTTGGAATGTCCCAGCCTGAAAGCACTGGGAGGGCATTGCTTCTCTCTAGTTATGTGATGGTGCCTGATGTTATTTTCCTTTCAGCCCTCAGACGCTGCACTCACTCTTCTTCACTGCTTCCCATGTTCTTAACCACTGGGACCTTGTGTCCACTATCTTCCCAGATGGGAACTCACTTGTTTTCCTAACTTGAACTTCTCCATAAGAGCAATATAGCAAAACCATACAAAAAGGGGAAAGTACATTACCACGTCATGTTTAGTTCTCATGTCCTCTCTCCTCTGCCTCTCTCAGTCTGTCTCCCTCATCTCTTCTAGTCCTGTTTCCAAAGAAGAGCTTATCTCCATCCCAGAATTTTCACCAGTGAGTGAAATGATTCCTGGGATGTCTGTGGACCAAAATGGAACTGGTAATGCCCGTGCACTTCAAGATATCTTAGATTTCACTGGCCCTCCAGCATTTCCCAAGAAATCCAGTGAAAACCTCAGCCTTGATGACTGTAACAAAAATCTCATTGAAGGATTTAACAGTCCTGGGCAAGAAACTACTCTGAACACCTTCTGTTGACAAAGACAGCATTCCTTTAATGAAAGGTACAGTCTTTCAATGATACTCTAAATCTCTTAACTAACCTCAACTGAGATGTGGTAAGATTGGGTAAATACTGCCCAGCCTCTTGGACAGTTGATTTTAATTGAAAATTACAAACACAAATATATATATTACAGCACACACAGAAATTGAGAAGGATTCTAAGTAATTACTCTGTATGTGGGCCCTAGTGTAGTATTCTACTCTTGTCCCTGTGAGTAAGAAAGTTGAGAAGGCTCGACAGTGAGAGAAGGAGAGAATGCTCAGATGGCTGCAGGGTAGTTCTAGAAAAGGGAACCTCACCACTTAGTTTCCCAAGCAACCATCTGTTCTTAGATTATAGCCAAAGTGAGAGAGGAAAGCTTTATTTTTGTATCCTGAAGGTTCTCTCCCAACACTGATCTTTTTGTTGCCAAAGAGCTTTTGTTCTCACTGGCACTCTGATGGTCACTCTTGCATGGTTTCTCAGGAACATTTTGGCCTCTAGAGTTTCTCTTCCTCTCCCTTTCTCCACCTCCCTGCTGTGGTTTACATGCTAAGCTTACACTTTATACTGAACAACAGCAGTCCCTCTCATGCGAGAGTCTGTATGGGTTATATTCATTCCACAGTTGTATATACTATATTTTACATTTGATTTACTTCAAGTTAGGACTTGGAAAAAGAAAAGGAAAATGTTTTTAAGTGTGTGTGTGTGTGTGTGTGTGTGTGTGTGTGTGTAGTTAACTCTTCTGACACGAGTGCTAGGAATCAAATTCAGGTCCTATTCAAGAGCAGTCAGCAATCCTAACCACAGAGCCGTCTCACCAGCTCCTGGAACTTATTTTGAACAATGCAAACATAATCAGGTCTATCATGAAACCCTGGAATAAGTTAGTAATTTCTATGGCTCCTGCTATTTTATATTTTTTGTTGTCATTTTTGTGTGTAGTGTCTGCTTGTGTGTGTGTGAAGGTGTCCTCCTCTATCACTCTTTACCTGATTCCTTTGAGACATAGTTTCTCATTGAACCTGGATCTCACCATTTTTGGAAGGCTAGGCTACCTGAACAGTGAACTCCAGCAATTCTCCTGCCCCACCTCGTACCCAACAATGTGATTACAAGTGCATATGGCTATGACAGTCTCTATGTGGGTGCTGAAGATCTGTACTCATACTGACACCTGCACAACAAGCACTTTTACCTACTGAATCTTCTCCCCAGCCCTCCTGTCTTAAAAAGGGCTTTAGATTCTCAGAATTCCATCACTTTTTTATGGTGCCATATTCTTCTAATAGAAATTTGATGCCTAAATTGAAATCTAATCTTTTTTCAAAAGAATCAAATACAGTAATAGGGTGGGAAGGCCACAAAGTTGTATTTTATGTACATATTTCCATCTGACCTCAGTCCTTCCCTATGGAGTCTTTACTATAGACATTGGGCTCTAGAACCTCTTTCAGTCAGTTCTCTGGAAAGTCCCTGGAGTCCTTTGACACAAAACAGGAAATTCATGAAAGGCCACTTTTAATATTTTGAGAGAGGGTCTCATATAGACCAAGTTGGCCTGAAGTCACTATGTAGACTAGAAAGTATTCCATTTCTCCCTCATCTTGAATCTGGGCACTAGCCCTGCTTCCTCAAGGGAAAACTGATCTTCACTTAAGGGCAGAAAACCCTGAACAAATACGCCAGTTTTAGAGAAGCCCCATATGAGGAACACTCGAAACATTAAAATAATGATTCTGTAAAAGCTGTACACTATTTCTGGTGAGAAATACTGTATTAGTCAAGGAAGAATGCAAAATACTTGGTATCTGCTTTAATCTTACATGCTTTTGCTTTTGAATTGATACAGGTGGTATTCGGATCACCCATGAAGCTGTCGGTGTTGAATCTGAGCTGCTGGCAACCTAAAGAAGCTTCTTTTGCCCTTAACTGCTGGATTCCAAATTACTAGATTCAAAATGTAACTGTATTCCTAGGTAGTTTGGCAAACATTGGTCTCTCTTGGTAGAAACCTTGAGATTTTTGCTTTGTGAGGCTTTAAGCAAAGTTTTCATTTTATGGTTCTACTTATGAGCTTCAGCTGCTGCTAAAGCACTTCCTTGACCTTCTCTACTATCATAACCTGTGTGATGCTGTCTGGAAACCCTACTGTAGGACACTCGAATTCCCAGAGTTGGAGCACAGAGACATTTAGATGTCTCTTCCTATAAAAATCTTCTATTACCCACCCTAGTTTAAACGTGTACTTCTCAACCTGGGACTGCTCAACTCCCTGTCTTTGTGTGTGTGTGTGTGTGTGTGTGTGTGTGTGTGTGTGTGTGTGTGTGTGTTGTGTGTATGGGGTGGGGGAAACCTAGCTACATTCTCTCAGTCTCAGGCATTACCCTCCATTACTGTTTAGGGGTTGAAGAAATGTTTAGTTGAGTAAATAATTAAATAGTGGCAATTATTTCTTTTCCCTTATGGGAACTGAATCTAGCAAGGACCCTTCTATATCGCACCTTTAAAATCTCCAAATTGTCACTGCAAACCATTGAATGGCTTTTCAGCTGAATGAATCAAATAACATACAGGTGGTTATTTTCATGGTTTTTGCTGTTGGTTTTCTATTAGATCTTGGCATTTTCTTTTGTTTGCTCCTATGTTGGACTAACTGTAATAAAAGAGTCAGTGCTTTGAAAGGGGGCCCCCAGTTGGTTCCAGTATGTCACTTTAATAGACTTTAAACATTAAAAAGTCTAAACAAAGAAAAATGACGCTTAGAATGTATAACTCCATGTATGCCATATGCTATATTTAAATCTTTCATTTCTTGTAGTGAAATGTAGCTTTACTATTAAAATGACCTTTTCTTTGGAACTTTTTGTTTTGACTTGTACCTTAAGCTTTTGAAAAGATTCTTAATTCTGAGATTTACAAACAGAAGATATAAAGAAGTCTTAAAGCTGGTACTGTTTAAGAATGTATTAGTCTCAGAAACATATGTATGTTTATGTGATATAATCTAAATAAAATACATACCTCTTAGAATGCTGTGCCATTGACCTTGATGAATATCTGAGGAGATATATCTTTTATGACAAGCACACAGATGATAGCATGGTCTGACATCCAAAACATACCTGACCATTTTTCTTAAATCTTTATTTTGCTAAGTGTCTGTTTCATTGAGCTCCATTGTACCTCTCAACACAATTGTGATCATGTGATACCTCATTGCATGATGTGTACATTCTGTTTAATGTTAATAATACATTTTCGTTGAAGAGTCTGATGGCTTGCTGGAGTTTTGTTTTTGTAACCTCAGTAAAGAAACTCGCTGAAATCAACTCAGATTTTAAAACTGAAACTAGGTAGTGAAAAAAGCCAATTGATTTCTGTATAGGCGTTCTTTGTCAGATTCATTAAAAATTCCTCAGTTGTCAGTGCCAAGTGGGCTAGCTGTAGCTTCATTGGTGGCTTGTCTGTAGAACATGATGAACTTCAGAGAATGGGTAGTTGCACTGAGCAAGCAGTTAGCTAAGTGAAGAAATACCTAATTATGGTGTAATTGATGAGACTTTCACATAGCAGTTTGACATTCAGGTAATTGGAGTGGGAATATTGGCTGTTTCTTTCAAGAATGGGAAACCCAGACTTGACTTTTTTTTTTTTTTTTGTTTTTTTTGTATCTGTGGTGTGAGTTTCTTGGGGAGACAAAAACAGTGACAGAAACCAAGTTGGTTTGTTGAACCAATGAGTTTATTGGGGTTCCTTCAGGTGTTTGGATGAAGGGATTATTTATACTTGTTCAGATGAGTCAAAGGCAGCTATATCACATAAAAAACTACTCCAGTAGTTTGGTGATAACTCTCAAGAACTAAACCCCTGGAGTTCTAGAATGTTCTTAAAAGTCACTTGCAGGCAGGTTAGTCAGCAGGAGACTGCATCACCAGCTACTGTTTACTGTTTGTATAACTTTGAAAGACTTTGTGGATTTTGTAGCTTTCAGGAGTCTGTTATCTTTGTTTGCATAATCGGGTTATGAGTCTCCTACCCTCCAGAGAGAAAATAGCTACATATAATACATGTATTACATATAATATGACTCAGGCTTGTCCCCACTCCCTGGGTAATAGTACCAACCAAGGGATTAGACTTTTGAACCTTTATGATGACTTCTTCCAGAGCATTCTGAAGCTAAGGGCCCATTCAGCACAGCCTTTCTAGGTTCTGCTGACAGAGCCTCCGACGGGATTAGAAGTCATTTGTGTTAGGGGCTGGAGAGATGGTTTGGCAGAGGTCCTGAGTTTAATTTCAGCAAACGCATGGTGGCTCACAACCATCTATAATAGGATCCCATGCCCTCTTCTGGTGGGCATGAAAAACAGCATACTCATTTAAATCTATCTTTAAAATATTTTTTTCTTCTTTTTTTTTTTTTTTTTTTTTTTTTCGGTTTTTTCAAGACAGGGTTTCTCTGTATAGCCCTGGCTGTCCTGGAACTCACTCGGTAGACCAGGTGGCTCGAACTCAGAAATCCGCCTGCCTCTGCCTCCCAAAGTGCTTTGTATCATCATAAACTCTACCATAGGGCTGAGAGTGTTGACCACTCAGTCCTAAGAGTAATTGTTGTTTTTGAATATCCTAATTATTTTGCATGATGTATACAGGTTTTCCAATAAGTGCTTTTAGAGACCAAATTTAGAAATGATACAAGAAGTAATTCATTGGTAAGTGTGTACACTTTATTTGGGGGCAACTCCAATTTCTCAGTATTTTTTCAGGAGTCCTGTTTTCATGAAAGAAAATGACAATTTGAATTTCTAGAAAAAAAAAAAGCCTGCTGTGTTCTTCCCCCCTTTTGGAACCTTTGGGGAAGGAATGATAAAAAACAAAATTTCCCCTGGGGGAGGAAAACTTTAAAGGGGAAAAAAGTAAATTTTTTTGGTTTTTATGTGTTAAATTTTTAAAAGATCACTAAACCCCCTAGAAATAGCTATTTTGGGGAAAGCTTTTTTGGAGGCTTCACAGGGAAGATAGCTGCTTTAAAATCCTGAAAAAAAGATTGGGGCCTTCCCCATCTTCATCCCCCAAGCATAAAGCTTGGGGGAAAAAAACAGGCCCCCTGTGGGGGAAGGAAAAAGGGACATGCCTAGCCATGTAGATCAGCTAATTTTCAAAACCGGGGACCAATGGAAATCCCCGAAAACTACACCGAGGCCCCCTTTTTCCAAAAAGAAATTCTTTTGGGTTTTGGGGCCCAAAAAGGGGTCTTAGTGGGAAGATTTTGACATAAAAAAACTGAGAGGGGCACCCCCCCAATTTTGGTCAACCAAGGGGGTTTTTTTTTGGGGGACCAAGTCAGAATTTAAAGTTATGAAGGGGAAAACAAAACGGGGAAAACGTCTGGAAAATTCTCAAAAAAATTGGGGGACTTTTTCACTACCGGGGGGCCCCAGCTATACCCTCCGGGGTTTTTAATATATCCAGAAGATGCTCTAACAAATAAAAGGGGGACAAATGCTCCCTATGTTCATCCCCCCAGCTTTATTTTTAATAGCCAGAAACGGAAAAAGGAAACCCGGGGATGCCCTTCAACAGGGAAATTTTGGAAAAAAAAAATGGGTTTTAATTTAACAATGGAATTTTATTCAGTTTTTAAAAAAAAAGGAATTTGAAAAATTTTTTAAAAAAGGGTTTTGGAAAAACTAGAAAATATTTTTCCTGGTGAAGAAACCCCAATCAAAAGGGGAAACAAAAGGGGTATTCCTCACTGTTTTTTGGGAAAATTTTCCCCAAGAAGCCTGAAATACCCAAGTTTAAAACCACAGAACCAAAAAAGGCTCATAAGGGGAAATGAGCCAAAGGGGTTGGGGAGGCTTCAGTCCTTTTCTTAAAGGGGTTTTAACAAAATACTAAGGGGGTAAAAAATATGGAGCCCCCGTGGGGCCCCAGAAACAAAAGGGGGGAAAACCTTTTTGGGGACCATTCCCCTAGATCCCCATCTTTTGGTGCGAAAACCAAGGTGGGTTGATGGGAAAATGTAGGTTAAAACATGCTGACAGGCCCCGGGAAAATAGCTTTCCCTTTTAGAAGTCTGCAAGTTTTCTGACATACTCAGAGGCAGTGCTCCCCCCAAAATTTTTAAACTGAGCAGGGGTTTCCCCCAATGGAGAAGATAGAGTGAAGGGGGGAAGGAGTTGGGGTTTTTGGGGGGCCCCCATGGGAAAAGCAAAATTTAACCAACCAGACCCCCGGGGGGTTCAAAACCCCCCACCCGGGGGAGCGTTAGGGAGGGCCCCATGGCTCCGCTATATGTGCAAGGGGCTATTTAAAGGGGTGGGAGAAGAAAACCCTTTGGGCCCCCATGGGGGCGGGGGGGGTTGGGGGGGGTTTACTCGGGGTTTTGGGGGGTGGGTTTTTGGGGGGGATGGTGGGTGGGGGTACACCAACGGGGAGGAGGAGGGGGGGGGGGGGGTAGGTGTTCCGGGAAAATTGGGAGGGGGAGAAAATGGGGGTTAAAGGAGAGAAACTCTGAAATGTAAAAAAATTTCCAAAAAAAAAAAAAAAAAAAAAAAACTAAAAACCCCTTAAATTTTTTGGGGAAAGTGATTTTTTTTCCCCTCAAATAAAAAAGTGCAAAAAAATTTTTTTAATTAAAAAAGGGGATATGCTGGGGGAAATTTAAAAAAACAGTGGAAACCAGCAAGATGAATTTTAAATAGCATTAAAATATTGTATGAATTTAGGGCGGGCCCTTTTTTACCCCTGGGGGAAAAAAAACCGGGACTTAGTTTTTTCCAGGGGTCAGCTGAGTTGGGTTTAAAAAAAAAAGTGGGAAAGGGGAACCTAAAATTTAAAAATGAAAAAAGATAAAAAACCCCTAATAAAAAAATGGGGGTTTCCCTAATTTTTGTTTTAAATTTTTTAAGGGGAACGAAGTTTTGATACAAAGTTTGGGGAAACCCCCTTTTTTGGGGGATCTTTTTGCCCCTTGCTCCAGGGTATGCTGCGTCAGGGAAGGGGGGAAAAAGGGGGGAAGTAGGCCCCTGTTCAGGGAGCTGCAGGTTTCCGTGTGAAGTACCATGACGGGGAAAAAAGAAAAAAACTTATTCAATGCTGTTTTAAAATTTTTTTTATGCCATGAGGTAGATCCAAAAGGGTAAAAATCCCCCCAAACAACAGCTAAAAATTAAAACAGAGCTGGCTTTAAACTACAAGAACCCCCCCATTTGTGCCCTGAGGGGAAAAGGTTAAAAGTTTTTTCAGCCCCCAAGATCATCAAAAAAAAACTGTACTGTTTGTACCCCCGTCCCCGCCAAGCTAGGGAAAAACCCAGTTTGGTATGAAAAATTTAAAAAAAAGGAATTTTCCCTTTTTTCCTTGAAACCATTTTTTTTTTTTAAATGATAGGTGACACACTTTTTTCCCGCATTTAGGAACCCCGAGACGGGGGAGTTTTTTGGTTCAGGGTTTTGTTAGTCTACAAAAGTGGTTTGAATACAGCCAGGGTTATTTTTTGTAGAGACCCCCGGGGCCCCCAAAAAAAACAAAACAAACAAAAAAAATGAAAACTTTTTCAGGGGGCCCCCACCCCCAAAAATTAAAAGGAGTCGGGGAAATTTCCGTGGGGGGAATTGGGGGGGCTGAGGGCCCCGACAAGGATAGGGAATCCCAGGAAAAACCAACAAATTTTAAAATGATCTGGCCCCCTTGGGGGCCCCCCAAAAACTAAACCACAAACCCCGGAAAAAGGGGTTGGGGGGACCAAAGGGGCCCCTTCGTATATGAAACCGCTGTGCAGCTTGGTTTTTTATTTGATTTCCCAACAACTGAACGGGGGGTTTCCCTCAATTTTGTTGCCTGTCTGTGGACCCCTTTTCCCCAACGGGCCCCATTTTTCGGGGCCCCAGGGGAGGATGCCCCCCGCCCTTTTTTTCTTGATGTCCCCGGGGATGATGCCTGAAAAAGGTTCCCCCTTTCAGTGAGAAAGGGGGGGGGGAATTTTGGTGAGGGATCTGTGTGAAGGTGGACTGGGGGGAGGGGCTAATATTAGGATGTAAGTGAAAGATAAGAAAAAACTACAAATAAATTAAATTGTGAGTTGAATCTTGTAAAACCCATGCTTTTCCATAAACAATTGGGGCTGGTAATATACTTCTTTTAGCGGGGTGCTTGCCTAGCTACATACATGACATCCTAGAATGCGATCCCAGCACCAAAAAACAAAACAAAACCCAAAAACTCCTGGTCTTTATTCAAACATTTTTAAAGGCATGTTCCTTTGAAATTGGGAACACCAGGATGCAAGGGAAACAGATTTATAACAAAGACAAAACATACAAATAAATAAATAAATAAAAAAAATAAATAAATAAATAAATAACAAAGAACAAATAATGAGGGGAAAAATAGTTATGTTTTTCCATTTTCTTTTGTTTATTTATTAGTTTTACATCCTGCTCCTGCCCACCTCCAGTCACCCCTTCCCTTAGTCCTCCCCTTCCCCCCCCTTCTCCTTTGAGAGGGTGCAGCTCCCCTGATATCCCTCCACTCTGGCATATCGGGGCTCTGTGAAACTAGGCACACCCCTTTTCCTAGACCACATAAAGTGCCCAGCTAGAAAAAACGTTTCCCACAGACAGGCAACAGCTTTTGGGTAGCTTCCCGCCCCTGCCCCCAACCCCACCACATCCCCTCACCTTTTTGTTTGGGACCCACATGAGACCAAGTCCACAGTTGTTACTATTTTCAGGGAGGCCTTGGTCCAGCTGTGTTTGCTCTCTGGTTGAAGCTGAGAGGTCCAAGGGTCCAGGTTAGTTTATCTGTTTGTTCTTTCTGTGGAGTACTATCCCCTTGGGGCTGAAATCCTTCCTCCTTTCT
Organism: Mastomys natalensis; assembly: GCA_021653895.1. Classification (NCBI taxonomy): domain Eukaryota; kingdom Metazoa; phylum Chordata; class Mammalia; order Rodentia; family Muridae; genus Mastomys; species Mastomys natalensis. The sequence goes on along the minus strand of JAJTUV010001884.1, from coordinate 179,898 downwards.
TCCAGAAGAGTCCCGGTCCACCACTGTTTGACCCGGGTTTCTGAATCTGTCTGAGTCAGCTCAGTTGGGTGGAGCTTCCTCAGACAGCCTTGCTAGATCCCTGTCTGCAAGCATAAAAAAGTTTAATAGTGAAAGGGGGGGGTCTAAAAAGTTAGACCGGTTTTTAGTAAACCTTTCCTTCATTTCTCTGCTCCATCTCCTGTCCCCGCATTTATTGTCCAAAGGATAAAGTTTTGAGGGTGGGTTGATGTCCTCCATTCCAATGGTGTTCCTGCCTGGTACGGAGGTGTCCTCTTCAGGTTCCATAACCCAATTCTTTGGTCACAGCTAAGGTCACCCTGAGGATTTGGGGCTCATGACCCCTATGAAACCCTAAAGGTGAAAGGGAAGCCAGTAGATTTTCTGGAGTTAATTGGACCAACATTCAATCTTAAAACAACCTACGGCACCCCTATCTAATTAAAGTCATGGATAAAGGGGGCTACTGAGATTGATCAAATTCGGCTCCTAAAAAAAGTAGATCTAAGAATGGGGTGTGTAAGTAATCTTTTATGGTGATCCCAGGGTATCCTATCTGCTCCTAGGCTGAGACCTCCTAACCAAAATGGAGGCACGATATTTTAGCCCTGAGGGAGCAAGGTCCTAAACAAAAAAATGGCTCTATACTGTACTGCCCCTCATCGAGGGTTATGGGAAGAAATCCCAGGGGATGAGCTGAGAAAAATCCCCCCGGTGTTGGCCAGATATTGTGCCCAATCCTGGGCAGCTAAAGGTTAATGCCAGCCCAGCCAGAGGTCCCACCAAAACTCATGCCTAGGGAGCAAGTTCGGAAATAGAGCCACAGTTATATGACTTTGGGAGCGGGGATATTGGGCCCTTGCCAATTGTCCTGGAAACCACCCCTTCTGCCAGTAAGGAAACCCCCTCCAGTGATAAAGCCTCAAACTTTAAGGGAAGTCAACAAAAGGGTAGAAGATATTATAAAGGTGCCAAACTTTTATACCCTTTGGCATTTAAACCTCTCCGATAAGTGTCTATACTATACTGGACTTAAAGGATGCCTTCTTCAGTTCACTACCCCAGTTAGTCAACCTTTGTTCACTTCGAATGCAGCGACTGCGAAACGGTCGACGTGCAGGCTAAAACTGTTTAAAAACCAAAACATCAGCCTTCGCAAGTTCCGAATCAGCATTCTCCTCCTTATTAACTGGTCACAGCCCAGGTCATTATGCCTCTCCCTAGGGCCTTTTGCTAACCGTCCGTTTAAACTACTTAACTCCCCTTCAATTTATTAACTCCATCACTTAAACTCAATAGAGAAGATTTTTGGCTCTGTTTGGACCCCAGGCCTCACTATTCTGCCTGGGTTACCCCAGAAATCTGTTGATACTCTTAGAAGGCTTTTAAGGTATTCCTGGGAAGGACTCTGGTCCTCACCCTTCAAGCAGAAGGGGACTGGGTTAATAGGAAAAGTAGGAAGACTAAATAGCTTGCCTCGAAAATAAAATCTTTGCAATTCACACCCTTAAATGTAGAAGCCAGCAAACTCCTGCCTTGTGCCCCATGGAACCTGTTTGCATGCACCTGGTTTAACCCCTTGCATCCTTCACAGATACTTTGAAATCCGCTTATGTGTCCTGGTTTCCCCTGTTCCCTTAAGTATTTTATGGCTCTGAACCAGCAACAGGGAACCAACATTTTGAGCCAACAATCCTCCTTACAGTGCTTGTAGGGTCTGACCATAGCTGTGGGTATGTACTTGGCCTTGTTCAAAGCAGATGAGACTCTTCAAATTCTAAATAATCTAATTAGACTCAGAATTAGCTCAATTAGAAAAGTCCATCATCACTTAAAAAGTAACTAGCTCATTAAACTGAAGTAGGTCTACAAAATAAGGATTTTCTTTCTGAAGGGGAGGACTCTGCCAGACCATAGGAGAGCTATGTTGCTTCTACACCAACAACTCAGGCATTATCAGAAACAGCCTGGCCATGGTCACCAGAGACTAGAGGAAAGGGCTAAACTCAGGCAACAGAAACCAAAACAGATATGAATCATTATTTTCCTGGCCCCCTTGGCTGGACTATGCTAATATGGGCACTAGTGGGGACCAATTCTGCTCTTGCTAACTTTTCCCTCACTTGTGGACTTGTGTGTTGAATGCTTTAGTCAAATTCTATATGAGAACTAATCTTTATGGTACAATTGATAATCTTAAGCAGTTATTAGTCCCTGGAGACATCTCAAGGATTTGAGATGGGACCTTGCTCAAGGGAGGAGTGAAAGGAGGATATAAACCCCATTTGTCTCCGTTTAAGGCCCAGTCCTGATTTAAAAAAAAAAAAAAAAAAAAAAGCCTTAAGGCACAGCTCCAGGAACAGACCATAAAAATTCAGAACAAGATCATAAAACCCCTCCCCAAAGAGCAGCCTGGAGAATAACCACAAAGATGGAAAAATATTTATTTCAGAATGGGCCATCTGTGCTGGGCAGCCCTATATCATCCTATGGCTAAACATTCATGATATAGGAATGCAGACCACTGACCACCAATAACCCCTCCCCCAGCATCCACCGTGAAATTTTTGATTACCTAATCTTTTAGAGAGTTCCCTGGTTTCCTATAAGAAGGCCTGTGCACCTTTGACTGGGGTCACCATGTTGGAGAGTGGTTAACCCCCACTGCTGGTGTTTCTGTAGTAATAAATGCTCTTTGCTCTTTGTTTTTGCCTTACTGAGTCTGGGATCTTCCTTCAGCAATTTTCAAACCCTTAAATCTGACCATCTCTCTTGTCCTTCCCCACACCTGATCCTGAACCCCCCCCCCCATTTCCCTCCTCACCCCTTCTCCTACCCAGTTCCCTCCCTCAATCTGCCTCTTAGGACCATTTTGTTTCCCTTTCTTAGTGAGATTCAAGCTTCCTTGCTTGGGTCTTCCTTTTGTTTAGCTTCTTTGGAGTGTAGCAAATGTACCTGTATGGCTAATACATTTATTTATTTTTATGGCTAATATCTGTGGGGCTGTGAGAGGTAGCTGGGTACCTGGTTGAGCACAGGCTTTGAATTCCAAAAGACCCTCAGGGATGGTAGGAGTTCAGCCTTGCTTCTGGGCCCTGGCTCCTTTCCCCATAGTAGCTACAGGCCCCTCCCACAGAGAGGTTTGTGGCCTTTCAGTCATGTAGCACAGGTAGAGGGCGTGACTCAGGCCACAGGGTCTCAAGACAGATCTCCATGCTAATGAGAAACCCAAAGGCCAAAGGGGCAGCCAGTTAAGCATTCCTTCCAAGAATCCTCCTCCTTGCAAAAGGTATTTAACCTCAGGCCCACCCTGAGAATGAGGGGTATAGCTTCATCCATTTTTGCCATGACAATAAATATCTTAAGGACCATAGCCTAAGACCATGGTCTCTCCCTCCCTCCCTCCCTCCCTCCCCCCTCTCTCCCCTTGGGGCCCCGCAGTGGAGAACCATGGAGAAGGTCTTCAACTAAAAGGCAGCAGTGTAATCTTCTATCAATGACCTCTCTCGTTCAAGCCACAGAGGCCACCAACTCAAGCGAGCAAGACGAGCCAGCCATGACCCAGCCGAGGAGTCACCTTGACCAAGGTCTCATCTCTGTGGGGCACAGCCAGAGCATCTCCCCTCCGCCTTCAGCTGAGGCCGATCTAGCCCATATGTCCCCAGTGGTCTCGACCCTTCCAAGTTCGGCTTCTCAGCGGTACCTGAAAGCCAAGGGCCAGAGAACCAGTCAGTTCCCAGCTGCCTCCTGGCCAGGGGACCTCCAACCCAAGAGCTCTGGCCCTGCGGGACCCCAGATGTGTTCTCCCCACACACCGGAGTGGAGTCCAACATCTGCCCAGCCCCTGGCGTGGAGTGAACACAGTCAAATTTCTGCAACTCTGCCTCTCTGAGCCTCCACCCTTGCCTCTTGGGGTGGCAGACGCAGGGCCCACATTCAACCTACAGGGACCTATGCCCAAGGGGCACACTTCAACCCAACAAATTTTCCACTTATGAGTACATACCATCCCTGTCCTTTGGTGGGCTGGGTTACCTCACTCAGATGTTATTCTCAAGTTCCGTCCATTTGCCTGCAAAAGTCATGATGCAGCACACAGACATAAATGTAAGCAAAATATACATAGAATATTTTTAAAGGGCTGATGTTTCTGTGCTGTGACACAAACCTTTTGGTATCATAAAATGGGAGTGATGGGTAGAGTACCTTTGGCAGACTGTGCCAAGGTGTACCCCTGAGAAATTATGCCATACAACAGATCAAGCTTAAGAAGTTTATTGGGGGGAAGAGAAAGTGAAAGGCTGCCTCAGAGTAGAAACATGAGGGAGGGATAGAGGCCGATAGGCAGAGAGACAGGGGAGAAGGATAAAGGAGAGAGAAGAGAGAGGAGAGGGGTGGGGTGGGGGATGGCAGAAAGCAGAGAAAGAAAGAAACACTGGAGAGGCCCAAGGAGAGAGACTCGAAGACAGAGAGAGATCTGTGGTGGGGAAGCTTTTATATGCAACAGACACTGGTGCAGTTATGTCAGGAAAATACATTGAACTGAATCTAAGGGGCATGGAATAAAATTAGAGGAACAGCAAGCATTAAATGCAATAAAAATTAAGATTAGAAACTCACATGGTCATGTCTTTTCCTTTGCATTAATGAAAGGGTTGTTTTGTATCAACTTTATGATTTATTCTTATTTTTAACTATATGTATTGTGGATTTTGAGTATGCGCATATGAGTGCAGGTTGCCCCTAGAGGCCAGAGACATCAGATCCCTTAGAGCTGGAGTTAAAGGCTGTGGTGAGCTTCCAGACATGGGTGATGGGAATTGAACTTGGGGCCCCTGCAAAAGCAATATGTGTTCTTTACTGCTAAGCCATCTTTCCTGATCTCAAATGTCAGTTTTTATTTTTAAAAAACTCTACAAATATATAACTTTCAAAATCAGGACCACACCACTACATATATTAAACTACAAAAGACTCCATCAGAAATAATTTATGGAACCAGATTTTATTTACACATTTGTTATCCATCTCTCTAGGAAGTAAAGGCTAGGACTCACATAACAAACAACAAAAAACCAAACAAACAAAAATGAACCCTAATCCTACCCCCAAACATTCTCTTCTAAACGAAACAAATCATTTCTGTCTGTGTTCTGTCGCTGACCTGGCTATCACAGACGCAAAGGGGGCTAGGTGGATGGTTCAGTCAGTAAAGCACTTGCTTGCAAGCATAAGCACCTGAGTTTGGGCTCCAGAATTCACTCAAAATAGGAGGAATGATGACACATAGTTGCAATTCCAGCACTGAGGCAGAAACCAGAGGATTTCTCAGGCTTACTGGCCAGCCAGTCTAGCCCAGTTGATGAGCTCCAGGTTAATAAAAACAAACAAACAAACAAAAACCCCACTATCTGAAAGGAGGTAGATGATGTTCATACAAGTGGATGACAGTCCCTCCAGCACATATACACACATGCATACAAGGAAAAGACTATCCAGGTCCTGCATAACTGTCATCTCTGCATTACACAGTGGAGATAAGAAGAGAAGAAGATAAGGAGTTGAAAGCGAGCCTGGGTTACATGAAATCTTGTCTCAAATAAATAAAACAAAATAAAAACAACAACAAAAAAGGAAACAGTGTCTACCCCCTCAAAAAAATGTTTGTATCATGGGCCAGAAATAGCAGAGGAGAAATCATTATCAGCATTATCCATCAAATGTCATTACCAATTAACAGAAAACACATATGGTTCTTTCAACCGGTGATATAAACATTGGCTTTAATACTGCAACCACACTCAATACAACCTAAAATAGAACACACACACAAACTCTGGGAAAATCTAGGCCAGCAGTGTTTTCAAGAGACAAGAGAGCTATCTGTCCTACTTTATTTTTATTTCCTATCAGCCTTTACAAAAAAAAAAAAAAAAAAAAAAAGCTTAATAGAAGGGCAGCCACAATACATGTCAGGTCCACCTATTAATTTTCCTCTGAATCTGTCTCTCTCCAGCAAATGACATAGATGAGTACTTTGCCTAAGCCTATATAGAAGCATGAATTAGTCACCCTTTAATTTTTTTTCTAATGTAAGCATATAATAGTCATTATTCTCTAGAGGAACAGTAATGTGTGTGTGTGCGTGTGTGTGTGTGTGTATGTATGTATGTATGTATGTTCTGTTGTATTGCATTTTTATACTAACAGAAAAACTCCTTCCAAGAGAAAGAGGGAATTTATGATACCCAGAATGTAAAAAAAAAAAAAAATCACAAGTCCAGAAAAACTGTAATTTACAAACTGAAAACTGCAAGATTTACCAGGCCCCTTCACCAGTGTTCTCCAAATAGTAAACAACTGCTGGAGAGGAGACTCTGGCAAGTCAAGCTGCCTAGAGAAGGCTGAGGTGCCTAAGGTGTTGCTGGCACCTGTTGAGCTGCCCATAAGCTATGTAGAAAGCTCCAGGGCTGTAGAATTCTTGGGTTATCACCCATGTTGGGGTGGAACTTTTAGTGATGCAGTTGCTTCTGCATCATTTATGCTCCTGAACGTCATCAGGTTGGTGCTTAACATCTTTCATCTCTGGTCATCTGGAATTCATTGCTCCAGATGTACAGAAATGTTTGCAATGTAAGAATGAATATTGCTTTTTCTGTTTGGTTAGAAAGTGTAAGTAAGGTGGACATGGTGTGGCACACTCTTAAACCTAGCACTTGGGAGGCAGAGGCGGGTGGATCTTTGCCAAGTCTCACATGGACTGTCCTGCATGGACTTAGTGGGGACAGAATGACCCAGTTCCTACCCCTGGGACAGAGCCAGTTGTGGGTTTAACAGAATAGCAAGAAAATGCTGCCTAGAGCAGAGCAGAATTCAGACACAGGCACGTGCCTGCTTGTGCATGCATACACGCACACAGAGGGAGGGAGGGAGAGAGAGAAAGAGAGAGAGAGAGAGAGAACACAATCTGGAAAGACATCTCTGGAGAACCTAGGCCACCAGCTTGAACCCACAATTTGACTTCGACTTGTTTCTTTTCGCTGCTCCCAAACACCCCTTCTCTCAGGAACCTCTCCAAACTAAGACTGGTCCTTGGTACCCGGAACTGGGACTGAGACAGGGTTAAATATATTGGGCACATTTGCTTTGGGATGGATTTCACTTAGAGTGTCTCCAACCTCCAGTGTGAGATAGAGCTGGGCAAATGAGTGAAGATTTCGTTGATAAAAAAGGGTCAAGCAAATTCAAAAAGTAGAGAAATGTATGTTAAGGTCTTGAAATGAGCCATTAGTAAGTAAGGTAAAGATGCACACAAGTCTTTTGCAAGATTTCTTTGATTTCATACAGAAAGTTAGTCCATGGTTCCCTGAAGAAGAGTCACTGAGGCCTGATACCTGGTGCAAGGTCGGTAAAGACCTCTGCAAGTGGTGACAGACCCAAGAAGGTGAAGAAACGCCTGAACATACTTTTTTCTTGTGGAACACAACTAAGCAAACCTTAAAAACAGAAACGATTGATGATCTGCCTCTCTGTAGTTCGGCCTGGTCAAATTGATTTCAGTAAAGTCACCTAGCTCTGATTTTATTTGTTAGGGGGAAACTAGGCCGCCATCATGCCCTGCTCCCTTCCAGTTGCTTAAGGCTGTTCCTGAAAGTGAAGCTGAATCAAAGACAAACCCTCATATCTCGGTGGTACTTCCATTTCAGAAGAGGAGGTCATTAAATTTCATAAAGAGGAATGGCTCCTTTCTTGACAAGCACTACTCAGAAAATCAAGGTTAGAAGGAAAGGGAAAACTGAAGAAAACAGTGTCATAGGAGGTTGGGAGATGCAGCCCGAGAGGCTGCCCAACTGGGCGAGAGCCTCCATTTCGATGTTTTCCAGTCACATGCATTCCCTGCTTATGAGGATGATGGTGAGCAGTCATGGGAAGCAGTTCCCTATAAATTACTGAAGGAACTTAAGGAATCCACCTCGAACTATGGCCCTACGTCTCCTATGTAATGTCCTTACTTGATAGTGTGGCCACATATTGGTTGACATGCCAGGAATGGCAGCAGGTAACAAGGGCTTGTCTCTCAGGAGGACACTTTTTGTTGTAGAAAACAGAGTATGAGGAGGAGGTCAGAAAAGAGTTGTTCTTCCAAAGAGAACAAAATAGGGAGGCAACATGTCAGGCATTGACTGGAACAGGGGCATTTTTGGACCCTAAGGCCCAATTAAGAATAGCAAAAGAAAATTTGGTGGCTATCTCAAATCTTGCTATGACTGCCTAGAGGACGTTACCCTCGTCTGGGTCACAAACTTTGGCTTTGGTAGACATCCACCAGGGCGGAGAAGAGCCTTATGCTGATTCTGTGGCCCGTCTAACAGATGCAGTCACAAAATAATTGTAATGAAGAGGCAGCAGGTGTCTTGTTGAGGCAATTAGCTTATGAAAATGCTAATAAAGCCTGCAGAGATCTGCTTAGCCCTGCAAGGCGTTCTGGAAATACTACAGATTTTGTCTGCCTCTATGCTGACTTTATACCCTCGCTGGCACAGTGACTGGCAATGGCAGCTTTCCAGGGGCTTTTCCTCATTTCAAAAAGGGGGGACCTAAAAATAAAGATCCAAGCGTTGGCCTTTGTTTTAAACAGTGGACATCCCAGGCACATAAGCTGCCAGTGCCCTCGTGGGCAAAGCAGAAATGAACCAGTGTAGAGTGCTATGGGCTGAGCAGGTGCTGCCCCTCCAGCTACATTATGCCCCTGCTGCCAGAAGGGTTACCATTGGCAGAAAGAATGTAGATCAAAATATCACAAAAATGTCATGCCATTCCTTCCCCATTAAAGGGAATTTTCCTCAGTAGAGAAACTTTCAGGGGACCCAGACCCAGGCCCCTTAAATAATGGGGACCAGTATGAATTCTTTTGTTTCAGTCAAGCAAGAATGTCAGTCGACTTCCTAAGTTGGGCCACCCCAGGGATCCCCAAGGGTCCCCAGGAATCCCCAGGGATCTCTGGGCTGGACTTCAATTCCACTGCCTCAGTCCTATTAACTCCTTATTTTCCACCAGTGACCATGCCCACAGGGTGGTCCTTTGCCCATGGGCATGGTGGGACTAATCTTAGAAGCTCTACCTCATTACAAGGGGTACATGTAATTCCAGGAGTTCTTGATTCTGATACACAAGGAGAAATACAAATCATGTTATAGGTACCCACAAAACAGTACAGATTCATGCAGGACAGAGGGATGTTCAAATGTTGTCGTTGCCATTATGTGTTAAGGGTCAGTCAATATGAACTTAGGCCAGAGAAGAGGAAAGCTTTGGTTCAAGTGATTCTAGTGTTTTGGGTGGAAGAAGTAAAGGAAAACCAGTCATTTCAGGTGATAATAGTAAGTGGAAAAGTTATCAAAGTCCTTTTGCATACCTGAGCAGATGTCTCTCGTATAATGGTAAAGACTGGCCTGCAAATTGGCCCACCACATCTATTCCCTCCACACTCTATGGTGTGGGACAGGCCTTGAAATGCTGTTCAAAGCATGGCCAATTTGCATTGGGAAGAACAGGAGAATAGAGGAACCTTCCAGCTTTATGTGATACCCTGTATACACCCTTCACACTCTGGGGAAGAGACTTTCTCAGTCCATGGAAGCCTGTCTGCTGACAGATCCTGTCAAGTGGCTGATGCTAAAGATGGGCTTTGATACTCATAGAGATCTTGGCAAAAGGCCACAAGGCATGCTTATGCCCATTGAGCCACCTGTGGCCCAGCCACAGAGTGCCACCAGGCATGTCTGCCTTTTCTTTTCTGATCAGCTTTCCAGGGTTTGCAGAGGGTGACACAACCTGCCATCCACCAACCTCTGGTGACACAGAGCCAAAGGACACACATGCAAGGATGAGGTACCTGCCAGCCCAGCCACTAAAGGCACTGAAGCAAGAGGCTGGAGCAGACTGTGGTAGAAGAGTGGAGTGTCGCGTCCGCCTTGGCCAGCAAGTAAGACACGACACAGTCGGATCCTTCTCAGTCAGCTTTATTCCAGGAACGAACGACTCTTGACTTAGGGACGGGGAACTGGACGGGGACCTGGACCAGGAAGGGATGGGATGGGCTGGGCTCCCAAGCAGCAGAAATGAGCTGCTTATATAACTGCCCAAGGCGGACTGGGTGATGTGTTCTCTCAGGATAGGTTCAGCTGCCAATACCTCATTAGCATAAGCCCGCTCGGGAGGGGCACGAGGCCGACGCATGCACAAAGGACTTGTTTACCAGTTTAGCTGAGCTGGCCACTCTGGAAGCCAGCTGCTTACATTGTCAGGTGCTAGTCTTTACGACTTTGCAACTGTAAACACGGCTGCCTACAGTGGAGGTCCTCCTTCTCCCTAGGCCAAACACAGATGAGATCCTTGAGGCAAGGACCACCAGGCAGAGAAAAGTGGGTTGGAATCTTGTTTCTGAGAGCTTGGAATAACAAAGCTTACCCAAAACATAAATTTTATGCTTCTTTTTCTAAAATTTGTTTAAATGTTAGTTCTTCCCTCATAACAGGATCACCTGAAACAATCTCATGCCTTTTAACCCAAAACTGTTTAAAAATTTTCCAGTTTGTTTAAAATTCTTTTGAGTTTTAGAATAATCCTATTGGGAGAAAGCGTTTGAGCATCTGAGAAAGTGATTGAGGCTGGTGATGCAAGTTATGAAGGCTAAAGGATGCAAATAAAGTTAGATTGTTTGTAGGAAAAGGGATTTATTTTTTTAAAAAAAATGTAAAGAGATTCTTATAGGCTTCAAAGAATCCACTCAAATCTTCCTTCCTCAGGTCAAACTGAAGTAAGTTAATAGCCATTATTTAATCCTTAATTAATAAAATAATACTATCTACTTAAGCCAGTTTCTTTTTCATAGACAAGCTGTTACTTCCCATTCCAGATATAATTAACATGGTATCTTCTTCCTCAGCTATTTCATCTTCCTTTGGCAAGTGAATAAAATATCCAATTTTCCCCTTTGCTTTCCTTAATGCAACACAGGTGAATTCTCACTTAAAGGATTCCTTCCAGGACCAAGATTCTCTAACATCCTTGCTCTTTTCTAGTCCTATAACAATGGAGCACCAATATGCTGCCAATCAAACTGTTACGGGCTTAACATGTGCATTACCCTCTCTTTCTACCCTGTAGTGGCTTTTCACAGGTCTATTGTTATGAAAAATAACATGTCATGATTAGTCATAAAAGCTCTGCAGATGAAGATCCTGACTCTCCTAATGGAACAGAGAAAGAAGGTCCTAGAGCAAGCTGGTTGACCAGAAGAGACCCACTCTGCATGCATCAACTAAAGAGACAGCCAGAGCATGGTATTTTCTAGCTAGGTCTCACCATGATGCAACCACATTATCTTCAGGGAGATTGCTTGGAGATAATGACAAATTTGCTTATATAGGCTTTGCATAGAGCTACTTTGGCTAAAAGATTTATCAAAGCCCTGATATTGGGGATCACAGCCTTAATAGGTATGATTTCTAGTTTTGACTTATCCACTACATCCTTAGTTAAAGAGATTCACACAGCACATATCATGTAGATCAGTTATCCAAATATGTGGTCAATTTCACTCATGATCCAGGAGAATATTGACAGGGGACTTCAGGATATGCTTGATGCTTTAGAGGAAACAGTCCTATTTATGAGACTCAAATTCAAAAATATTAAGATCAGGATCTCAGTGCAATACCATTCACTGTTCCATGGGGTTTGTGCATAACCTCCTTGCAATATAACACCTCAGAACATGACTTGTCTAAAATTCAGTCTCATTTAAAGGGGCTTTGGAACAATTCAAATTTGGCTTGGATATGGATTCCCTAGATCATAAGATCATGGATTTAGTATTCTAGAGTGGCATCCACTTCTATGACGAAGTGTCAGCAGCAGCTTTTGTCTCTGCTGTGAAGAGTTCCCTCCTCCTCCTCCTCCTCCTCCTCCTCCTCCTCCTCTCCTCTTTTCTCCTTCTCCTTTTCCTTCTTCTCCTTCTTCTTCTTCTATTCCTCCTCCTTCCTTCTTCCTCATTCTCCTCTTCCTCCTCCTTCTTCCTGGACTTTAATGATGATGTAGGACTCGAAGTTGGTTTATTATTACTGGCTTTGCTTCTCCTTCCAGTCTTCATCAAGCAAGTTGAGCACTTAGTAACAGCACTCTGATCAGCATTCACACATCAAAACAAAAAAGGGAAGATGCTGGGTCCAGCATGGCCTTGGTGTGTTGTGTTTATAAAAAGATAAGGAGAAGAGGAATATGTTTTGGTGATGTTTAGTCAGGTGTTGGGGAAACGGGGTGCCTCCTTGGGCCCATGCTGAGGCATCCCTTCCTCCTGAGGGACCAGCCACATGGCAGTATAATATAGAATAGAGTTTATTCAGGGCATGGGGAGGGGGCTGAGAGGGTAGTAGAGATAGAGAAAAGGCAGAGAGACAGACGGGGAGAGGAGAGAAAGAGAGAGAGAGAGAGAGAGATGAAGAGAGAGAGATGAGGAGAGAGAGAGAGAGAAGAGGCCAGTCATGAGCACATGAAGAGAGAAGGGGGAGAGGAATGAGGAGAGAAGGGGAAAGAGCGAGAGGACAGAGTAGGAGCAAGAAGGTAAGAGCAAGAGAGAGCAAAAGGGTGAGCAGCTCCTTTTATAGTGAGTCAGGCATACCTGACTGTTGCCAGGTAACTGTGGGGGTGGAACTTAGACAAATGCCAACATTCCCCAGTATTGGTCTAACTAAATAAGAAAAAATTAGAAAGAGGTGATGGTGGAGCAGGAATAGGGGCGTCATGATTTTTAACTGACTTTGGGGCAACTTGTCTCTAGGAAACCTAGGAAAGTGGTATGGGAATGTTAGTCCAGTTTTAGCAGAGTTGGCTGTTTCCTTGCTGTCCAAGGTCTGTGGAACCATCTATGGATAGATCAGAAGGAACAGGTTCAGTAGAAGCATCTGTGTCTATGAGAGAAGATTGGAGCATCTGGAGGTTGCTTCTTGGAGCTGTCCTGGATTGTAGTAAGTGCCTGGACTTGACAAGATGCTGAAGCATCACACACACATATATATTATAGGTAGAGAATAAGATTAAGTGAATTTGGGAGAAAAAAATGTTTTTTTTAGATGTATATTTGAAACGCAGAGGAATATCACCCTCTGGAATACACAGTAAGTGGGAACTTTAGGCTATTGATTAGCAGACGTACTTATCTGGATGGAGTCTATTTGGTCCATGAGAGGTTGATCTGAGTGGGTTTTCCTGTAGCTTGTAAGTTTACAAAAGACATAACAGCATGAGTTAACAACATGAACAGTCTTTAAGATGAGCTTTTCATGGAGCAGAAGAAACAAGAAGAGCTTTTTCCTTCTATCTAGGAGACTGAATGAATATATGTCACTTTAAATTTAGTTAAAAGACAACCAAAGAAAACTTAAAATTTGAATGTGTGATTATACAGTTGGATTGTAAAGTGGAATGTTTAATGTTAGGTTTAGTGGGCACAGCAAGAAGAGGGAAACGGAAGCATTTAGTGGCTGGAAACTGAGTTTCGGTACATCTGAACTTGTGTATGGTTTATCGTGAAGTCTATAGAAATCTGGCAGTCTTAGCTAGTTAACGAATTTATTAATAGCAAATATAGTGGTGGATTACCTTAGGGTAAGGAGCTATGTCTGTTTTCTAGCTGTCAAGCTACAGTTATCTTAGCTGTCAATGTAGTCAGAAATCTGGGGAAGAATAAATTATAATCTGGAGTTATGTGTTATTAAAATAGCGACATAGTTCATTTATAGTCCACCACTAAACAGTTCCTTGTGATCTCCATGGCAACTTGGGTGGGGTCAATCTGGCTTTCAAGTCCAGAAGACGGAGACTTTTTTCTCTGTGAAATAGATACAGTGAAATGAGAAATGACCCACCTTGACTTTAGGCTATATGAAGCATTTGACTCTCCAGTTTGGCCACAGTGTAGACCAAGCCAGGCAGGGAATGGTGGTGCTTTTCAGTCTAGGTAGTCTCTTGTAGCTATGTCCCTTTTCTTCTGAGACATTGGGAGGTAAGCTGTTAGGCTCTGGGAGTCTCTGCCTGTCATAAGTTTAAGTATTATAAATAATTAGCAGAATTCTGACAAGATCGAGAGCTGTATCAATGAGTCATATCTGAGTTAGACAACTTGTATTTGTTAAATTATTGTTTGATAATGTATATAGTAAATAGAACATAACTTAGTAGTAGTAGTAGCAAAAATCATTATTTACCAAGGCAAGATAGGAACAAATATCTTAATTGTTAAGTGACTTTGACAGATTGCATAGTATAGAAAAACACATTTTGAGTTAGTTGAGAAATACTTGGCTTATGAGTTGGTGTGGACCAGAATGTAAAGGAATAAGAGAGCATTTAGTTGCTGGAAAACTGAGTTTCGGTACATCTGAACTTGTGTATGGTTTATCGTGAAGTCTATAAGAAATCTGGCAGTCTTAGCTAGTTAACGAATTTATTAATAGCAATATAGTGGTGGATTACCTTAGGGTAAGGAGCTAGGTCTGTTTTCTAGCTGTCAGCTACAGTTACAGCAGTGGCTTTGTGACCTTGGGTGACAGAAATTGAGTGTGTCCAGGCGGGTTCAGTCCTTTTGTCACAAACTGAGTGGACGGGCAGGCAGCCCATGGGAACGGCCAGTATGTGCACTGTTGAGGTGCCTAAAGATCACAGATCACGAGGACCCACAATAACAGCGTGCGCACCCAAGTAGCACGGGCCCCAGCACCTCTGATGGCAGCAGAGTGTGACACAGGGTGGGGGCCATGCCCACACATTGCTCAGTTTGCAAGCAGGTAGGGCGGGGCTTCCTCCCTAACAGCTGAAGGCCCCAGCACAGTGCTTCCGCTGTGGATTGGCACTGCCCCACACTGCCTGTCAGAGTCCACCTTGGGTGAAGAATCTCCAGAAGTAGCTTTTCCATCTCCATTCGACTTCAAGGTGGGGTTAGAAGGCAGGAGGCTGAGGTGAGAGAAGCGAGCGGGCGGGAGACAAAAGTGCTCACAGCAGTTCAGGCAGACCTCAGGTGGCCAGAGAAGAGACTGGGCTGACAGCAACAGGGGTCAGCAACAGTAAATGGGTAGGGCTGAGGAGGGAGAAGTCAGCAGAAGATCCAGAGTGAAAATGTGCCTGCAGCATTTCCTGTCTCTAAGATGTGAGGACAGCTGCACCAACAACGGCACCCTCTGGAACAGGGCTGGGGTGTGTGCTTTTCTGCAGCAGCGGCTAGCGGCAGCAGTGGTCGTGTTGGGGCCTCAAACTCACTTCATGAGTCCGGGACAGAGAGTGGGAAGCGCCAGCGGCAAGGCAAAAGCTACTTTTCCTTCCTCCTGCTGGCAGAGTTCAAGAGGCCCAGGCAGGGGGGGTGGTGACAGCCTTGGCAGGCAGAGCACTGGAAGCCCCGTGCTCGAGAGAAAATTTGCAAGTGTAGGGGGTGGCAGATAGCCTCCTGCGCACAGGAAAGCAACTTCTCAGCAAACAAAATCCCTGGTGGAGGGGAGGGGCCAAATCTGCTTTTCAGGAGGTGAACCTGGAGCAGAGCACATGCTGAGAGATGATGGAGGTGGAGGTGGAGGTCTACACTGTGGATCACTAGCAAGAGAGTTGTTTTAAAGTGCTAGTTTAGTGGCCATGTAGAGAGAGATAATGCTTTCTGCTTACTGTGAATTAGACTGGGACATCCCAAAAGTAAGTAGAGATGAGTGGCAAAGGCCAACCCATCGGGTGAGATTTAGGGTTATTTACTACACCTACCAGCGTCCTGAGGACACTATAAATAACCAGAGAGACTTCCAGCCAGGCCAGACCACCAGGTTGTCACATGATGGTCTGAATGCTAAGCTCTGGGCCAGTGCCCTGCGTGACAGAGAGCAGTTCACCCAGGCCTGGATTTCTCACCCAGTGTGAAAGGAACCATGTCAGTGGAGAGAGGGAAATCTCACTCAAGTGAAAATGTCCTAGAACTAGGGTCAGTGAAAAAAAACGGAATGTTTCCATCCTCAAGGACAGACAGGGGTAGCTCTGAGTCAAAAAACTCTCCCCTGGGATATGGGGATGTTTACTATGACCAGTGGGAGGAAGGGAGCTTACCAGTTCTCAGTTTGGGGTACCGAGCATTGGCCTCTCCATGTGGTAGCAAGGGGGATGCAAACATGCAGAGTTTCTAAATCCAAGTCCTGGAACCAAATGGTGTGTTTTATAAAAAGATAAGGGAGAAGGAATATGTTTTGGTAGATGTGTAATCAGGTGTGGGGGAAGGGGTGCCTTGTCGGGCTCATTCTGAGGCATCTCTTCCCCTGAGAGAGAGAGACAGAGACAGAGACAGAGAGACAGACAGAGACAGAGAGAGGAGTAGAGAAGTAGAGGAGTAGAGGTCAACCATGAACATGTGGAAAGAGAGGGGGAAGAGAATGGGGTAGGAGAGGGAAGGGACAAGAGGACAGAATAGGAGCAAGAAGGCAAGAGCAAGAGAGAGCAGAAGGTGCGAGTAGCCCCTTTTATAGTGAGTCGGCACACCTGGCTGTTGCCAGGTAACTGTGGGGCAGAGCTAGACAAAATGCTAACATGGTGGGGACAGAATGACCCGGTTCCTGCCCCTGGGACAGAACCAGTTGTGGTGGGCCTCCACAAGACTCAATAGTTACCATGGGCATAAGGCTTGTTTGTATAATAATGTACATATTTTATACTCCTCCTTGGAGGACTGTCCTCCCTGTTAATGTTAATGACTCCATGGTAATCAGAGACAGCAAAAGTCCAGGAGACGAAGGTGTGGCTAATGTCTCAGCAAAACTATACACACTGGGACTTTCAGAACAACCCTTATCCTGGTTAAATATATATAAACTATGCAAAATATAAGGATGCAATGTGAATTATGAGGGGCTTCATGAATCTAAAGGATCAAAGGCAGCTACACTATGATCCAGCTTGTCAGAAAGATACAAAGGCAGGCAGATTCCTGAGTTCAAGGTCAGCCTGAGCTTGAACTGAGTTCAACACACTGAGTTCAGGCCCAAGTATGGTAGAAATGGTAATTACGGGACAGGATCCCACACAGGTAGTTAGCAGCTGTGCTTAACAGAGGCAGACAGATCTCTGAGTTCTTTTGCAGTGTTAAAAGGAAATGTGTGCTTGCTGTCTCCTAAGAATTAAGGGGCTGGAGTCATGGGATGCTGATCCATAGGATAATTAAAAAGGGAACCTGGAGTAAATAACTGAATTGATATGTAAATAAAAACTGGGATTTGGTCTGCATGAGATGAGGTAGCAAAAAGCAATAGCAGTTCTTCTTTAGAATTTTTCTCTAGTGAGAACTGAACTATCTAGAGATCTCAGGAAAACAAAAACATCTCTTCATTTTTTTCCTCTTTCTAACAGGATTTCTGACTTGGTCAGAAGATCCAATAATTTTTTAGAGAAGCTTCTCTGCTTTTGGCGAGAAAACCCATGAGCTATCCAGATAGCTTTTAGAATTTTTACTAGTAGGGAGAATGTCTCAGCCAGAGGGTTTACAGAATAGCAAGAAAATGCTGTCTAGAGCAGAGCAGAACTCAGACACAGGCACGTGCTGCTTGTGCACGCATACACACACACAAGAGGGAGGGAGGGAGGGAGGGAGAGAGAGAGAGAGAGACAGAGAGAGACAGAGAGAGAGAGAGAGAACACAATCTGGAAAGACATCTCTGGAGAACCTAGGCCACAAGCTTGAACCCACAATTTGACTTCGAGTGTTTTTTTTTTTTTCCGCTGCTCCCAAACACCCTTCTCTCTGGAACCCCTCTCCAAGCCAAGACTGGTCCTTGGCACATTTCTTAATTCCAGGCGGCCTGGTCTATATAGTTAGTTCCAGGGCAGCCAATGTTTCACAGAGAATTCGTGTCTCAAACAAACAACAACAACAAAAACAAAAAGATATGTTTTACTCTCTCTTTAATTACGTGTGTATTTCATGATTATGTGTGTATGTATGTCTCTCTGTTCTGTGTGCATCATTTTTAGACTCATCTCTGACCTTTGTCAAGACAAGCAGATGGTTCTTGGCTCTGTTTTCTGTCTGTTTCCATGGGAGAAAGCAGGTAAACCATTTGCACATGATGCTGAGCATGATGGCTCCTCCCTCTGATCTCAGCATTTGTGAGTTCATGTGCATCCTCAGCTACATAGCAAGTTTGAGACAAGCCTAGACTACGTAAGACTTTGTCTAAACATAAAAACAATTTGCATGTGCAACAGTCCTTTGTGTGTATATGAACACTGCCTATTCATGTACACATAGAATACTATTAAAATAAAATGTCATTGAACTTTCCCATTACTTTCCTTGTTCTTCATGAAATCACAAACCTGTTACCGAATACCAAGTGTGTGGAATTATAGTAAGTTATGCTGAAATACCAATCCAAGTATTTCAATGAGTTACTTACTTATACCAACAAATGTAGCTAGCATACACTAACAACCATTGCAGGTCCACTTTAGTTCTTCTGCCTGGAACTCACACTGAAGGAGTCACCCATGTGTACGATCTTATGGATGCTATAGCAGAAGAATAGTGATGGCACAACCATGCACTATACCTTTATTTTTTTCTTCAAACAAAGAGCTTCTGCTTCTGCATCCCAGACTAGTGCTGTCCACTATTGCTGTTTTAGTACAGTCCACTCTAGTTCCTTATTACATATCTATCCCCATGCACTGTATATTAAAGCTTTCGTTAAAGATATGGCTCAGTGTCGAGGGGGATAGCTAAGTAGCAGAGTACTCCCTTAAGATGCATAAAGCTCTGGATTCAATTCCCAGCGCCACAATAAAAATAAATAAATGAAAAACACGAGCAAATGTAAAGTCCCCAAATGAGGAACTCTGGAAGTAGAGCCCAACAAGAAGAGCGTCTGTGTGAATCTGATACACACTCAAGTTGAAGAAGCAGTTCCTATCATTTGTATTCCCTGTTAAGGCAGTTGAATAGTGGAATCGTGGGTAGCTTAAAATGTATTTCTCATGATCTGACTGTCAACGTGACTAGATTGAGATGCCTAGTGACACACTTCTGGGTGTATATGTGGGGTGTTGTCAGAGATGATTGACATGTAGGAGAGCAATTGAGGGGGAATGTAGCTGTTCTGAATGTGGGTGGCAACATCCAAATAGGCCTGGGGCTCAAATGGAATAAACGTGGAGAAATGAAGATGCCTATCCAGAGTCTGCAAACCCTATACTTCTTCAGCAGATATTTCTAATGGCCACTAAATTCCAGAGTCTTCAGCTTCTCAACACTTACTCACACAGATACTGTATAAGAAGCTTGTAGGCAATAATTGATGCCATTTGTTCCAAGACTCCCAGCTTTCTTGGATTGAGTAGCTAACAGGTTTTTGGTTCTGCAGGGCACAAACAGTCATTGTTTGGATTATCTAGCATCTCATTGTGGGACCAAATCTAAGAAATCCTTTTTTTTTTTTGTAGTTGTGTATGTGTTTGTGTGTGTTGTGAGAGGCTTTTCCTCTCACACCATACATACATCCATCACTGCTCACCCTAGATAGGTAACCGTCAACAGACTCAAGTGGTTATTTCACCAAAGTGCAACTTAGTAAAACAATGAGTTTTATCAGGGTTGCTAACAGGAGTGTGGGTATGGAATGACATTAGGAACACAGATGACGCAGAAGCTTTTAGCTGCATCACTAAAAGGCCCACCCCAACATGGGTGACAGCCCAAGAATTCTGCAGCCCTGAAACTCTCTGCAAGCTTGGAGGCAACCAAGCATGTGCCAGAAAACACCCTCTTAGGCAGCCCAACCTTTTCTAGGCAGTTTGACTTGTCAGAGTCTCCTCCTCAGCACTTGTTTACTATTTGGAGAACACTGGTGATGGGGCCTGGTATATCTTGATATATATATATCCCTAGATAGGGAACCCTCAACAGACTAAAGCTGTTATTTTATCAAAGTCTAACTTGGTGAAACAAGTTATACATATATATATTTACAACTAATATATAATATATATTTCACAGTAATACACACACACACACACACACACACACACAACTAATATGTGTCTTCTCCTTCCCTCCCTCCTACATAGTATGTTTTAATTCAGAGGAAACTGCTGTACAAAATATGGGTTTAAGTTGAATAGAAAGTTTATGGGAAGCAAGAGCTCTATGGTCAGTGAAGACTGTGTGCTCAGACTATATATCAAGGATGAGGATTGTGGATCCAAATAAATAAGATTTAAAATTGGATCATTTTAGAAACAGAGAAGTCAGGTGTCTCCTACCTTTGCCATCACAACATGACATTGTCATATATAAAGTTCATGCTTGAGAACTACATAGTTGAGCAAAAAAGAACCACAAAACATCTTTTAAGTAGATTTTTGATTTTTTTTTTTTAATGTATAGATGCATTCAAGGCTATTACAGAATGCATGGCTCGTGGGGTGATGGTTGGACATGCCTGACAGACTTTCTAGAACAATTACCATGAGAATGAGTGGGCATAGCAGAAGTGAAAGTTATTTGGTGCCTGGAGAGATAGAGCAGTTGGTAAAGTGCTTGCACTGCAAGCCTGGGGACCAGGGTTTGATGCCTGAAATCCAAGTAAACAAGCTGTGTGTGGTGGCTGCCAGCTTGTCAATCAAGACTGGCAAGAATATCTCCGGGCTTGCCAGCTAGCCAACTTAAACTAATTGGTGAGCGCTGGTGTTCTAGTTATGGTTACTACTGCTGTCATGAAACACCATGACCAAAAAGCAAGTTGAAGATGAAAAGAGTTATTTTCCTTCCACGTCTACACTGCAGCCTATTACTGAAAGAAGATAGAACAGGAAGTCCTACAGGGTAGGAACCTGGAGGCAGGAGCTGACGCAGAGGCCATGGAGGGATGTTACTTACTGGCTTGCTCTCCATGCCTTGCTCAGCTTGCTTTCCCACAGAACCCAGGACCACCAGCCCAGGGATGGCAACATCCACAATGACCTCTAATTAAGAAAATGCTCTATAGCTAGATCTTATGGAGGTATTTTTCTCAATTGAGTTTCCCTCCATTCAGATGACTCTAGCTTGTGTCAAAATGGCATATGACTAGCCAAAACACTGGGGCTCAGTGAAAGACCTTGTCTCAGAAAAGTAAAGATGGTCTGCTCCTAAGAAACCATACTTGAGATTTACCTATCACCTCGACTGCATATATACAGACATGTATTCTTCCCCTCCAGAGTTAACGAGCCTAAGGAAAAATGATTTACTCATTCAGGCTGGATTCCTTGGGATGATGACAGTAAATGGCAAGAAGAGGAGGACCAGCACCGTGCTGTCAGGAGGTGACAGTAACAAGGGAGGTTAACACTTGGCTCTACCAGGCAGTACAAAACTCTGGGAGAAATATTTTACTAGGGAGAAAATGTGTATCAATGCTGCCAAGTGAGGAAACTTCAAAGGAAAAGAGGACACATTCCCCTTGGAGATGATATAGAGTATGTGAGAAAAGAAAATTTGAAAGTAGCCAGGTTGGGAGCAGAGCTTAGTGGTAGCATGCTTGCACACCGAGTGCATGGTCCTGGGTTCCATCTACAGTACAGCAAACAGGGTGAGTGATAAATGTGGGGGGGGGGGGGAACAGTGATCCTAGGGAGATAGATTTATTAGTACAGTGCTTGCTTTGCAAGGATCAGGACCTTGTGTAAAAAGAGACAGGCATGGTGGTGCATGCTTGTAACTCCAGTAGTGAGGAGGCAGAGATAGGAAGATCCCTGGCACTTGCTAGCCAGCCAGCTTAGCCTACTTGGAAAGTTTCAGACCAGTGAGAAACCCTGTCACCGTAAACAAAAGTGGACAGTACTCCTCAAGGAATGACACCTGAGGTTGCCCTCTGGCTTCCATACACACGTGTGCACACACACACACACACACATCACACAGAAAACACACACACACACACACACACACACACACACACACACGAACACACGGGAAGTACACATGGACATACAAACATAGCCCTATAGGCACAAAAGAGGAGGAAGACGAGAGTAGAGAGAAAGGAGAAAGAAAAAAGAAGAAAATATCAAAGAGAGGAGAGCAGACAGAGAGGGACTGGTATTTATTGGGACCATTAACCTATTTGGAAAGCTCAGATGTTCCCGTTCTCCAAGTAGACCCTTCAGTGGAGGCTATGGGAAATGGTGAAAAGTTGGATGATTGGTTAGAAATGAAATAGGTGGGAACAGAGGTTAAGGAGAAGCAGGCTCAGAAGTGTAGATTCTGGATAGGCTTTG
The DNA here is from genome assembly GCA_021653895.1 of Mastomys natalensis. Classification (NCBI taxonomy): domain Eukaryota; kingdom Metazoa; phylum Chordata; class Mammalia; order Rodentia; family Muridae; genus Mastomys; species Mastomys natalensis. The sequence continues at coordinate 157,545 of JAJTUV010001884.1, read as the reverse complement.
AGGGCCAAGTAAAGAGCTAGAATTGCTTGGAGAATTCCTCTGCCTCTTGGTGTGTCTATCAGTACACAAGGCAGGAAGACCTAGGGGACCTCTAGGCCGAGATCCTCAACTCCAAAAGGTCCTGAACTTGCACCATCTGGTGCTTCCCTTCCTTCTAGCCTGATGAGCTCGGAGCAGTTTAGCCTCTTAGGGAACCGTGGGGAGAGCAGCCAGCAAAGCGCACTGGAGAGCTCGCTGGAGCGGTTTTGGGCGAGGCTCGAAGTCCGAGCTTCTCCTTGAAAGCAAGTTTGGCTGGAGGCGGGCACTGTGGGTGGGGCCAGAGGGGTGGAACCAGACCATTCCGGAAGGAAGTGGTTCCGGGTCTCGGGCCCGCGGGGGTAGCTGGGTGCTTGTTGGAGCAGGAGGCGGGAGCAGAGCGAGGGGCGAGGCCTTGCGGAGCAGCGGCGGCCGTAGTATCGGAGGCTTTGGCGACAGCGACGGCTATGGTGAAGACTCTGAGAGGTGAGCGGTCCGGAGAGCGGGCGGAGTGAGGAAGCCCAGGCCTGCAAAGGGACGGAGGGTGTGTCCTTTGCCCGTGAGTGGCGGTTCTCACGGTGGCGGGAGGGGCGGCGGGGAAGGGGCGGCAGGCAGACTTGGGCTTCTCCGGGGACCGCATCCCTTCTCCACCTCACTCCGGGCTGGCGCCATCCCTCTGCGGCTGCCGCCCTAGAGGCACAGGCCGCCGGCGCGCACTTGGCTCTACTCTCAGGGGTTCCAAGTCTATCCCACCGGTCCCTTTCCCGAGCCGCCGCTCGCCCGGGCACCTGCCCACCCCACCCCCCACAGTTCTCCCCGCCCACGGCGTCGGGCAGGTGGCGGCTCCGATCTCCTGCAGTGTCTGTTTGGGGGATCCGGGAGGGGGGCGGTGCCCGGAGACTGAGCCCTAGGACGCATAGCCCTCTGGAGCGGAGCTCCCGGCTTTGGCTTTGTCCGCGAGAGATGCTCTGTCCGCAGGACCCGCACCTTTCCCGGAGAACGGCGAAGTATAGCGAAGACCTCTCTCTTAGGAATTTAGTCAACTGTGCCACGGGTCAGGACCGCCCAAGAGAAACTTAGCCCCTAAATATTTCCTTTTTTCGGGCTTTTTGAGTTACACCTTGAGTGACTGCTTCTCTGAAACAGATTACAAAACTACCAGGAGAAAATAGAGCCCTTGGAGGCTCCTAGTCAGGCTACCTTTTGAACACTTTTTTTTCTTTTGTAAGCCTGGAAATTAAAGCTAGGCCCTCCCTCATGCCAAGCAAGCATTCCACCACAGAGCTATGTACTTTTTGAGATAGTGTCTCACTCAACTCAAGCTGGTGTTTAACTCATTCTATTGGTCAGGCTGGGCAGTCCTTGAAGTTTGTGCCCACTCTCCATCCTGAGTAGTTGGGCTTAAAGGCCTGCTTGGCCAGGCCTGGCATGTTTAAACGCCCCCCCCCCCCCCCACCAATAGATGTGAACAGGTCCAAAACTTTAAAAGGTTTTGCTGTACTTTCGTAATGAGCCTTGTTTGTTTGTTCATTTATGTTGAGGCTTTCTTTTTTAAAGAGAGTCTTTAAAGCAAAGATGGCCTTGAACTCACACTGTAGCTGAGGATAGCCCTGAATTTCCGATTCCCTGTCTCTGGCCCCTAAATGCTAGGATTGCAGGTGTATGCCAGTCATGCCTGTTTTATTTTCCTCGGTTATTGATAGCAGGTCAGCTTCTCATTTACGCAATGTTCTAAAAAATAAAACAAGTTAATAAGGGTTTTTCTAAGTGAACTAGGGATTTGAAGTTATGACTTCTATGAATTATAATATATCTGATTACCTTGACCAAATCACTTAACTTTTTCTAAGGTATTTCCTCAGCAATGAACAAGGGATTATAATGTTTATCTTAACCTTTCTTTTAAGGTCATATGAAACATTTATGGAAAGTACATTTCACATACTTTGTCTTACTGCAGGTTTTACTTTCTTGAAAAAATTTCAGAGCACAGAGCATCTTGAAGCACAAAAATTTTAAATGTAAATTTTTTGGAGCTGGGGAAAATGGTCCAGTCAGTAAAGTACTTGCTGTGGAATCATAAGAACCGGGGTTAAGATCCCTAGTACCTGAATAAAAAGCCAGCACCAAAATATTTATCCTAATCCCAGTTCTCAAGAAACAAGACAAGGAGACTTTCCGAGGCTTGCTAACCATTCAGTTAAGCTGAAATGGTGAGCTTCAGGTGTTATGAAAGATTCCTGTTGCAGAAAAAAATCTAGAGAGCTACTGAGAAAGATGTATTTCTCTGCTCTTCTGTGGTTGCACACATGGAGACACACACACACATACACACACTCACAAGGACATACATATTTTTAAAAGTTCCAGTTTTTGAAAACTATTCTGGGGCATGGAGTAGCATTGGTAGAGTACTTGTCTAGCATGTTTGAAACCATGATTTGTATTTCCAGAACTCAAAAGGTAGAGACAGAAGATTGCCAAATCAGGTGTGTGTTTCTTGAAATGCTGTGAATTGAGCCCAGGATTTCCTGCATGCCAGGCAATCACTTTACCAATTTAGCTGTATCACTAGCCCTCAGTTTTTGCTTTGTTTGTTCTTTTTTTTAATGTCAAGCAGGATGTCACTGTGTAGCTCAAGTTTGCTTCAGGCTCTTGAGTGTTTGGATTACAGGTATGTGGGACAAAGTCTAGTTGAGAATCAGAAGTTTGAGGCCAGTCTACGCACTATTAAGACCTTGTTTTACTGGGTGTAGTGAGTCATGCCTTTAATCCCAGCACTAAGGAGTAGAGACAGGCAGATCTCTCTGTGAGTTTGAGGCCATCCTGTTCTGCATAGTGAGTTCCAGAGTGAGACCCTTTCTTGAAATAAGAAAAAAAACAAACAAACAAAAGAAGACTCAGTTCTTTTGTGATACTTTTTGCCTCCACACCATACTCTTTCATACTCTTAAGTTTGAACTTTAAGTTGTTTTTCATAGTGTATAAATTGTATATCGAATGTAGCTCCCATTTTTCATTTGTTTTTTTTTTTTTTTTTTTTTTTGAGGCCATCCTGTTCTGCATAGTGAGTTCCAGAGTGAGACCCTTTCTTGAAATAAGAAAAACAAACAAACAAAAGAAGACTCAGTTCTTTTGTGATACTTTTTGCCTCCACACCATACTCTTTCATACTCTTAAGTTTGAACTTTAAGTTGTTTTTCATAGTGTATAAATTGTATATCGAATGTAGCTCCCATTTTTCATTTGTTTTTTTTTTTTTTTTTTTTTTTTGAGACAGGGTCTTATTTAGACAATCTTGACTCAAATTTATAGTCCTTTTACCTGGGCCTCCTTCATGCTGGGATTATGGAATTATAGGCATATGCTACCACATCTAAATCACTTTTCTTTCTTCCCTTCATTCTTGTGACAGGGTCTCACGTAGTCCAGACTGGCCTAAAACCCATTGTGCATCTGAGCATGACCTAGATTTTTGATCATCTGCCCCTATATCTTAACTATTAGAATTTCAGGCATGTGTATCACACTTGGTCTATACCAGTGGGTCTCAACCTTCCTAATGCTCTGACCCTTTACTACAGTTCCTCATGCTGTGGCGAGCTCCCCACCCTTATAAAATTACTTTCTTTGTTACTTCATAACTGTAATTTTGCAACTGCTATGAAACCTAATGTAAATATCTGTATTTTCTGATGGTCTTAGGGGATCCCTATGAAAAGATCCACAGACCACTAAAGGGATTGTGGCTCACAGGTTGAAAACACTGATTTATATGGTGCTGTGGACTGAACCTAGGGCTTCCTGCGTGCTAGGCAAACACTGTACTAATTAAGCAACATCCTGGGCCGCCTTCCTTTGTTGTTTTAAGTTTTTTTAAGTCTTGTAACTGAACACATTTATTTAATTTTTACTGACAAATATGTTTACCACATTGTATGAGTATGTGTCCATTCATATCAGTGTTGTATGCATGTCAAGGCCAGAGATGTGATATCAAGTGTCTTCCTTGATTGTTGTCTATCTTATTTTTAAAGGTTTATTTATTATGATTAGACCGTGTAGGAGGGTATGCATGCATGTGTTGTGGGACACATGTGGAGATCAGACAACTTGGTGAAGTCAGTTCTCTTTATCTACCTTTACGTGAATTTGAGAGATCAGCTCAGTTTGCCAGGCTTATCTGCCAAAAGTCTTTATCTGCTGATCTAGCTCATTGTCTTATGCCTTATTTTTGAGACCAAGCGCTGGATTGGCTGGCCAGTAAATGCCTTTCCAGCCCAGGGATTACAGTTGTTCTGCTGTACTAGCTTTTATGTAGGTAATAGGGTTCTGAACTCTGGTCCTCTTGCATGGTGAAGCCTTTATTAATGGTGCTGTTCCTTCAGCCTCCTACAGTGAATTTTTGACTAGTCACTGTTTTTAATGCATCTCAAATAATTTGGTTATTTAGCCTTTGTGTCTGTACACACACACACAAACACAAGAGACAGGGCTTTACTCTATAGCCCAGGCTGACTTCAGACTGTGTAGCCCAGGCTGGCCTCAAATTCATAGCTATCCTTCAGCTTCCAGCCTCCAACGGGCCAGGATTATACGTGTAAGCTATTACACTTGGCTTCATTGTCAGTATTACTTTTTTTTTTTTTTTTTTTTACTTTTAAATAAACAGCTCTTTAGGGCTGGAGAGATAGATGACTCGGCAGTTAAGAACACTTGTTTCTCTTGTAGAAAACCTGGATTCAGTTCTCAGCACCAGCATGATTGATTGTTCACAAGTATTGAAACTCCAGTTCCAGGATATCTGATGGTCATTTTTTTGGCCATAGTGGCACTTCATGCACAAATAGTACAATATATAATATACATACAGACCAACACTCACACACATAAAGTAAAAAATAAATGTTTAAAAAGATCACCATTTTATACATATTTAGTGTATATATGCATGTTTGTGGCATAGAATGTATGTGGAAGAGAGAAAAACTTGTAGGTTCTTTAAAAAAAAAATAACATGGGTTCTGGAGATCCAACTTAAGTCCTTGTGCTTGTATGGCAAGAACTTTACCTACTGAGCTATTTCCCCAGCCTCCAAGAACGTTAGTATTTTTGTTTTAGTGGCTTACTTTTTGTATTTAGCCTCTTTCTAATGTGTTTACTTTTCAAAAACTTTACCCCCTGTAACCAAAGTAAGAATGATAAGCAAAAGTGGGGTTCTGTGTGTGCTTATGGGTCTTCCTTACTGAAGAAACTGGTGATAAGGTAACACACCCTCTGTGACAATGACAATAATTCATGTCTGAGCTCCTTACTGATCACCCTCTTACTCCTGCTGAAAAGGCTTTCCTGGGGAATTTCTAGTCTTTGAATTTGTAAATACTTGATTTGCATTTAGTGTGGAATCTTTTTGCATAATTCGTCCATCTTAAGTGTACAGTTTAGTATTTTCATACAATTGTACAAACATGATCATAAGTCTAATTGCAGTATAATTCTTCACCCAAAAAGCTCTGTTGGGTGTGGTTCTAGATGCCTGGAATCCCAGGACTTAGGCCATATAAGGAGGGAGGATCAGGAGTTCAAGGTCATCATCCTCACCTATACAGGAAGTGTGAGGCCAGTCTTCCTGATGGGAAACCCTATTTCAAAAACCTAAAGAAAAAAGAAAAAACACTAAACCCATTAGCCATCATTCCATTTCTGTGGATTTACCTAGTCTAGTTATTTTACGTAAATGAAATTATACAATATGAGGTCTTTTGTGAATGACTTTGCTCATTTATCATACTGCTTTTAGGTCTATCTATGTTGTAGCATATATTAATATTTGCTCCATATTTTATGGTTAGATATTCCATTGTATATGTATGACATTTTTTCCTGTGATTAAAAATAGGGGAATTTCTTTTCTTTTTTTTTATTGGATATTTTATTTACATTTCAAATGTTACCCCTTTCCCAGTTTCCCCTCCACAAACCCCCTATCCCATCCCCCTCCCCCTGCTTCTAAAAAATGGAGTGCTCCTCCATTTCTTTTAGTATAAAAGGAAGTTTATTGTGAGAAGGGAAGGGGAGCAAGGACCTGGAAAAGGGGTAGAGGCAGAGAAAGGGGGAAAGGGGACACAGAAGGACAGAAGGGGAGAAAAAGAGAAAGAGAGGCCAGCAAGGAACATGTGGGGAGAGAGAAGAGGAGGAGGAAGGGGGTACATATTTTTTTCATTCATCTTAATATACTTTGAATTGTTTCTACCTTTTGGCTGTTATAAATGCTCTTGTGAACATTGTTATAAAAAGATTTGTTGGACATATTTTCAATTATTCTGGTTGGATATACCTGGAATGGAATAATAGTTGAGCCACATGGTAACAACATATTTGACTTTATTGAGGAACTGCCAGACTTTCCTAAAGTGGCTGACTATACCATCTACATTTCCACCAGCAGCATGCAAGGATTGTAACAATACTGCATCCTTAAAACATGTGCTATCATGTAATGTAATTATAGCTATCTTCATTGTAATGGAGTATTTATTATAATTTTGATTTACATTCCACAATGACTAGTGTTTTTTTTGTGCTTTTTAGTCATTTTTATACTTTTGAGAAATGTGTATTCATCCCCTTTATCCATTTAAAAAGTTTGATTGTCACTGAGTTGTATTCTTTTTATAATATGGGTGAAATTAAGTACATTCAGGGTGATATAGACACTCTTAAGTATTCATGCATTTCTTTATAAGATAAATGATTTGTAAAGAAAAATTATTCATTGGGTTATCTTTTGTTCTTTCTCTTTGTTTTACATTTTGTATTTTTACTTTCTTGGTGGTGGTTGTTTCATATATAAATCTAGACATGGTAACACAGTTGTTTAAAACAAAACAAACAAACAAAAATAACAGCTCTAAACTGGGCAATGTGGTACATACTTTTAATTCCAGCATTTGGGAGGCAGAGACAGGCGGATTTTTGTGAATTTTCAGCCAGCCTGGTATACAGAGTGAGTTCCAGGACCACACAGAGAAATGTCTGAAAAAAGACTCTGAAACAAAAAGCCAGCTCTACATATTACACAGATCAGTTAATTCATTTGTCTTTTCCAGCCATCCATCCACCAAACAGCTTTTAGATTAGATTCGGTATTTTGCAATATCATGCTCTAACATTGCCTATTAATAAGATCTTTCTTTAACTTAATACTCAGGGCAAAAGTCTGGCTTGGAGTCCCCCTTTATTTAGTAGGGAAGCAGGCTCAGAGATGAGGCTTCTTACTGCTTCCCAAAGTGGTCTGTGCTATTTCAGGCTGCCTGCTTAAGGGTAGGCTCCTGATAGGTACACACAGTTGAGGATAAACCCTTGATGGTATACAGGAACCTTCTGAATGTCTAGGGTAAGGTCTCCCAGTTCAGCCTAGATTTGATGGGTTGCTCCTCCATCCTGGCCATGCTGTTGCCAGGGTTATCCTCATGAAAGTCTCAAGCTTGTGAATCTTGCTGTGGACATACTTCATTTTAGTAGTTTCCAGTGAATATGCCATACATCTTTATTAGCCACATGGGACAAGTCTCCATGAATTGTGTCCAGGAGCTCAGTCTGGCAGGCAAGCAGGCCCATGCTATTGCAGCACCAGCATGTTGCAGCCCCATGTGTCCTTTGGTCCTCAGGGGGTCTCCCATATTCTAGTGCACATGATTGCTGCTGTAACTCTATGATATATGACCATATCCTCAACTCCACACTGGTACCCAGCAGCCTGGCCACTAGGATGGTAGTGAGCCTCCTGCCCTCTGGCTGATCATGGCCTGTTTCAGCAGCTTAGCTTCCCTTGTTAGAATTCTTCACAGCATAACATTTCAAGTTTGATGAATCCTAATTAATTTTTTTCTTTTGTTGTTTGTATTTTTAGTGCCATATCTTAGAAACTATTGCCCTATTCAAGGTCATAAAGATTATTTATATATGTCTTAAATTTTGTGTATTTAGTTCTTGAATCCATTTTGTTTATGTGTGCATGTGTCCATGTGCATGACATTTGGGTTGTAATTGTATATTGGCTGATATAAATTCCTTAGTTCACATTTTCTTCTTTCATTGAGGCTTTTAAAATACTACCTTTATTTTCTTTGTATTTTGTGTGTATGTGTGTACTTTGAAACTATAATTCCATCATGTCCCCTTTCCTTTTCCTCCCCCAACTCTTCCCATGTATCCTTCTTGCTCTCAAATTCATGGCCTCTTTTTCTTTAATTGCTGTTACACATATACATACATATTCCTAAATACATAAATATATTACCTAGCCTTTTGAAGAATTTGGTTGTCATGGAGAGCCAGGATAGCCCCAGGGCCATATGGTTCCAGAGAGATGGGAAAATTATGTAGGGTTATGGGAAGGATCTGATGAAAAGGGAGAGAGATTTTATAAGAGAAAGGGAGTTGCTACAGTCTTGTCTGTCAGCTGAATAAGGGTGTGTTCTGCTAAGGCTGTCTTCTTTTAGCATCAGTGTTCTTTTCAGCATCCTCCTGGGAGTAAATGACCCTGCTATCTGGGTGTTTTGTTCAGAGGTAGACAGATGATTCACTGCTTCTGGTCTTTTATGTTTTACTCCAAAGCAGTAATATAATTGGATTTATCATCTATTTCTGACATTTCAGCCAATACCATATTGGTTTTAGTCTGTCATTTTATTTCCTTTAAAGCTTTTTTTGTCCCTTTTAATCAACATTGCTGGCAAAAAAAAAAAAATGACATTTAAATAGGATAAACATTTTCTGCAAAGGCCAAATAGTAAATATTTTATACTTTATATGCCACATATTGCATCTCTATTGTGGTACTTTTAATACCAGGGTTAGGATCTAGCGATCTCTGTTAACCAACCTTCCAGGTAATTTCAGCGTACACCAAGATTTGAGAGTTTCCACTCCAAGGTGTGTGTGTGTGTTCGTGTGTTTGTGTGTTCGAGAATTCGTGTACTTGTGTGGAATTGGTGAACTTTTGGATCTGGACATTTTCAATATTTTGGGGTACTACCATACTGCCTCTAAGCTACTTATATTTTGGTATATTCTAGCAATGTATTCGGGTTCCTTTTGTGCCATACATTTGCCTACTCACTAAAATAATAACTACTTTTAAAAAAAATTTAATGGGTGTGAAATGGTTGGGTTTTTTATTTGCATTTCCCAGTTACTAATTGATCATATTCATAGGTTACTTGAATTTTGGTTTTGGGATACACTATTTAGACACTCAAGGAAGAGCACCAGAAATGATGGTCAAACAACTCAGGAAAGCACAGGCAAACTGAGGCAAGGGTATTGAAATAGGAGGAACAGCAAGACCAGATTAGGGAAAACAAGGAGTTTGATATGGGCTATTAGGTTAAGTAGAGGAAAAGAAACCAGAAATTAAAAAAAAAAAAAGATTGTGTCATATATTTAATTAATTTATTTTATTCACTGTTTTTTGAGACAGGTTTTCTCTTACTATCCTGGAACTCAGTTTGACCATGTTGGTCTGTAACTCACAGAGATTCTCCCGTCTCTTCCTCCTGAGTGCTGGGATTAAGGGCATGTACCACCACACCTGATTTTAATATTTCACCAATAATGAAGCATTTGGATTTTGGCTCAGGTTTTGCTTTGCTTGTTATGATTATATATCCTTGGTTTTTCCCCTTTTAAATTATTTAAGACTTACTTTATGTGTATGCATGGATAGTTGTGTGCCACATGTGTGCCTGATTGCCAGAAGGGGGCGTTTGTTCCCTTGGAACTGGAGTTAAAGCTAGGAATCAAATGAGGGTCTTTTGCAAGGGCAGCCAGAGGTATTAACTGCTGAATCATCTTGCTGCTCCTGTTGTCAGTCCTGTCATCATTGCTGCTGCTGCAGCCCCCACCACCTCCACTGCTGCGGCCACTGCCTCTCCCACTGCTGCTACCTGCGCCGGGTCGAGGAAGGGGACAGCTTAAATTATTTACTTGCTGGGCTAAGGCAGACAGACTGGCAGGTGGATTCTGGGGCCCAAGAGCCAGCCTCCTGTAATCCCGTGGTCCCAAAAAGAAACAAGGTAGCAAAAAGAAGCGGGGAAAGTGCTCACAAACAACTGAAGGTTGGAGGAGACTGAGCTCAAAAACTACTGAAGGTTGGAGGAGACAGGGCTCCGGCAGAGCAGGAGACACAAACTGCTGGAACTTCTGCTGTTCAGGAGCCCCTTATTTGTTCTCTTTTCCCCTCATTCTTACATTTCTTTGTTTGTTTTTCCATTGTTGTGCACAACGGTTAGGGACTGAAAACTCAAATCTCCAGAAAGAAGGGTAAGACCTGATTTTGATTTCTTTTCACCCATTTTCTTCCCTCTTTCATATTTCCTTTCTGTCATTTTCCCCCTCCCAATTCAGGGTGTTCCCCATTCCTCTTGTTGGCCACTGGGACGGGGTCTCAGCACCTGGGTGGTGGTGGAGTAAAGGCGGCAGCGGCCATTTTGTAGATATGTTGTGCACGGGCGATCCTCTACGTAGCATTTATAGTCAAGTCCAAATGAATACTTAACGGAAGCTGCTCAGCTGGGTCTGCCCTTCTTCCCATCTCCTATGCCTATGGTGGTTTGGGAAATTTAAGGTTTCTCACTGCAGAAGAGTCACATATACCTATCACCCACACTGCAAACTCCAGTTGCCAGGTTCCCGGAATTAAATTTTGCTTGTATTTAAGCTAGTTTAATACTATGTCCAAGACAAGTGCTTGGCTGCGCATAGGAAAGAATGACCGGTTCTATATTTATTTTTAATTTTGATTATTTTGTGACAGGGTTTTGTTTTGTAGCTTTTGTCTAGCCCTAAATGCACTGTTTAGAACAGGCTGGCCTTGAAATCAAAGCAGTCCTGCCTTCAAAGTGCTATGATTAAAGGCATGTGGCACCATTTTTTATTTTTATTTTTTGTGACCGGCTAGCCCTGACTGTAAATCAGTCTGGCCTCAAACTCATGGAGAAATGCCTGCCCTAGTCTCCTAAGTGCTTTGGTTAAAGGCCTGTGCTGTTGTGTGCGGCCACAATTCCATATCAGAACTGCTGTTCCACAAGCTCAGGTGAAACTAAGGGGCAGGTGTATTCTTCGAAAAGTCAGATTCAAAGCCAACCTTAAAAGTTTTTGCCTTCCCACAGGGGCTGCATATATCAGCTAACCTGAAGATAAGATATTTAGATTATGATTCATAACTATCAAAATTACTTATAAAGTAGTAATAGAACAATTTTATGGTTGGGGGTCATCACAGCATGAGGAATCATTTTACAGGATCGCGGCACTAAGAAGGTTGAGAACCACTGTTCTATGATAAAGCAGAGAAAACAAAATAAATGTCAGAAAATAATTAATTCACTTAATGGCAAGATTACTAAAATGAGGAGGTAGTAAAGGGGGCTCATCCTATAAAATGATGACTGAGATTGACCTCTGGTCTTCACATATGTACACATATATAGAACTCTTTAAGCCAGATCTAAAGATTAATATCTTAAAGCATTACTGGTTTTCATACCTGGGTTCTATTTTGTACTGTTACAGTGAATTTTAACCTAAGAATTTTAACTTTTAGAAGCCTTTATTTTTATTATTATGTATATGCGTGTTTTGCCTATGCATGTGTCTATGCACCACTTGTACAGTGCTGGATGAAGCCAGAAGAGGGTGTCTGATCGCCTAGAACTCTCTAGGTAAAGAGGATTGTGAGCATCTATGTAGGTGTTGATAATTGAACCCAGCTCTGCTGAAAGAGCAGGCAGTGTTCTTAATCACTGAACTATATGTCGCCAGCCCCTGAACTTGAAAACTTATCAACCTTGAATTACACATACCGTATTTAAGTTTATCCTTCAGAAAACTTTTTTCCTTTTTCTCAATTATGCTTATTTTAATTGGATAGTAAATTAATCATGTCAGAAATCTTTGTCAGCTGTTATAGCCCCTTGCAAAACCCTGGTCTAAACATGGAACTTTATTCCATTAATTAGGGTTTTCCTTGCAGTACACTTTAAAGTTCTTGTGAAGAAAATTGAACCCAACCCATACTTCCATCCATTTCTGTCAAAAAGTGTAGTGTACTTTAATGTATGACCAAACTGAGCAAAGTATTTGAACAGCTCACTTGATGCCATGGTTCAAGGACTTTTTCTCATAAAAGCAAGAAGTCAACCAAGTCTTCTTACTACCAAGTTAGCCGTGTATAGACAGAACGATTCTGAACTAGAGTTACCTCCCTAGAAAACTTTTTGTAACCTAACTTGGACCCTTTGACATTCTGAAGCTTTTTTGGTTTTGTCTTTTCCTTTTCCTTTTCTGTTTTGGAAGCAAATCTAGTGTTTATTTTGTTATTGTGTTTTTTTAAAGCTAGGACAAAATCTTGTTTACTGTATAAAATCTTTTCTTTTTGGATATTGGTTTTCAAGAAAGGGTTTCTCTGTGTAGCCTTGGCTGTTCTGGGACTCACTCTGTAGACCAGGCTAGCCTTGAACTCTGTCTCTGCCCTCCTCTCCAAGAGCTGAGATTAAAATTGTACACAGCTATGCCTGCTATAAAATCTTACCCTAAAATATTCTTTATTTTGTGTATGCATATGTGTATATATAGGTTACATGTGCACACATGTACATGTGGGAGCCAGAGGATGAGTTACTTTACCTTGTTTTTTTTTGTGACAGGATCTTTCACTGAACTTGAGATTGATGTTTCAGCTAGACTAGTCAGCAAACCCCTGAAATTTGTCTCTCTCTTGTCCTCACTGCTGAGATTATAGACTTGCACAGTAATACCTGGCTTTTACACAAGTGCTAGAGATTTTGAACACAAGTCTTCCTGGCTGATCAGCAAGCATTTCCCCGATTCCTCCTCAGCCAGCCTCATTTGTTTTTGAGGTGGTTTCTCAAAGGCCTGGACTGTGCCAAGTAGGCTAGCAGCCTGCTTATTTCTGTTTTCCTTAGCACTGGGATTACAAATGTACACCATGGAGCTATCTTTGCAACCCCTTTCTGTGGTTTTGTTTGTTTTCCTTGACAAAAATACATGGTTATAACGTTCAGATCTCTGTTTCTTTCTCTTACCAGTTCCCTTCTATGTTATTTTCTTTCTAAATTTAACAATATGCTCAGTAATGAGGATCAAGTCATGAAGCAGAGCAACACAATACATTTGTCAGATTACTTAAAAGGAGTTGAATACAAATTATGTTTATGATATAATGAAGCAAACTAAGATTACTTGTCTACACATTGTTAGACCACAGGATTCTTTTTTTTTTTTTTTTTTAATTTTTTTTTTTTTTTTTTTGGTTTTTCGAGACAGGGTTTCTCTGTGTAGCCCGAGCTGTCCTGGAACTCACTCTGTAGACCAGGCTGGCCTCGAACTCAGAAATCCGCCTGCCTCTGCCTCCCAAGTGCTGGGATTAAAGGCGTGCGCCACCACCGCCCGGCTAGACCACAGGATTCTTACCTGGTACAAGTCTTAGATTTTATTTTTGCTTGGGTTTTAAATATTAAAAAGGTTCTTTATACATTTCTTTTAAAACTTAGTCTCATGATAGTTTAAGTTATAGAATGTTAACATTTCAGAAATAGTTTGCCAAGGTATGTAAACTTCAAAATGACCTTGAATAGAGAAACTATCTTAGTACAAGCAAGAAAGGCAGAGACCAAAGTTATACCATAAGGTTATAAGCTTGTGTCCATGAAGAAGGGAAGGAAAGTCTAACTGGATTGCTGGTCAGTTCAGGAATGGCTTAAAGAAAATCTAACAACTCCACTTGCCTATGTAAAATCTCACAACTTTACAAGAAGTCTTGGCAAGTGGCTGAGTGTTTGGCAACTCTCATATCTTCAACACTAGTCAAAGAAGTAAAATAAAGAATGCTAGTCAGTGGTGGAGACCACAAAGGGGTTAGGGTAGTAGATAATGGCAGAGATAATAGGCAAAAAGAGTACAGGCTGTAAGTGAATGGTTGCAAGGCAGTATCTGGGGAAGAGACTGGTTTGGATCTCAAGATATACTGATTAGTTAGGCTTAGGGTAAAGTGTTTACTTGAGTTCAGACCCTTAGCCATCTTCATAAAAGCCAGGAATAATTATACATGTTAGGAAAACCAGAAATGGGAGGAGGATAACCAAGACCTGGATTCCAGCAGCTAGATGGCCAGTCAGTCTAGATGAAAAGATGCACTCCAGGGCAGTTAGAGACCTGGACTCTCGAGTTAGAGACTTCGAGAGAAGAAGACACCTGAGGTCAGGCCCTGATTCATTCCACACCCATATACACAAAAATGAAATTGATGTTTAAATCCACGCTAACAAACAAGATGAAAACACCCTCAGTGTTACTCCAGAATCACTTTACCTGAACAGGTATCTTTATGGGACAGGGAGGGCACAGAATGCCTTAGGACATGGTGTCTATGAGGGGGTGTATATCAGTCTCTTAAGGTTATGTCCTTCTAGGAAAGCTCTTTCACTCAAGAATGAATTTGTACAACCAAGTCATATATTAAATACTGGATAGGTCCCTGACCAGAACACAAAAGAGTAAAGGAAGTCCTACAAACAGAAAAGGTAAGTACAAAAGATAGTAGTGGTGGCAGTAGAGAGTGGAAGCCTCGGTTCCTCCACTACTCAGATACAGTTGCCTTGAAAATGCTCAGAAAGGGAATTTCAGGACAAGTCAGGGGTGGATAGCAGCATCAGAGATATTATCAGCCAGTAGTTTTTCCCGTTTTGGTTTTGTTGTTGTTGTTTATATATACTGTTTCATTTTTTAGTATTGGTGTGATAGCAAAACTAGAGGTATGTAAATATCTCAGAAGTAGCCTAAGATTATAAACAAAAACAAATCCAAAAATTGACAAACATACTGGATGTGTTTAATCCTAGCACTTAGTCAGGCAGAGGCAAGTTGATCTCTGTAAGTTCAAGAAGGACAGCCTGGTCTATATACTGAGCTCTAGGGCTGTATAGTGAGACCTTGTCTCTAAAAATAAGAATGGAAAATAAACCCAAAAGGGGAGACTCTGTGAGCCTAGGAGCAAGCCAGTAAGCATCATTTGTTATCATTTCTGCTTCTGTTGTACCTCCAGGTTCATGCTGCAGCTCCTCCTCTGCTTTCCTCAGTACACTTTAACCTGTAAGCTTAAATAAACTCTTACTTCCACAGGTTGCTTTTTGGTCAGTGTTTTATCACAGCAACAGAGAAGTCAACTACATTATTTTGTTTTAAGATAGAGTTTCATGCATCCCAGATTGGTCTTGAACTTTGATATGTAGTGTAGGATGCCCTTGAACTCCTAATCTGCCTGCCTCTTATCTCCTGTCATGTTTTTAAGTTTGGATTTTTTTTAACAATATATTTAATCCAATATAGCAAAAGTAATTATTTTAACATAATATCAGCATTAAAATATATTAATGAAGTATTTTACATTCTTTTATTTGGGCCAAGTCTTTGAAAGCTAATATGTGTTTTATATTTTTAGCACATTTCAGAATGGTCTAACTATGTCTTTTACCTGTTTTTTGAAGTAGGGTATTGCTGTTTAACCCAAGCTGGCCTCAAATTTGGTATGTAACCCAGGCTGGCTTCAAACTCATCCCTCTTGTCTCCGCTTCCTGAGTACTAAAATTATGCTATCATACCGAGCTATGTGTTTACATTTTAAGGGATTCTGTTGTGTTTGTTTTGTCTTTTGTCTTTCTGGTTTCTTTAAGACAGGATTTCACAGCATAGTCCTGACTGTCCTGGAACTCACTCTGTACATGAGGCCTTCCTTGAATTCACAGGGATCCACCTGCCTCTGCCTACCAAGTGCTGGGATTAAAGGTGTATACCACCACTGTCTAGCCTTAGGGATTGTTTTAATAAAACAGAAGGAATAGACTTGATTCAGACCTTATGTTATACAAAGTGAAAATAGTTTCAACTGTAGTCCTTTACAGAAAGCATTTGCTGATTCTTTATTTTATCTTGACAGTATTTTAGTAAGGTGGGTGCTTTTATCTCTATTTTGTAGATCTGGGAAATAGATGTACAGAAAAATTAAGCAGCTTTCTCTTAGAAATCACCAGGTTTTAGAGCATACTGCAGGCTTTTTTAAAACAAACAAACAAACAAACAAACTTGCTAATGCTATATTTCTTTGCAGTGTAAAAAGTGGATCAGGTGGCTCATATGCTAAAGGATGGCACGGTCACGATCCACTTCCCCCCGGTGGAAACAAAGGTGAGGAGTTCCATGCTTTTACATAGCTAACTTGGATTTAGAAATTACTGTTACTGCTCAAGATTCCATTTTAATCAGCTCACTGGACCTGGCTGTTCATAGTAGGCGATTGATCATGGAAATGGTAGTGTTTGTAAATTTCGGGAGCTGATAAACTTGTTTAATTGGGGCTAGAACTACTTTATAATAAAAAGGAATGCAGTGACCACATCCAGAATGAGAAATGTCTTTGAGAAGGTTACTTTTTTTAAGCTATTAAGAGGTTTGCAACTTTTAGTGTATGTTTTATTTAATTTTTTCAAGACATTTAGTCAGAAAATAAAGTGTTTCCTATCTTCTTGGCAAAATAGTGGGTTTGAATAGCTCAATTGTAGTTCAACTCTCACTCATTTTCTCTGATAAGTGGTATCAGTGCTATAGTATACATAATTAGATTGGAATACTTGAACTAGTTTATTGTACATTAGATACAGTCTAGTTCTGGGACTCCAAGATTGAGTATGCCATCTTCCATGGCCTCAGCAAGCACACAGACTGGCTGGGGAGAGTAGGCAACTCTGATACAGTGGGGAAAGTGCTGTGCTTCTGACAGAGGCAAAGCACTCTGCATCTCTAGGGAGAGAATTAATTCTGCTTTGCAACCAGCAAGGTTTAGACTGACATAAAGGACCATTATTGCATACAGGAAAGATAAACCATGACTTTTATGTTAATATAGCTTGTTCTAATAATAGAGTGAATCATCTGTCAGTAATTTAGTTTTCATTTTATAAATGTCACCAAATCATGTTGAATTTGGGAGAAGTTTCAGAAAGAAAGGAGAATGTAAAGACAGAAAGACTATATAACAAAGAAGATAGCACAGAGTGTGTTTTATTTTATTCTTTTGGTATGACCATTAGAGTAATGGCCACAGGAACTCTACTCTGTCAGTGCTTAGTGCCTGGTTTTTTAATTATTTATCCAGGGTTTTTTGTTAAGAACTACAAGGAGTTTAGTATTTTGTTTCTACTTAGAAGTCAATATACTAGTTTGCCACAAGACACTACCATGTCAGAGACATTCTCTCTACCTTCAAAGAACCCCTGAGGGCCAGTGCTCCAGAGTGGCTGTCTGGGTGGATGATGCAAATTTGTCACAGGTTCTGGGGTTATGACACAGCTGAGGAACTTGAGTCACTTGAAGTAAGCATTATCTTATTATCATGAGCAGCAAACAAATAAGCCCTCTATCCATAAGGGAGAACTGATCTCTGTTTCCAAGGCTGTTTCTTGGGGAACAAGAGTTGCCAGCCTCTACTCATAAGGCATGCAAAACTCTAGAGACTAGAGAATTGTCTCCTAACCTTTAGGAGAACTGGAAATGTTAACAGCCATTATAACAACTTTTTCTGGAAGTGAATACTACATAATAAGACATAAGGCAATGTCAGCAGTTTTAAATGTGAAGTAAGGGCTAAAGTTAAATCTTGAATATTTCATCCTGTCTGGAAGACTTCTGCCTCTGCCTCCCAGGTTCTCTGCTTAGCAGCGAAAAGAGATAAAATCTTCAGGAATTCCTCAGAGACGCTAGTTTTTTCCCCTACTGTGATGAGGTATAGCCATCTCCATGGCAGAGTTTCTGCTTCTGATAAGTAATATTTGCCAGTATGTCTAGTTTGGAGACTTTGGAGACAATATTGCCAAGTCCAATGTAAATGTCCTAATGGGTACTGGAGAAGATAGATGTGTTTCCTTTCTTGTGTGGAAGACACAGATTTGTCATTAGAAAAAAAGATATTCGTTCATGATTGCCCCAATTCTTTTGAAGCTTCTTAGAGCTAGGTACATTTTAAAGTGGCCAGGGTGTTCCTTTCTTACTGATTTCGAGACATTAAGCCCTAAAGGGGAGAGGAAAAATTGGACAGGTCACATGGGGGTTCTCACTCAGATGCAAAAGTGAGCTTCTTTTTTTTTGTTTTTTGTTTTGTTTTGTTTTTTTCTGTTTTGAGACAGGGTTTCACTGGCTGACCTGGTACTTAGTGTATAGACTAGGCTAGATTCAAACTAAGAGATCTGCATGCCTGTGCCTTACAAGTACCAGGATTAAAGGTATGAGACACCATACCCAGCCCCTTCTTTATTTTTAAGGCTGAGTAACTTATCTTTCCATGGATATGGGAGTCTTCTCAGTAGGAATATAAGTTACATGTTGGCAATATCAAGATAACAGAAAAGATAGATGCAGAAGAGCTATAATACTGACCCCTAGAGAACATTATAGTTAAATTAAAACGTACTTTGACCAGAGTTCTAAGTTATTTCAACACATATTTCAGTTATTAAGTTATTCAGTTATTAAGGGAGGAGATTTTGGAAAGAACAACAGTTTATGTTAAAAGTATGTTAGACATATTTATGGAGGGATAGGCATAGTAGTGCACACTTGTATTTCCAGCATTTTGTAGGTAGATGCAAAAAGATTGCTTTTAGTGTAATGTCAGCCTTGTCAACAGAGATAATACCAGTCAGGCCAGCTTGGGTTGTAAAGTAGGGACTCTCTTATTTTCTTTAAAAAAAAAAAAAAAAAAAACTGATGTATGAAGGGAAAGTATAGCAAGAGATTCCACCTGATAAGCATCTTCTTCGGTAAAGCCTTGAGGGAAACAACTGTCATTTGGAAAGACTATAGAAACATTTTTGGAATTTGGATTGTAGCATCATTGTCTTAGAATGTAATTTTAGAGGTCAACTTTAGTTTTTTCACACTTTCTACATATTTTTAAAATTTGTTTATTTACATTAAAATGCTGTCCCCTCACAGATACTATCACCCCCCCATCCCATTCCCCTTCTGCATATTTTTTTCTTACTTCACTTATGCTTGTTTCTCAGTTAGCTATTGAACCTGAGGTAAGCTTTTCTTGATTGGCCCTTTGGAGGTACTACATCTACTTTTGCTAGAACTTGCTATCAGTAGTCTCTCAAAAAAAAAAAAAAAAAGATACTGCTTTTTACCTGATCTGGTCCTCCTCTAATATCACATGTATATTTAACCCACTTTGCTGTGTTCATAGAATATATCAGTTAGGACGACAAGAGTATGCTTGTCAGGTGGGACAAAAGAATCATTAACCCATCTCCCTTATACCAATATACAATTCCAATACATATAAAACAAATTCCTAGATTTACCTTGAGTGAGATAGTAGAATTCTAGGAAAGGTCAATATTTTAGGTAGGTCACACTAAATCAGTTAATTGTCTCAAAGTGAACTAAACTTCTCTGTGCTTGTTTACATAGGTCATTGTCACCACAATGTAGAAATTTTGAATACCATGAGGAAAGACATTTCCATGGGCACTATGACCCTGAATATAGAAATGATTCAGAAAGACCCTTTACTTGGAGAATGGATGATGAGAAACACGGACAAAATAAACCAAGGATTCCCCCTCGTGTGAATTCGTATTATCGGTCTTATGAAAATAGATCATCTTCCCCAAATGTAAAACCTGTTGAAAAATTTGATACATATAAGCCTCACCAAGAATATTTTCCTGGAAGAGGAGATGATGACAGAAGATCTCAGTATATGCCCACATACACAGAAAGTGCAGCAATCTACATGGAGCATGAAAGGGATTCTTATATCCCTACAGTGCAAGGAAGGTATCCTCCTGATGAGCTCAGAGGGAGAGGAAGTGGAGAGGAGAGAAGCCACCTCAGATGTTACTGGGGAAGCTACCTCAGATGTCACTGGCAGATTCCTTGAGATTTAAAGACAAATGGCCTGAAGATGAAATGAGATACCAAAGGGTACAAGAAGAAAGCTACCCTCAGTCACCCAGAAGATGCTTAGAAGACTTTGACACAAGGAACCCTTTTCAGAAGAGGTACAGGAAATCATTAAGCCTGGAGAATTTGGCATAAAGCTTCCAGGAAAAAGTCTGTTACTTTTATGTTGAATATCATAGTTTTTTATCTCAAAAGATAAAATAATTTCTTTTTTGAGTAATTCATGTGGATAGCTAGAATGTGGTTTTGTTTGTTTGTTTGTTTGTTTGGTATTGTTTTTCAAGAAAGGGTTTTTTCTGTGTTGCCCTGGCTGTCCTGGAACTCACTCTAGACCAGGCTAGCCTTGAACTCAGAGATATGTTTGCCTTTGTCTCCAGGGTGCTAGGATTAAAGGTATGCTGGAGAATGTTTTTAAAAGATGTTACTTTTAAACTTTCATGTTTCTCTTATGAGTTCACATGAGGTTGTCTTGCCATTGTATGCTGTATTTTAAGGCCAGTCTGAACAATATTCTAGACATTAAAAGTTTTACTTCTGTATATTGCGAATGTAAACTTCTTTGTATCAATACAGGTATCCTGAGGATCATGATTTCAGAAAGTATGGCTACACATCAAAAAGACCTACAGATGCAGCAAGGTATGAAAATAGAGAGCCAGCCAGAATCCCAAAGTGGAAGCCTGAGCACTCTTTTCTACCTTTCCAAGAGAAGAAAGAAGAGTGGTGCTTTGGAGCCCAAAGTCACAGATATACTGAGAGAGAATACCCAGAGAGAAGTTCAGCAACCAGAGTATCCTATGACTACCGTCACAAACATCATAAGCTCTCAGATAGCGAGCAGGACTTTCCTGATGGGAGATTTCAGAAGTACTTGAAGGAAGAAGACAGAAAATACAGTTCTCTAAAAGTTCCTGGAAATAGAGAGTCAGATTGTTTCAGTACTACAAGAGGAAGAGAAACTGAGGATGAGCAAATCAATGGACCTTTTCATCTCTACAAGAAAGACTGTGTTTCCTATACTCATACAGATATAAAGGAGGCTGATTTGGGGCCTTGCAATGACAAATGGAAGAAAAAAATAAATAAAGAAGATTGCAGAAAAGAGAATGAATCTTCTAGTAAACAACTTGATACAAACCCAAAACCTGAAGAGAAATGCTATTCACTTATCAAGAAGAAATCACTTACCGTCAAAGTAGACAGGAACAAGATGAACACATCTAGGTATTAGCTTTTTAAAGAAATGTTAATTAATATATTTTTACACCTTTATTTGCAACTTCCAAGATGAAGTTTGTATTGTTGGCTAGAGTATATTACATGTTCAAGAAATTACCAATAATTTCCTCCCTAAGTCCTGGAATGAAGATAAATTCTGAAGTTAGTAATAGGTGGTAATCTTGTGTCTTCTGGTTCCCATATCTTATCTCCAAATAATTCTTGGGTATGGGCATTTCAAGGAATTGTTTCTCTTTAAGAAGTTATATGTTTTTACACTGCCAGGTTTTTGTTTGTCTTTTTAAATCCAGGGATAGACTAAGGAGAATTCATTTTTGGTTTTTTGGGTTTTTTTTTTTTTTTTTTGAGATAGGGTCTCTTTGTGTAGCCCTAGTTGTCCCATAACTCACTGTGCAGACCAGGCTGGCCTCAAACTCACAAAGATCAATCTGTTACTGCTTCCTTAATGCTGGGATTAAACACATGAGACACTCATTACACCAGGCCAGCATTTATTCTTTATGCAGCTTCTCAGGCTGTCCTTTGCTGCTTTTGAGATTCATAGAATCTTTTAGCAGGAAGGATCATAGCAGGTTCTTATTCTTTAGAGAAGAGTTAGGGTTGAGACATGAATAGAGCTCAAATCCTCTTGGGATCCCAGGAGACAGATGACTTGATGTAATTCCTACTGTGATTTCAGTATGACTTCAGTTTGACTAGATTATTCTTCAGGCTAGAGGGAATAAGGACTGTACTTGTGTTTGTATGTGTGGCTGATGAGAGAATGCTAGTGCACATGTGCCATGGCAGGTACGTGGAGGTCAGAGGACCTCTTTTGGGGAACAGTTTTAGGGAATTGTTTTCTCTCCTTCCACCATAGGTTCTAGGGACCAGGCTTGTGTGGCAGGTTCTTTCATGTACCTGCTAAACCCTCTTGCTGTTCCACAGTTAATTTCTTAATAGATTTAGTTTCAAAACATTATTCTAAGCTTCTCATTGCTTACAGTGAGAATTTTAATAGTTAAGTTTTTTAGGTTTGATAACAACTTTTAAAGGAGGGTGTTATTTCAAAGTAGCTGATTATAATGTTTTGACAATATTAAAGTAGAAAATAGTCTGATTATTTTTTATATTAGGTGACTTTAATACCTTATGTGTTTGAAGGAAAAATTCACTTAGAATTGTGATTTTTGTGATTTGAAAAGAGCTCAGAAACATTTATCTATACTTATTTTCCACTCACAGTTTATTAGTTTTATAACATATAGTTTCACTGCCTAAATTATGACAGAATAATTAAATCTTTTTAATATTTATCTATCTTAATATTAACAAATTCCATCCTTAGCAAAATAGCAAAAATCACAAAGTTAATTAAATATTTCAAATTATTTTAGGTCTACTTCTAGATATTTTGCAGAGAGACAGACATCACATGATTTGGTTGCTATTGGCAGAAGAAGTGACAATTTTCATCCAGTATTTCAACATCTTGACTCATCTCAGAATCCTGAAAACAAACCTACAGAAGAATTTGCTCAGGAAATCATAACAATAATCCACAAAGTTAAAGGTCTGTATGTTTTACGCAAGCATTAAGGATAGCACAAAAATAATGTACCAACTTTGCCCAGGATACAAATGCCTTTGATGTAACTTAATTGTAATTAATATTCTATTTTAAGTAGGTAATATATTAGGAAATCTGTTGGAGAGAGTACCAGACATTCGCTCAAGACTAGTTGTTCTTTTTATGTATTTTCAATAACTTTCTTCTTCAAATGCTAGTGGATTACAAATCATTAGTCAGAAAAAAATCAGACTACTCCAAATGACAGACATATTAAAAGCCTAATAAAGCTGGGTAGTGGTGGCACATGCCTTTAATCCCAGCACTTGGGAGGCAGAGGCAGGTGGATTTCTGAGATTGAGGCCAGCCTGGTCTACAGAGTGAGTTCCAGGACAGCCAGGGCTACACAGAGAAACCTGTCGGGGAAAAAAAAAATAAAAGCCTAATAAAGGAGGAAGAAGCAACAAAAACAATTATACATCCCAGACGATGTAGAAGTCTACGTATTTTGTGATATTAGCAGCCCTTCCCCTAGGCCTTTCTTGGACTTTATGCTATAAGTTTTAAGTTTGTTCATATATAATCAGTGGATGATTCTATTCTTATGACATCAGAGTTAAATGAGGACTTTGAAGATTTGTATTAAATTTTTGCTTTTCATAAGTATCCATTGGAAAGTCAGTGATGTGAAACAACTTTCCCTAGTAGTACTGCATAAATTATTATAAGCAAGAGATTCTCAAGAATGTCAAATTTTTATTTGCTTTAATCTTTACCTTAATAAAACTTTTTTTAAAATTTTTGAGACAGGATTTCTCTATGTAGCTTTAGCTGTTGTGTAACTTCCTCTGTAGACCAAGCTGGACTGGAACTCAGAACTCAGAGATCTGCCTACCTCTGCCTCCTAAGTGCTGGATTAAAGGGGTGCATCACTATTACCACCTGACTGTGAAACCTTTTTAAAATAATTATTTGGGTTAAAGAGATGGCTCAGCACTTAAGAGTACTGGCCCTAAATTCAGTTCCCAGTACCTCCATGGCTGCTAACAGACTTCTGTGGCTCCAGTTCTAGACCTCTTTTGGACTTTTTGGGCACAAGTCACACACTTAGTGCACAGACAAAACTTAAGTTTACACACTTAAGTAAAATACATTTAAAAATAATTATTTTCTCTCCTATCCCTTAAGTGAAGGCATGTATATTCTTTGAACCAGGTAGATTGGAGTTGGGGAATTAGCTCAGTATTAAAGCTCTTTTCTGAGAATGAGTAAAGCCTGAGTTTGATCCCCTAAAACTTAATTTTGAATATAAAAAAATAAAGTGTACAGTTTCTCAGCAACAGTTTACCCTCTCATCTCCAACTCTTTTTATGCAGAGTATAGTTTTCAGAAAGTAAACAGAAAAACAGGAGTGTCCCAGAATGGGACTAATGAATTAGGAGAGATTCCTTGTATATCATTTTGATGGATTAAGTGTATTCTTTCTGTACTGTTAAGAGCTTGGCACAGTAACTATCTTTTTGGAGACTAGAGAAATGGCTTAGTGGTTAAGAGCACTGACTGTTCTTCCAGAGGTCCTGAGTCCAATTCCCAGCAACCACATGGTGTGCTCACAACCATCTGCAATGGGGTCTGATGCCCTCTCCTGGTGTGTCTGAAGACAGCTACAGTGTACTCACATACATAAAATAAATAAATAAATCTTAAAAGCTTGTAGCATAGATGATTTTAGGATGTCTTTATGAACTAAAGTTAATGTAAAAATGAAGTGGTGTTACAAGGCACTCTGTGATATTTAAATATAACTTAATTCAGCATTCCTTTGGAGATTATTTTGATTAAATTGTTAATTGATTTAATCTTCATTGAACTATAGAGTGTCTCCTAACTTTCTAGAGGATGGATAGTCTTCCCATGAAGAAGAATGATTCTCACTTTGACAATGTCCCTCTTTTAGACAAGAAAGCAAATGTGCCAGATAGTAAGAAAATCCTTGAATTCGTAAGTCAGTCAATTCTTGTTTGGGTTTGGTAAAGCACGTGAACATTATAAGTTAATATGCAAATAGTTTGGGTCATATTTCTTTTCAAAGGAGAACAGTTTTGATTATTTTAATGGTCCCTTGATGTTGAGTTTTGTAGAATCTTTTAAGGACATTCAGTTTCACATTGACATGGAACTATTTGCTTCCTTTTTCAGCAGATAGTTTTGTAAAACCTGATATTACTCTACACGAGCGTTTCTCAAGAATAAAAAACAAAAAGGATGCAGATTTCAATCAAATGAAATCAAATTCAGATCCAGAATTTCACAGGTAATGATTAATTGCTGTCTTTTTACTTACCTCGTAAGAATAGTCCTCAGGGTCTGCAGAGATAGATAGTTCAGAGGTTAAGAGCACTGACTGCTCTTCCAGAGGTCCTGAGTTCAATTCCCAGCAACCACATGGTGGCTCACAACCATCTGTAATGGGGTCTGATTCCATTTTCTGGTGTGTCTGAAGACAACTACCGTGTACTTATATGCATAAAATAAATAAACCTTTAAAAAAAAGAATAGTCCTCAGAAGAGGTGGGGAAAGGTCCAGCTTTCTGAGCTTACTTTTCCTAAGCTTGGTATAGACTCTAGGAGTGCACCTTGTACATAAAAAGAAGCGCAATCTAAGCAGCTGCTGGACCAGTACACATCGATAAAGTAGGCTGCATTAAAGTCATTGACAACACTGTTTGAATGTGTGGGCCTTTGAAAAGATTTACCTACTTTGATTCTGCTATGTCTATAGTAGCTGTCTCCTGAAGGGAATGCTGGAAAATGTCAAGCCATTGAAATCAGGGTTACTTTAAGTGGTCACAAATGATTGTTCTGAGGTCTGAGGATGAAAGCATGCATGCCTTCTGTTGGCACTTGTCTGAGCAGGCATACACCCTGTATGGAATACTGAGTTGAATCAATGTTATAATGTTATGTATCACCAAAATTGAGTTTGAGGTCACACTTACTAGTGATTGGAGAACCACCAAGACTTCCCTACAGTGTGCCCATGAAAGCCTAGCAGGATGTGGTGGCATATGGTATTAGTCCCAACACTTGGGAAACAGGCAGGCAGATACCTGAATTTAAGGGAGTGAGTTTCAAAACAGCCAGGGCTACATTAGAAAGATCCTATCTTAAAAAACAAAAATGAAAAGCTACCTGACAGCAGGTTGCTTTGGCTTTTTCTAAGACCTATTGGTTTATTTCTAATTCTATTCTGTAGTAAAAGAATCAGTGCATAACATAATTAGCATAATTATTTTAATTATGTGGCTTTGTTATTTTAGGCGAATAGATATGTCTTTGGCTGATCTTCAGAATAAATACACTATGGTGTATGAACCAGATAAGGTAAGTGAGTACAATTATTACTGCTATAGTAGTGGGAAAAGGAGTTAAAGGTCTGTAAAGAAAGGATGACATCTAGGAATATAAATTGAAAAACTTCTCCAAGTGACTGATGGCAGTCCAGGATGCCATCAGAAAAGTTGATTTAAAATTACATTGAATACTCATCCCTAAACTTCTCAGTGTGAATCTTGTATAAAATATGATTAATAGCCATTTTACAAATCTGGCATGTGGGATATACTTTTAATTGTATGTGGAAGAAATGCAAAAGAACTGTGGCATTTGGTGCTGCCTATCTGTTTGCTGTCGAATTTAGGACAGATTCTGTGGAGTAAAAATTAGCACAATAATGAAACTAATACTAAATTTTTTCATTATCATTATATGTGGTTCCTACTGAATACCTTCCTTCCCACTGTCTATTTCTTTCCTGACTTGAAAGACTGCCGTGACTGACCAAGTTGAAAAACAAGTCTTTAAAAGCATGTCAAATTCTAAATGAATCATTAAGTTTTTGAGAATGTTTCTGTAGTGAAGAGATTTTAATTTATTTCTGATAGACTATTTAAATAAAGTTTTTCTTATGAAATAAAGATTTGGTAAATATAGTTTATTGAATAATGCTTTTGTGAAATTTCTAGTTATAGTTGATCTCCAGGAAATTTGAAGACTTAAAAAATTCATAATTCTAGTATGGCATGGTACATTTTAACAGTCTTTCAGATGCAGTTCAGTATGCTAATAATCCATAACCATCTCTTTTATGTAAAAGTTCTAAAATCTCCCCATGGCCCCTTTATAATTGAGATTTTTTTTTTTTTTTTTTCTTTTTTCTTTATAATTGAGATTTTTAAGGTTTAAAATTTTTCAGTAAATGTTTTTCTATATTGACTTCTATAATTTATTAATTTTTATGACTGAATAGTTTTGTTTGATTTATTTACCATAACATCATGCATCACTCTTTTTTCCCCTAAATTATTTTCACATTTGAGTTGTTTTATTTTTGTTATTTTCAGTATTTTTAAAGAGGCAACCATTTCTTTGGGATAAAATTTTAGAAGTAGGATTCTTGGTTTAATACAAGAGCTTTTCTGGTGCTGGACCACACCCTTAATCCCTGTAGTTGGGAGGCAAAAGCAGGCAGATCTCTGTGAGTTCAAGGCCAGCTTGGTCTAGATAGTGATGCATAGGATAGCCAAAGCTACACATAGAAAAGCCTGTCTCCAAAAACAAAGAAACAAAATAGAACGTCAATTGTGTCTTAAAATACTTTTATCAGTTTATACTACCATTAGCTGGATGGGTATAAAATAATTAAGGACTTTTATTTAAGTTTCATGTTAGAATTTGTCTTTGTACTGCTAACAATAATGTGAATAGTTTGTCTTCTGTCAAAATTCCTCAGACTCTGATCAAAGTAATACAACCAAATGATCTACGACATGATATTGAGAGGAGGAGAAAAGAGCGATTACAGACTGAAGATGAGAATATTTTTCACATGGCTAGTCATAAAGAGAGGTAATCAGTAAATGAAAAACATTCTGCTATCAGGGAGTTTTTGGTTTTAGCAGTTTTTACATTTTTTTGTGCTTAATTTTTGTCTAGAATTTTGAGTATTCAGATCCGTTTTATGTGTTTTTAAAATGTTTCAGTTATTCAGCAGGCATTACAGGAAGCTTGATCTAAACATCAAAAATGATGGAGTGGGTGAATATTTGAGGTCTTCTAATTCTAGAGAAGAAGAATATAACAACTATTTGAGTATTAGCAGGAGCCATGGCCAGCAACCTTTATGGGCTATTTGATCAAGCAGTTTGAAACTAATAGGTTTAGAACCTTAGATTCTGACTTATGAGTACAAAATGTTTTGATATCAGTACAGTTCTCTTTGGGAATAGAACAGGTGGAAGAAACCAGGTGTTGTGGCACCCGCCTTTAATCCTAGCACTCTAGAGGCAGAGGCAGGTAGATCCGTGTAGTGAGGCACTGTCTCAAAAACTAGACAAGGCAAAACCAGAAAAGAAACAGGAGACCTCAATTTGAATCTCATTGACTCTGCCCATTTACAAATTGTCAATAATTTTACAAATCTTTAGAAATTTCTTCATACTATAGTGATAAGACCATTTTATTGTATAGGGGCAGCTATACTATTATGTCACTGGCATCTTAGCAAAAGTTACAAAGAGATCATCATCATATCATTTTTTATATTCAACCTCATAACTCTTTCCTGGGATCTTTAGTCATCTAGATTGACCCTAATCTACCTCTAGTTCTGAGAACTAGTGGAACCTATGACAACTGGGTGAACCCAAAGGATTATGAGGAATAATTGAATGAGACAGACTTTTTAGTTTGGGCAAGGGTCCTTTGAGTCCCTCAGAAGTGGGACTGTGAATAGGAAGAGATAGTGCTAATTGTTTTTTCATAATCTTTAGTGTCAACTTTTAAAAACATTTTAAGTATTTGACTAGATTTTTAAATCAGCTCCAAACTTGACTAGCCTTAACCAAAATGCATGGAGCTCCTTTTAACTGGAATTTATTTTGACAGTAAGTTTGGAATTGATTACAAGATAGTGAAATGGTGTTTTGCATATAAAAGAATTGGAAAATGCAAAACTTTTGTCCTTTACTGGGTGAAAGTCACCAATTTCCTAATATTATATCCTTAACACATGGTGTCACTGTGTTCAGTGACAAGATGTCTATTGTGTTTTTCTTAGCTGAGAAAGCTTTAGAAACACAGTGTACGAAGAAACAAGATTTTTTTCAATTTTACAATGATCACTCTATCATAAATGCCCCAGGGCAGATCCTTACCCTTTGAGATGATTAGAGCCTGACTGCTGGTGCGTACTACTTGGCTTTGACGCCCAGCTCTAAGAACCCCAGCTATGTGGATAACGTGAGGTAGGTTACCTAGCCTGTGAAGTAGGAATGAGAACTATGCTCACATTATACTGCTAATCAGGATTAAGGAAAATATAGCTGCTTAGCATTAAATTTGTTGATGTTAGCTTTGAGGACAGTATTATAGCATGAAACATGAGAATTTTAAAACTTTTTCAGTATTCTTTGCCATAAAATTCACCCTTTGTAAGTAAGCATTTGAGTTGTTTTTACTATATTCACAGAGTTGTATAAAACCACTTATCCCAAAAATATTTTGTCACTCCAGAAGAAAACAATGTACCCAGCTGCGACCTCTCTCCCCCATATTTTTCTTTTTCCCTTCCCTGGCAACCACTGTTAAACATTTTGTTTCTATGGATTGCCTGTTCTTGACATTTTATATAAATGCAATAATATGATGTTTGGCTTTTTGTGACATGACTTATTTTATGTAGCATGTATTAAAAGCTTATCCATGCTATAATTCGAGGATTTCTTTTATGGCTAAATAATGCTCCATTGTATGGATGTGTCATATGTTGTTTATCCATTTATTAGTTGATGGACTTTTTGGTTTGTTTCCACTTTTTGGTTATTGTGAATAAATAGTACTGTGAACATTTGTGTGCAAGTTTTTGTGTGGTCATGTCTTCATTTTTATTAAGTATATGCCTACATGTAGAATTGATGAGATAGGTGGTTATTGCCAAACTGTTTTCCAACATGACTACATCATTTTACACTGTCAGCAATGTGCTAGAGTTTCAGGTCCATGTCTTTACCAACACCTGTGGGGTTCTTTCTGGTTTTTTGTTTTTGCTTTTTGTTTTTTTTTTTAAATGATACCAGGGCTGGGGAGATGGCCCAGTGGATAAAGGTGCCTGCTGTCAAACCTGACAACTTGAACTTGAGTTCATTTTCTGGAACCCATATGGAAGAAGAGAGCTGAATCCCACATGTAGTTCTCTGACTTTCACCTGTGCATCATGACAGGGCCAACCACACACTTACACATCTATACAAACATACACTCTTTAAATAAAAATGACATTTAGAAATTTTAATAATGTAGATCTGTTCATCTTTGACTCATTCAATTACCTTATTAAAGTTTAACCTTTTATCTTAGAAATGAAGTTTGCCAAATTGGTTTCATTTTTACATAAGTAAATTTCAGCATGTAGTTTCTAGAGAAATTCAGATAAAGCATAATGTCATAAATCATAGGATTTAGTGATTTCCTTTTGTGGGATTTCCATTAAAATGTACGGTATTTGTCTGTGTTTGCTCATTGCTATATATTCCAATGCCTTGAGTTCAGTCCATATTTGTTGAATGTATGATGACTTTACAGAGCAGCATGGGGCAGACAATACTTTAGCTATAATGCATTTCTATTTGGACTACTATTCCTTGCTGTTTTGGGATCTTTTGCCAGTACGCTTAATTCTTGGGTATTCCATCCAATGTCTAAGACCTTGCTGTTTTGTGACCAGAATTGATTTAGATTTTAGATTATTTGGAATATTTGCACACACACACACACACACACACACATATATATATGCGCACTATTTATATATATATAAAATGAGCTATTGGGAGGATGGGTCCCATAACTAAACATGCAATTCATTTATATTATTTCATTTATACACAGAAGGAAATTTTATAAAATATTTTAATGTGTCTCTGTTTTAACTGACTTGTATGATCAAGTGTAGAATTTTTCTTTTTTTAATTTGTTTTTATTATTTTCTATTATATTTAGAATTTTTCTTATATTTGTGCTTAGAAGGCTTTAGATTTTAAAACATTTCACATTTAAGATTTTTGTATAGGGATGCTTAACCTGTATTTCTTTATTAGATATGTTTTGCAAAGTAGATTTTGTAAACATAAGGCAATTGTAATTTTGCTAGAAAATGATCACTTTTAAAGTTTAATCTATTTTTTGCCCTTTATCTTTTTTATAGGCATCTATGTGTACTTTTTAAGTACTGAAATTATCTTCAATGCATAGTATTACAATTGTACCCTGCTGTTTTGACTTACTATCACATCATAAACATTTTGATAGGGCAGTAGGTTTTTGAACATTTTCATAAACCCTGAAATATTAGTTTGAATCAGGTTCTGGAGCCACAAATAAAGCAACTACAGTGGGATTCAAAGCACATTCCATTAAAACACAGAGGTATAAGTAGTAGCTACAAATAGCCATAGGGGTTAGAACCTCTGAATGCTGTATATGTCACAGTAGGGTTATCTATTCTACCTCAGAGGAGTTTAGGAAAAGTTTTGGACAAGGTACAAATGGAGCCGAACTTTGAAGTTAATCTAAATGGAAGGAAATGACCACAGGAGGAATTGCAGGTACAAAGTTGTGGAAGCAGGAAAGATCATGGTATGTGCTGGGAACTATATATACACAGTTAACTATCTAAAGTTCAATATATGTGTTGGGGAGAGTTGAGGAAAGCAGGTAGTAAAGCCATAAAGAGCTAGGGCAAGAAGGACATGGGAAACCCATCAGGAATATGACTTTTATTTATCCCATACAAAATGCATGGGAAGGGCCAAAGCATGGTAGTTGGCTTACTATGGAACAGAGCCTGCAAAAGACTAGAAAAGTCTTAAGAGCATTGTGGGGAGATGTGGGATATGACAAGGAAAGAATTGCCAAGGGCTATAGAAATGAGGCTTCCAGGATCTTCCTCCCAAGCAGACCCTCACTGTCAAGAGACTCTTGCTCTCATTGTCAGAAGCTGGGAGCCTGTCCTTTGCAGTATCAGAGCCCACAACTCTGCCAGTGAGGTGACCATGTTCTACCTTCCCTCTTATAAATGGGATGGGTCAGGAGCCACTGATGTTTCTGCCAAGTAGAATCTCAGGAATTGGGTGGGGGAGGCAGTGATGCTTTTATTTGAGGGGAAAAACTTCCGTGTATCAGCCAGGAATCCTGTCCTTGGACCTCAGATTGAGACCCCTAGTACAAGGAATATTGTTTTTTCTACTGATAATTTCCAGCTTAAATAATATTTGTTGAAAATGTCAGTCTTAATGACTACCCTTTATAATTTTAGTAGTGACAGAGCATTGAGGTCTTACTGTTGTGCTGTATGTCTTAAAGTTTTTTTCCTCTTTAACTGATTAAACTAACAAGATTCTTTTTTCCCTTTATTAGGAATCACCAGTCTCCCAGTTTTTCAAAGGTGAAGATTATTCGTGCTGATGGATTTCAAAAGCCTCCACATTTTATAAAACCAAATTTTAGAAAATTTATTCAGAAACCTTACATAGTAAGATTGGAGTTTCAAGTTTTTCATTTTTGTATATTCTTTATAAATATATCTATACTTTTCAAAGTGCTTGTAACTTCATTATGTGTTATTAAGAGCATTGAGGCTTAAAAGATTTTATGACCAAAGATGTCATCTCTTGATTTAGTTGAAGTTCAATTTATTATAGTACTAATTTTCTTAAGATGTTTTGGTAACAACTTAATTAAAATATAATTTATATACTCTATAATTTCACTCATTTCAGGTGTATAATTTGGTGAGTTTTAGTAGTTCCCAAGATGTGTTGTAGTCATCACCATAGTCCAGTTGTTGGACTTGAGACAGGATTTCACTTTGCTGCTCAGGCTAAGCGGGGGAACTCACCATATATCCCAGGCTAGCCTCAAATTTGCAGCCCTTCTGCCTTCACCCTCTATGTGCTGAGATTACAGGCATGTGGCACCATGCCTGAATAGGATGTTGTCATTACCCAGTAAAGGTTCTCAGGCCTGTTTAATTCCATGTCCCACTGCCCACCAAACCACTAATTGCTCTATTTTAAAGATTTGCTTGTAGAATGGATCATGATATAATAGCCAGCCGACAGATCTTCTGTAAGTGATGACTAAGTGATGGAAGCCAAAGTTAGTTTGTTACCTAATTCTAGAAGTAATATCCCATTACTTTACCATATGGTTATTACAAGAAGCAAACTTCTAGATCATACCCACAATCAAAGACAAGGATCATTGATGGAGATAATTAGGAGCCATGTCAGCAGCTGCCTAGTACAATCCTCCCTCTGGCCAGACTCCACAGAAATGGATTAAGTAGAAGGTAATAAGATTGTTGGTTTTAGAAATAGGAAACTGGAGAATGGGTACCATCTTGATTGTTTCTGCTAGAGGATTTGGGTTCTCTGTAGTTAGAGTGCTAATGTAGCTATTTTTTCTTCTTTCTGGGCCTTTCCAAGCTATTGTACGAATATTACCTTTGATCAGTTAAAGTCAATGTGTTGGGTTAACTTGCCTACTGGCAGTGTGGAAAGTTGTTATTTTTCTTGGGCAGTAGAAACCCTTTACCAAGTCCTGCTGGCAGTGGGTTTCTTTCTTTCCAATATGCATACATGAGTAAATGCTAGATTTATAGTCCACTTTCTAAAAGTCAACCATGGTATTATACAGAGTGTTTTTTTTTTACACTTCTCACAGGCATGAATGAAAACGGGCCCCTCACAAACTAGCATGGGTCATATGAGAGAAGAAGTATGTAAGCCTCAGGCTCCCTGGTTTGGGGTCTTAATCTTCAAAACTATGTCTTAAATGGTGATACTAGTTTTTAAAGTAACCCTTAAGGTATATTAACCCGTATTATTAATACTTTTTGTTCAGAACTATACTATGCAAAGAAAAGATGCCATTACTCAGAAGATATTTAGAGTTGAGGAAAATCGTCAAAACAGAAGAGGCTCTAAAGGATCTTTTAAGGTATCGAGTGTTGTTTTTCATGTATGTCTGACTACGGGCTTGTATATTGGAAAGAATGTGTCAGTACATTAAAAGTTATTTTTGTAGTCTTTTAAATAATTGTAAACTAGTGTTTCTAGTTTCTATAAATACTTCTAGAATTTTTATTTAATAGTTATCAGTTTAATACTGACGTGTTTCATCAGGGTTTGACTTTGAATTCATTTTTACTAGTGGAACCCTGTTTTCAAATAGTAATGCAGTTGCTTTTAGAAATTACAAAGGGTTTAAGACTTAGTAGAGCAGAGGTAGATTCCATATGTAAACATGTGGGTGGGGTTGCTTCTCAAACTGTTCTAGGAGGTTGCTTGAAAATGCAACTAAGCACAAGAAGTGTATGGGAGGAGTGAAGGAGGAAGGTTTATAGAACTGTTTGGAAAGGTTTACATAAGATTTGTTTATGTCTGACAGAACTGAAGATTCCTCCTTCCTCCCACTTCCAGCACAAAATGACAAGAGCAAAACCATAAATATGTACAGTCATTTTATGCCTCCTATAGGACAGAATCTACTTTTCATCCATACAATTAATATTTGCTATTTTATGGTATGAAAAGATGAAGGTACTGTCAGATAAAATAAAATATATTTTATTTTATCTTATTTAAGCATCTGTGAGTATATGTACATATGTATGGTGTTGTAAATATTTAATCTCATATCTGTCTTTTTCTATCCTAACTTTGATCATTCAGTTCCCTGATAAAAGACACACAACCTTTATATTTATAATAAGCTTTAATCAGCACTAGAGCTGGGCAGATAACTACCCTCTATGTTATTAGAATCTACTTTCCCATCAATAATCCTGAGTTAACATTTACCGTGTTCCATCTGGACTGCTCTTAACTCCAATTTATTAGCCCTCTTGGCTATGTTTTCATGATTCACCTGCCCCATGGCCTTGTCCTCCTTTTCCCACCTCCCTCCTCTCTCTGCCTCCTTCTCTCTCCTCCTGGTTCTTCTCGGATCCCTAGCCTGGGAACCCCAATCCCTGCCTATGTCTTTTTGGCCCAGTTATTGATCTTCTGTATCTTTATTTAACCAATAGGGGGTATCTTGGGGGGCAAGGTTACATACCATCTTTTGTCTTTCGTGTAAGTAGATTCTCATGCAGATTTTTTCCTTCCTGGGGCAACCAGGCCTGGAGGCCAGTATTTAACATTACAATACAAGCAAAAAACAAAAACAAACAAACAAAAAAAGCCAAAAAAACCTCTACATTGTGGGCACCCATGGAGACCATAAAAGAGTGTTGGATACCCTGGAACTGAAGTTGCAGGCAGTTGTGAGCTACTCACTTTGGGTGCTGGGAGCTGAACTTGGGTCCTCTGAAAGAGTGGCATCTTCTCAGTCCCAGGAATAAAGTTTAAAACTTGATTTATAGGTACTTTTACTGTCTTTTCTCCATCACTGTGAATCAGAAAAAATAAAATTTAGCTACTTAGAACATTTGAAGATTATTTTTTCAATATGATGAATGTCAAGAATTCATTTCAAGTTTTTTTATCTTCTCTCCGTGTGTATGTGTTTGTACATGCAGATGCAGCATGTATGTGCACATGTGTGTGGAGATCAGAAGTGGACATTGGATGTCTTCCTCAGTTGTTCTCCACCTTCTTTATCTTTCATTGATAATTTTTTCTTTGACAACTTTACACATATGTTAGAATATATTCTGGTTACTTTTGCCCCCACCATGTCTTCTTTTTTCTCCCACCTGTCTTCATCCTACATTTATGACATCTTATTTTGTGTTCCATAGGGTTTAATTAGGGTTGTATGTGTGACCTTGGGTTTGAAACTGTCCATTAAAACTTGGTAGGTTCATCAGTGTCAATACATCTGGGAATTATGCCTCAATTGTTCCCAAAATCTATTAGTTTCAATAGTTCTACAGTGTGTGTGATAGGGTCTTAAGGTTCTCTTTCCCACCTGTAACTGACTATTAGATGTGCTAGTTCATGATTGCCATATTCCCCCAGCACCCTGAATAACACAATCTAGCATTGTGAAAACTATCCAGCAGGAAGCATTCAGCTCAGTTCCAACTTGCTTTCTTTGTCTCTTGCAACCAAGGTACATGAAGTCTTCAGCAATGAGGTTTTATCAACTACTTCTATAGACAACAAAGATGAATGGCAACAGCTCTGTATTATTTTGGGGCTTCTGGAACATTCCTGATGGAGCCTCAGTAACTATGGGAGTATTCCACACCTGGCACTAGGTGTTTTGTTTAGTGATCCTTTCCTAATTTGCTTTTCTGGTGCTGTGAAAAAGCACTTACCAAAATCACCTTTGGGGAAGAAACAAGTTTTACAGGTGCTAGTCATTGAGGGGAGCGAAAGTAGGAACCTTGGAGGCAGGAACTAAAACAGACAAAGGAGGAATGTCACTTAACTGGCTTGCTTCCCATAGCTTTCTCAGCTTGCTTCTCTTAACCAGTCTAGGACCACCTGCCCAGGGATGGCACTGTACAGTGAGATGGACTCTTCCACATTAAACTTAAGAAAACTCCCACAGACTCGCCATAATCCCATCTCATGGATATAGTTCTTCAACTAAGGTTCCATCCAGATGACCTCAGTCTGTGCCAGGTTGACAAAAAACCCACCAGTACACATTTGACCCTTTGTCAACTCTTCACACAGACACATCAGTCACTATTAAACTATAAATCTTTCCTTTCTTGCTTATCCTTAAGATCTCATTTTAATAGCACAATGTAAAATACACTCAAGTTTAAAAGTCCTTTAAGTCTAAAAATTCAGCACTTTAAAAGTCCAAGTTCTTTTGAAAATCTGGTCTCTTAACTATGGGGCTCCTGTGAAATCAAAATTTAGTTAAATGCTTCTTATTTTTTTAAAGTATTTCTTATTCCAAAAGGAAATAAAAAGTATAAAAAGCTCACTGGCTAGCATCTGGACCTTGTTACTGCCAACACAGAGCTATTACTTCTAGGTCTGACATTGTCTAGCCTTCTGAAGTATCTGTTTTCAAACTCTTTTTTATATATGTTAATTGGGTTGCCACATAGTAGTGTTCAGGTGACATTTTTTACACCCTCAGTTTCATGAGCATCCCTATCCCCCTAACTGTCCTATTCTCACCACCTCCCTGTTTGAAGTTTATTCCTAGTATTCTCCCCCCACTCTGATTTTACCAGAGTTTTTGAGGCTAGGGTTTGCAGATAAGAGAGATCATGCGTTGTTAAGTCTTTCTGGCCTGTTTGCCTCAATATACTCTTCTAGTTTCATCCATTTCCCTGCGTATTCCATATTTTCACTTTCTTCATAGGTAATAAAATGTCATTGTGTGTGCATACCACAGTTTCATTTCCATTTATCAGTTAATGTATGTTTCCTGGCTTACTGTGAATACATTACCATGATAATTGGTGTGCAAATGTCTCTGTAGTGAGATAATTTTTTTGGAGTGGTATGACTAGGTCATATGGTAGTCTGTTTCTATATTTTTTTGAGAAAATTCCAAACTGATTTAAGTGGATATACCAATTGACATGTCCACTAGTGGTTCTCTTTACCCACAACCATACCAGTGTTGTCCTTTGTATCTTTGATGATGGCTCATCTCAGTGGAGTGAGGTGAAGTGTCGCCTTCTCCTCTCAGCCGGCAAGTAAGACACGACACGCCTGGATTCTTCTTTAACAGCTCTTTTATTCCAGGCACAGTCTTCATCCATCGAGGGGGCGGCCACTCCCAAGCAGCTGAAATGCACTGCTTATATACCCTTCCAAGGGGGCAGGCCAGACAGCCTGTTCTCTCAGGATTGGTTAGGGCCAATACCTCATTAGCATAAGCCCTGTGATTGGTTAGGGCTCGTGCCTCATTAGCATAAACCCGGTGAGCTCATGTCTCATTAGCATAAGCCCTGTGATTGGTTAGGGCTCATGCCTCATTAGCATAAGCCCTGTGAACTCATGTCTCATTAGCATAAGCCCTGTGATTGGTTAGGGCTCATGCCTCATTTGCATAAGCCCTCTCGGGAGGGGCTTGAGGCTGACGCATGCGCAGTAGGCTTATACAGGACGCTGCGCCAGCCATGTTGGAAACCAGCGCCGTCTCTTCAGCCGCCTACATCGAAGTCAAGTCTTAAAAATAGCATTTTAAAAATTTTTATGTGTATGGACACTTTTCCTGCATGTATGTCAATAGACCATGTACATCCAGTGCTTGTAGAAGCCAGAAGGTGGTGTCAAATTCCCTGGAACTAGAGTTATAGACAGTTGTGAGTTGTTGTATGGATACTGGGAAATCAAACTCTTGTCTTCTGGAAGAACAGTGTTCTTAACTCTAATCCGTCTTTCTAGTCCTTAAAATAGTTTTAAATTTCATTTCACTGATAACTAAGTATGTTGACCAGTTTTTAAAGTGTATTCTAGCCATTCCTATTTCTTGTTTTGAGAGCACTGTTTAGTTCCTTAGCCCATTTGGGATGTTTGTTTTCATGGAGTTTAGATTTTTGAGTCCCTTATATATTCTAGTTAATAATTCTCTATCAGATATTTAGCTGACAGATATTTTCTCTCATTCTGTGTGTGGCCTCTGTATTCAGTTAATGGTTTCTCATGCTATACAGAACCTCTTTTAGTTCCATGAGATTCTATTTATCAGTTGTTGGCCTTATTTCCTGTGCTATTGGAGTCCTATTTAGAAAATCTGCATACATAAACCTATATATTGAAAATCCTTATGGTTATGTGTTAAAGTGTAATCTTTATTTTTCATTGAGCAGATTCAGGGTTCCAGGTCTTATATTGAGGTTTGTAATCCATTGGAGTTGATTTTTGTGCATGGTGAGATATAGTATAGGGCTAAGTGCCTACATCAAAAAAATTGAGAGATCTTAATGCATCTTAAGGCCTTAGTCGAGGAAAACAGAACAAACTAAACAACATAGTAGAAGAGAAGAAATAACTAAGATTAGGGTGGAAATAATGAAACAAAAATGAATAAAAAAGAAGACAGGATAAAAGAAGGCCCAATATGGACATAGATGTAAAAAGTTCTCAATACTTGCATATTGAATTCTGTCTTTAATCAAAAATATACTTATCATGGTCATGTTTTTTTTTTTCATTCCAGGGATACTGAGATAGTTGAAAAAATGTAATTTGCTACATAAATAAATACAAAGATAGAAATTACATGATCATCTCAGTAGATGTTAGAATGACCTTAGGGAAAATCTAACATCCCTTCATGATAAAAGTCATGGGGATTGCAGGTGTGTGTTACTGGAGAGATAGCTTAGCAAAGATTACTCATTCCTCTTGGAGAGGACTTCTTTGTTTTCCAGCACCTGGTAGTTTACAACCATCCATAACTCCAGTTACAGAGGATTCAGTGCCCTGTTTTGGCCTCTGAGTGTACTATATGCATGTAATGCATATACATACTGGCAACCATAACATAAATAAATCTAAAGAAAAATAAGTAATGAAGAGATTAGAAATAGGAGTATACCTCATCGTGATAAAGGTATTATGTCAGTCAGCATCATACTAAATGGAAAAACCTCAAATCATTCCCACTAAGATTAGAACAAAGCAAGGGTGTCTACTCACTACTGATATTCTATATAGTGCTTGAAGTCTTTGCTAGAGCAATAAGACAAAAAAAAAAAAAAAGGAAATAAAAGGGATAAAAGTAAGAAAAGTCAAAGTATTCCTTTTTGCAAATGATATGATTAGAGACCCTGGGTAAATCTCAGAACTGAGAAAACACTTTAGTGAAGTGACAGAATGTAAAATTAATATTCAAATGTTAGTAGCCTTCTTATATACCAATGACAAGCGTACTGAAAAAGGAAACCAGTAATTCTAATTCAGAGCAGTCACATAAAAAAAATATCTGACAATAAATTTAACCAAGGAAACAGAAAAAAAAAACCAGATGAGGAATGTACTAGAGGATGGAGAGAGCTCATATGCTCATGGATCAGGTTCAATATTGTAAAATTGGCAGTCCTTCCAAAGGCAATCTACAGATTCTAGGGACATTCTTCATAAATGTGGAAAAAAACAATCTTAAACTGTATCTAGAGGCACAAAAGACCTAAGGATAACCAAAACAATTCTGAACAACAAGAATAATGCAGGAGATATCAACATATATAATTTCAGGCTATACTACAGAGTCCAAAAAATAATAATAAAACCAGCATGACACTTGAAAAAGTAGACACAGATCAGTGGAATATAGGACCTGGATATAAGTTCATGTTACCTGAGTTTTTATTAAGATACCAAAAGTCAATACTGGAGAAAAATAGTATCCTCTAACAGATGGTTCTGGGAAACTTAGGCATCAGCATGTAGAAGAATAAAACTAAATCCACCTTGTTTTCAAAATTTGGATAGGCTGACTTGCCAGTGAACTCCAGGGATCTGCTTATTACTACCTCCCTATCCCAACACCTGTCATTGATATAGTCAGGTAGTGGAGATCCAAACTCAGGTCCTCATTCTTGCTTAGCAAGCACTTTACCGGCTGAGCATCTTCCTAGCTCCATTACTAGCAATTAAAAAAAACTATTTTCTATATAGCAAAAGTTTTAAAAATAATGCAAAAGAAATATACTTTAAATACACTTTAGTGCAGGTATTAATGCCTTTTTAAAATACATGCAGTGCCTAGAATCAAGGGCTGTTATGAATATTATTCTCCTGCCTATTATAGAGTAGATTTGGAAACTGTATTTTTTACATTTGATTCTCTTTGGATCCTTTACAGAACTTTTTGGGTGGAAGATTCCAGCCCCATCTTAAATCACACCTGGTACAGAAGAGCTTGCATATTCAGGCTAAATACCAGCGTTTACGGTTTGCTGGACCAAGAGGATTTATTACCAATAAATTCAGAAACAGATTTCTGAGGAAAAAAAAGGTTAGTTTGACAATATTAAAAATATTGAATAACTTTAAGTGTTTGCTAGATAATTGGGTTTTTCATCTAGTTTAAGAAACAACCTATATTTAAAAAATGATCTTATAGTATGATAATTGATAATGTTGATAGAATTGTAAAACTAGTTAAGCTTAAGATGTTTTTTGTCATTTTTACCTGAAACAATTGGAATATGCCAGCTTGTTGTATGACAAAAATTTTCCTTGGGAGACAGATAGACAGACAGACAGACACACACCCCTACCCACCCCAGATAAGGAACCCATGACAGAACACAGTACAGATACCACTAAAGTTTCACTTAGGGAGCCAGTGGATTTTATTGGGGTTATTTATGGGATCAGAAATGACTCAAAGACAGCTGCATCACCAAAACCTATCCAGCATAGGTAACAGCTCATAAAGCTGGGAATGTGGCGTACTGCACAGTCTGCAGGCAGGTCAACAGGTTGGAGAATACTTTTTCAGATGTCTAAGTTGGTCAAAACCTCCAGGCAGGTAGGCTGTTTTTTTTCCAGTTAGCTGATCTGGTCTCAGAATCTTCTTTGAAGCTATTCTGTGAGAGACTTTGAGGCTTATCTTGTCTGAGTCTTGGAAGCTCAGCTCCCATCTAAGAGTCATTTTTGCAGCTCAGCTTTCTTCCATCTGAGAACTTATTGTTTACTCTAGCAGGAAGAGGCCTGGTGAATCTGGTCAGTTTCAAGGACTTCCTGAAACAATCTTGAATTGTTTACTTCCTGCTCAAGGAGCTTCCCTGAAGGATGGAATATCTCCACCTCAGAGAAAACTTTAATACAGCATAGCTCTTTGAACTTTGTATTTTAGCATTTTTGTTGTGTAGTTAATCTTTAAAATGAACATTTAAGTAAAGGCTCTGAATGACCTATAATATAACAGTTTTGCAGTTAGAGGCCAGACCAATATGGGTCTCTGACTGTTTTTCTGTTGCCTTTCATTCATGGTTATTCTGACACTTTAGATGTCATCCAAGCACACTGGATTTTGAAAAATCAGTATCAAAACTGGGCATTATGGCATATAAATATAACTTCAGCATGTGGAATGCAGAGGCAGGAGGATTACCACAAGTTGAAACCAAAAGCTTGGTGTTTACTACTTTTCATTGTCTAATATTCTTTTACTTAGGCATATTCTTCTGAACTCTACTTCCTTTTTTAAATAAAGCATTTTAGTTGATTAATTTGTTCTTTGACAATTTCATACATTTATGTATTCTTTTCCTCACTCTTAGCTCCCTCTTACCTCTGCCATTCTCTCTCTCCTTTCCCACAAGTCTCCTTTGTCACATTCATACCTTTGTTTTGGTTGGTTGGTTTTGTGTGTGTGTGTGTGTGTGTGTGTGTGTGTGTGTGTGTTTGATTTTTTAACCAAGATTATCTCTGTGGCCACAGCCTTGGAACTATCCATTGGAGCCTCATGGGTTCACCATTTAGCAGACAGCTGAAGGTAATGATGATCTCTTCCCCCAGAATCCATCAGTTGCCAGTAGCTCAGCTGGGAGGATGTCTTAGTTACTTTTCTTTTGCTGTGACAAATTACCATGACCAAGACAACTTACAGAAGAAAGAAATTATTTGGGGCATACAGTTTCAGATGGTTAGAGTCCATGGCCATCATAGCAAGGAACATGGCAGTAAGTAGGCAAGCATGGCATTGGGATAGTGCCTAAGGACTGATAACTCTTCCAATATGCCATACTGCCTAATCCTTTTCATATAGTTCCATCAACTTACAGGAGGTGACTTATATAGGATCTTGTAGGGGCCATACTCATTCAAACCACCCAAAGGGGTAGGGTCCTATAAGCCCTTTCTGATCCATGATTGGCTATTGACAGTCCTGG
The DNA here is from genome assembly GCA_021653895.1 of Mastomys natalensis. Lineage (NCBI taxonomy): Eukaryota > Metazoa > Chordata > Mammalia > Rodentia > Muridae > Mastomys > Mastomys natalensis. Next base: position 114,808 of record JAJTUV010001884.1, on the reverse strand, counting down.
TCTTGTGCAAGCTCAGTGCAAACAGCTGTAGCTGCTGTGAGATCATTTTTGCTATGGCTTTATCATGTCCTGAAGGAAGCATTTGCAACCCTCCTCCCCATTATCTTGCTCTGACATTCTTTCCTTACTCTCTTTTCCAGTGTTGCTTGTGCCTTAAAGGGGTTGGCATACATGAATGTCCTGTTTTTGAATACTCACCCATCATTAATTTGAAGCATCTTTTCAGTCATTCACTGTGCAGAAAACTGTCTCTGATCAAAGCTGGGAGTATCATTTGTCTATAAGTATAAACACATAAAGACTTCAGTTTAGCGCCATGTTAACTTTAACAAAGCAATAGATTCCCATTTTTCTTATAAACTGACCTCTAATTCCTGTTTCTTAGTATTATATGTGTGTTGATTTTTGTCTCTTTCAGTACAAGCAATATTGAGATAAGCTTTTATAGTTTTGTTTAAACAAAGTCCAACTCTTAAGTGTAGCATGAAATTAAATACCCTACTATCATTAGCATGCTCCATAACAATTAAGCTCCATTTCCTAACCTGTGGGAAAAGGAATGAGAGATGGCAGCTAATATCTCTGCCAGGTTTGAACTAAGACCTTTAGGCTATCCCTCTAGCATGTGCTACTTTGAAACTACATCCCATGTGGGAAAATTGATGACTGTTCCCATTGGTCTGTTTTACCTCAGTCTTTATACCCTAAAAATGTGAAGTCTAGAGTTATTTGTTTCTGCTAATATTGACTCCCATTTTCCTTAAATTAAGGACACTTTTGTTCAAATGGGCTACTGAGTGCAAGGTACCATTTATATCATTTTGTATGGGTGTGGATTTGTGATATTGGAGATAAAACTCTGGGACTTACATATGCTGAGCAAGTACTCTACCAGTGAGTCACACCTGCAGCCTGCAATTATATCATTTAATGTCCCAAGTTTTGTCATCAGAGGGAACTTCAAAGTTCTGCTGTAGAAAGATATCTTAATCTGAGTAACATCTTTTGCTGGTTTGAATGAAAGTGGCCCCCATGGGCTTTGAGGTTTCAAAGGCCACACCAGGCATAATGTCTTTCTGCCTGCTGCCTGTTAATCAGGATGTAAAGCTCTCAGCTCCTGCTCTAACACCATGATGATAATGGACTAACTATTTAAAACTAAGCAAGCCCGAATTGCTTACTTTTATGTTTTCTTTTATAAGAATTGGCTTGGTCATGGTATCTCTTTGCAGCAATAGAACAGTAGCTAAGACATATCTCACATTTTAGCTTTTTGCAGTGTTGGAAAAGCTATTTTAGCAGTTAGTAGACTACCACATGGATTAATTAACTGATGCATGATTAACTAAATAGTGTAGGTATCATAAAATTAGAGCTAGACTTACTTGTTACCATATATCTGGTCTATGAGAAGTATTTTTTAATTAATTAATTAATGTTATTTATATGCATCCCAAATATTGCTGCCATCCCAGTCCATCCTGCCAGAGTTCTTTCCCCCATCCTCCCTCCCTTTGTCTATGAGAGGGTGCTCCCCCATATCCCCCACCTTCTCTATAGGATTAGGTGCATCCTCTCCCACTAATGCCAGACAAGGCAGCCCTCTGCTACATGTGTGCCAGTGGCCTCGGACCAACCCATGTATGCTCTTTGGTTGGTGGCTCAGTCTCTGGGAACTTCCAGGGGTCCTCATTAGTTGACACTATTGGTCTTCCTATGGGGTTGCCATCTCCTTTAGTTCCTTCAATCCTTCCCCTAGCTCTTCTAGAGGGACCCCTGACCTCTGTCCAATGCTTAGCTGTGAGTATCCGCATCTGTCTCAGACAGCTCATGGTAAAGTATCCCCAAGGAGAGCCATGCTAGGCTCCTGTCTACAAGCACAACATAGTATCAGTAATAGTGTTAGGGATTGGTGCCCACCCATAGGATGGATCTCAAGTTGAACCAGTCACTGGTAGGCCATTCCTTTAGACTCTGCTCCATTTTTGTCCCTGTATTTCTTTTAGTAGACAGGAGCAATATTGGGTCGGAAGTCTTATAAGAAGATGGTGTTCCCATCCCTCCACTGGGGGTCCTGTCTGACTACTAGAGGTGGTCTCTTCAGGTTCTGTATCACCACAGTTGGACATTTCAGTTAAGGTCACCTACATTGAGTCCTGGGAGCCTCCCCCATCTGAGGTCTCTGGGATTTCCTAGAGGCTCCCCCCATCCTCAACTGGCAGATGAATATTTCCATTCATTCTCCTGAGCCTATCCCCCCCCCCCATATGTGCTCTTGTCCCTCTTTTCCCTCTCCTCCATTCTCCCACACATTCCCTCCCTCCCTCTGCCTCCCATGATTTTTCTGTTCCTCCTTCTATGTGGGATTTAAGCATCCTCACTTGGGCCTTCCTTCTTGTTTAACTTCTGTGGGATATATTCTGAACTTTTTGGCTAATACCCCCTTAATCAGTGGGTACATACCATGCATGTCCTTTTGGGTCTGGGTTACCTCACTCAGGACGATATTTTCTAGTTCTATCCACTTGCCTGCAAAATTCATGATGTCCTTGTTTTTAATAGCTGAGTAGTATTCTGTTGTGTAAATGGACGACATTTTTGTATCCATATGGCTTTTACAGATAAAGCTGCTATGAACGTACTGGAGTACGTGTCTTTGTGACATGGTGGAGCATCTTTTGGGTATATACCTAGGAGTGGTATAGCTGGGTCTTGAGTTAGAACTATTTATAGTTTTCTGAGGAACTGCCAGATTGAATTTCAGAATGGTTGTACAAGTTTACACTCACACCAGCAATGGAAGGGTGTTCCTTTTCTCTACATCCTCTCCAACATGTGCTGTCACCTGAGTTTTTGATCTTCGTCATTTTGATGTGAGGTGGAATCTCAGGGTTGTTTTGATTTGCCTTTCCCTCATGACTAAAGATGTTGAACATTTCTTTAAGTGCTTCTTGGCCATTCGAGATTCCTCTGGAGAAATCTCTGTTTAGCTCTGTACCCTATTTTTAATTGAGTTATTTGGATATTTGAGTCTATTTTCTAGAGTTCTTTATATATTTTGGATATTAGCCCTCTCTTGGATGTTAGTGAAGATCTTTTCCCCATCTGTAGGTTGCCATTTTGTCCTATTGATGGTGTCCTTTGCATTTCAGAAGATTTTCAGTTTCATTAGGTCCCATTTATCAATTGTTGATCTTGGAGCCTAAGCCATTGGTGTTCTGTTCAGGAAAATTTCTCCTGTGCCAAGGCATTCAAGGCTATTTTCCAATTTCTCTTCTAATAGATTCAGTGTATCTTGTTTTATGTTGAGATCCTTGATGCACTTGGATTTGAGCTTTGTACAGGGTGATAAACATGGGTCTATTTGCATTCTTTTACATGTATACCACCAGTCAGATCAGCACCATTTGTTTATAATGCTTTTATTTTTTCTACTGTATAGTTTTGGCTTTTGTCAAAAAACAAGTTTCTGTAGGTTTGTGGATTTATTTCTAAGTTTTTGATTCTATTCCATTGATCACCTGTCTGTCTCTGTACCAATACCATGCAGTTTTTATCATTATTGCTCTGTAGTACAGCTTGACGTCATGGATAGTGATTCCTCCAGAAGTTCTTTTATTGCTCAGAATTGTTTTTGCTATCCTGGGGTTTTTTTCCATATGAAGGTGAGAATTGTTCTTTCAAGGTCTGTAAAAACTTGTGTTGGAATTTTGATGAGAATTACATTGAATCTGTAAATTGCTTTTGGTAAGATGGCAATTTTCACTATGTTGATCCAGCCAATCCATGAACATGGGAGATCGTTTCAGCTTCTGATATCTTACTCAATTTCTTTCTTCAGGGACTTGAAGTTCTTATCAAACGTTTCATTTGCTTGGTTAGAGTCACACCAAGATGTTTTATATTATTTGTAGCTATTGCAACAGGTGTTTTTTCCCTAATTTCTTTCTAAACCTGTTTATCATTCATATAAAGGAGGGCTACTAATTTCTTTGAGTTAATTTTGTATCCAGCCACTTTGCTGAAGTTGTTTATCAGCTGTAGGAGTTCTCTGGTAGAATTTTTGGGATCGCTTATGTATACTATTATATCATCTGCAAAAGGTGATACCTTTACTTCTTCCTTTCCAATTTGTATCCCCTTGATCTCATTTTGTTGTCTTATTGCTCTGACTAGAACTTCAGGTACCATATTGAATAGACAGAGAGAGAGTAGCCCTGTCTTGTCCCTGACTTTAATGAGATTGCTGCAAGTTTCTCTCCATTTAAGTTTTTATTGGCTATTGGTTTGCTGTATATTGCTTTTATTGTGTTTATATATGTGCCTTGAATATCTGATCTCTCCAAGACTTTTAACATGAAGGGGTGTTGGATTTTTTCAAAGGCATTTTTAGCATCTAATGAGATAATCATGTAATTTTTTTTCCTTTGAGTTTGCTTATATAGTGGATTATTTCATTGATGGATTTTCTTTTTTTTTTTTTTTTTTGGCTATTCTTTCTTTGGGTTTATTTTATTATTATTTTTTATTGGATATTTTATTTACATTTCATACGTTATCCCCTTACGCCATTCCCACCCCTGCCCAGGAACCCCTTATCCCATCCCGCCTCCTCCTGCTTCTATGAGGATGTGCCCCTACCTACCCTCCCACTCCCACCTCCCCACCCTCGAATTCTCCCACACATGGCATACAGTCTTCATGGGATCAAGAATATCTTCTCCACCTATGCCTGACAGGGTCATCCTCCCTTACATACACAGCTGGGGCAATGGGTCCCTCCCTAAGTGCTCCCAGGCTGGTGGTTTAGACCCTGGGGGCTCTGGTTGGTTGGTATTGTTGTTTTCCTCATGGGGTCTCGAACTCTTTCAACTCCTTCAGTCTTCACTCTAACTCCTCCATTGGGAACCCCATGATCAGTTCAATGGTTAGCTGTGAGCATCTGCCTCTGAATATGCCAGGCTCAGGCAGACCTCTAAGGAGACAGGCTCCTGTCAGCATGTACTTCCTGACATCCACATCAGCGTATACCTTTGGTGACTGCACAAGGGATGGATACCCAGGTGGAGCAGTCTCTTTAAGGCCCCTCCTTCAGTTTCTGTCCCACACTTTGTTTCCATATTTGCTCCCTTAAGTATTTTGTTACTCCTTCTAACAAGGACCGAAGCACCCCTACTTGGTTTTCCTTCTTCATGAGTTTCATGTGGTCTGTGAGTTGAATCTTGGGTATTTCAGGCTTCTGGGCTAAAATCCAATAATCAGTGAGTGAATACCATGTGTGTTCTTTTGTGATTGGGTTACCTCACTCAGGATGATATTTTCTAGTTCCATCCATTTATATAAGAATTTCTCAAATTCATTGTTTTTAATAGCTGAGTAATATTCCATTGTGTAAATATACCACATTTTTGGTATCCATTCCTCTGTTGTAGGATATCTGGGTTCTTTCCAGTTTCTGGCTATTATAAATAAAGCTGCTATGAACATAGTGGAGCATATGTCCTTGTTATATTGGAGCATCTTCTGGATATATACCCAGGAGTGGTATAGCTGGGTCCTCAGGTAGTGATATGTCCAATTTTCTGAGGAACCGCCAGACTGTTTTCCAGAGTGGTTACACCATCTTGCAATCCCACCAACAATGGAGGAGTGTTCCTCTTTCTCCACATCCTTGCCAGCATCTATTATCACCTGAGTTTTTGATCTTAGCCATTCTGACTGGTGTGAGATTGAATCTCAGGGTTGTTTTGATTTGCATTTCCCTGTGATGACTAAGGACGTTGAACATTTCTTTAGGTGCTTCTTGGCCATTCCCATTTCCTCAGTTGGGGATTCTTTGTTTAGCTCGGTACCCCATTTTTTAATAGGGTTATTTGATTGAAGTCCCATTTGTCAATTCTTGATCTTAGAGCATAAGCCATTGGTGTTCTGTTCAGGAACTTTTCCCCTGTGCCCAAGTATTCGAGGGTCTTCCCCACCTTCTCTTCTATTAGTTTCAGTGTATCTGGTTTTATGTGGAGGTCCTTTATCCACTTAGACTTGAGCTTTGTACAAGGAGATAAGATTGGATTGATTTGCATTCTTCTATATGTTGTCCTCCAGTTGAACCAGCACCATTTGTTGAAAATGCTATCCTTTTTCCACTGGACAGTTTTAGCTCCTTTGTCAAAGATCAAGTGACCATAGGTGTGTGGGTTCATTTCTAGGTCTTTAATTCTATTCCATTGATCTTCCTGCCTGTCTCTGTACCAATACCATGCAGTTTTCATCACTATTGCTCTGTAGTACAGTTTGAAGTCAGGGATGGTGATTCCCCAAGAAGTTCTTTTATTGTTGAGAATAGTTTTCCCTATCCTGGGTTTTTTGTTATTCCAAATGAATTTGAGAACTTCTCTTTCTAACTCTGTGAAGAATTGAGTTGGGATTTTAATGGGGATTGCATTGAATCTGTAGATTGCTTTTGGCAAGATGGCCATTTTTACTATATTAATCCTGCCAGTCCATGAGCATGGAAGACCTTTCCATCTCCTGAGATCTTCAGTTTCTTCAGAGACTTGAAGTTCTTGTCATACAGATCTTTCACTTGCTTGGTTACATTCACACCAAGGTATTTTATATTATTTGTGGCTATTGTGAAGGGTGTCATTTCCCTGATTTCTTTTTCAGTCTGTTTATCCTTCATGTAGAGGAAGGCTACTGATTTGTTTGAGTTGATTTTATATCCAGCCACTTTGCTGAAGTTGTTTATCAGGTTTAGGAGTTCTCTGGTGGAGTTTTTGGGGTCACTTAAGTATACTATCATATCATCTGCAAATAGTGATATTTTGACTTCTTCCTTTCCTATTTATATTCCTTTGACTTCTTTTTGTTGTCTAATTGCTCTGGCTAGGACTTCCAGTACTATAGTGAATAGGTAGGGAGAAAATAGGCAGCTTTTTCTAGTCCCTGATTTTATTGGGATTGCTTCAAGTTTTCTCTCCATTTAGTTTGATGTTGGCTATTGGTTTACTGTATATTGTTGTTTTTACTATGTTTAGGTATGGGCTTTACCATGAAGGGATGTTGAATTTTGTCAAATGTTTTTTCAGCATCCAGTAGGATGATCATGTGATGTTTTTCTTTGAATTTGTTTATATAGTGGATTATATTGATGGATTTCCGAATATTGAACCACACTTGCATTCCTGGGATAAAGCCTACTTCATCATGATGGATGATTTTTTTGATGTGTTCTTGGACTCAGTTTGCTACAATTTTATTGAGTAATTTTGCAGCGATATTCATAAGGGAGATCGGTCTGAAGTTCTCTTTCTTTGTTGAGTCTTTGTGAGGTTTAGGTATGAGTGTGATTGTAGCTTCATAGAACGAATTGGGTAGTGTTCCTTCTGTTTCTATTTTGTGGAATAGTTTGAAGAGAATTGGTATTAGGTCTTCCTTGAAGGTCTGATAGAATTCTGCACTAAAACCATCTGGTCCTGGGTTTTTTTTTTGGTGGGGAGACTTTTAATGACTGCTGCTATTTCTTTTGGGGTTATGGGACTGTTTAGATGGTTTATTTGCTCCTCATTTAACTTTGGTACCTGGTATCTGTCTAGAAAATTGTCCATTTCATCCAGATTTTCCAGTTTTGTTGAGTATAGACCTTTGTAGTAGGATCTGATGTGTTTAATTTCCCCAGTTTTTGTTGTTATGTCTCCCTTTTTAGTTCCGATTTTATTAATTTGGATGCCGTCTCTGTGCCCTCTGGTTAATCTGGCTAAGAATTTATCTATCTTGTTGATTTTTCTCAAAGAACCAGCTCCTGGTTTTGTTGATATTTTGTACAGTTCTTTCTGTTTCTACTTGGTTGATTTCAGCACTGAGTTTGATTATTTCCTGCTGTCTACTCCTCTCGGTTGTATTTGCTTCTTTTTTGTTCTAGAGCTTTCAGATGTGCTGTCAAGTTGTTAATGTATGCTCTCTCCAGTTTCTTTTTGTAGGCACTTAGAGCTATGAGTTTCCCTCTTAGCATGGCTTTCATGGAGTCCCACAAGTTTTGCTATGATGTGTCCTCATTTTCATTAAATTCTAATAAGCCTTTAATTTCTTTCTTTATTTCTTCCTTGACAAAGTCATCATTGAGTAAAGCATTGTTCAGTTTCCACATGCATGTTGGGTTTCCATTGTTTTTGTCGTTATTAAAGACTAGCCTTAGTCCATGGTGATCTGATGAGATGGAAGGGATTATTTCAATCTTTTTGTATCCATTGAGAACTGTTTTGTGACCAATTATATAGTCTATTTTAGAGAAGGTTCCGTGAGGTGTTGAGAAAAAGGTATATTCTTTTGCTTTAGGATGAAATGTTCTATAGATATCTGTTAAATCCATTTGGTTCATAACTTCTGTTAATTTCAATGTGTCTCTGTTTATTTTCTGTTTCCATGATCTGTCCATTGCTGAGAGCGGGTTGTTAAAATCCCCACTATTATTGTGTGAGGTGCAATGTGTGTTTTGAGCTTTAGTAAAGTTTCCTTTATGTATGTGGGTGCCCTTGCATTTAGAGCATAGATGTTCAGAATTTAGAGATCGTCTCGGTAGATTTTTCCTTTGATGAGTATGAAGTGTCCTTCCTTATCCTTTTTGATTACTTTTGGTTGAAAGTGATTTTGTTTGATATTAGAATGGCTACTCCAGCTTGTTTCTTGGGACCGTTTGCTTGCAAATTTGTTTTCCATCCTTTTACTCTGAGGTAGTGCCTGTCTTTGTCACTGAGGTGTGTTTCCTGTATGCAGCAAAATTCTGGGTCCTGTTTGTGTATCCAGTCCGACAGTCTGCGTCTTTATATTGGAGTATTGAGTTCATTGATGTTAATAGATAGTAAGGAAAAATGATTGTACCTTCTTGTTATTTTTGTTATTAGAGGTGGAATTATGTTTGTGTAGCTATCTTCTTTTGGGGTTGTTCGAAGATGACTTCCTTGCTTTTTCTAGGTTGTAGTTTCCGTGTTTTGGTGTTTTCCATCAATTATCCTTTGAAGTGCTAGGTTTCTGGGAAGATATTGTGCAAATTTGGTTTTGTCATGGAATATCTTGGTTTTTCCATCTATAGTGATTGAGAGTTTTGCTGGGTATAGCAGTCTGGGCTGGCCTTTGTGTTCCCTTAGGGTCTGTATGATATCATTCCAGGATCTTCTGGCTTTTATAGTCTCTAGTGAGAAGTCTGGTGTAATTCTTATAGGTCTGCCTTTATATGTTACTTGACCTTTTTACCTTACTGCTTTCAGTATTTTTTCTTTGTTTTGTGCATTTGATGTTTTGATTATTATGTAATGGGGGTATTTCTTTTCTCCTCTAGTCTATTTGGCGTTCTGTAGGCTTCTTGTATGTTTATGGGCATCTCTTTAAGTTAGGGAAGTTTTCTTCTATAATTTTGTTGAAGATATTTACTGGTCTTTTAAGTTGGGAATCTTCACTCTCGTCTATACCTATTATCCTTAGGTTTGGTTTTCTCATTGTGTCCTGGATTTCCTGGATGTTTTGGGTTAGAAGTTTTTGCATTTTCTTTGAAGGTTGTGTCAATGTTTTCCATGGTATCTTCTGCACATGAGATTCTCTCTTCTATCTCTTGTATTCTGTTAGTGATGCTTGCGTCTATGACTCCTGATCTCTTTCCTAGGTTTTCTATCTCCAGGGTAGTCTCCCTTTGAGATTTCTTTATTGTTTCTATTTTCATTTTTAGATCCTAGATGGTTTTGTTTAACACCTGTTTGGTTGTGTTTTCTTGCAGTTCTTTAAGGGATTTTTGTGTTTCCTTTTCAAGGGTTTCTACCTGTTTTCCTGTGTTCTCCTGTACTTCTTTAAGGGAGTTACTTATGTCCTTCTTAAAATCCTCTATCATCATCATGAGAAGTCATTTTAATTCGGAATCCTGTTTTTCCTGTGTGATGGGGTGTCCAGGGCTTGCTATGGTGAGAGAACTGGGTTCTGATGATGCCAAGTAACTTTGGTTTCTGTTACTTATGTTCTTGCGCTTGCCATTTGCCATCTGGTTAACTCTAGCGTTACCTGCACTCACTGTGTCTGACTGGAGTCTGTCTTTCTAGTTATCTTACTTGTGTCAGAACTCCTCAGAGTCCAGATGTCTCTGTGATCCTGTGATCCTAAACTCCTAGGTGGAAGAACTCCTGGGACTCAGGCTGCCTCTGGAATCCTGAAATCCTGATGCTCTGAGTGCAGTGGTTCTTCTAGGATGGTTCACGATATGGTGTCTTCACAGGAGCAGACCAGCTAGGTCTTCACTGGTCTGAGTGGAATGACTCCTCTAGAATGGCTCAGGGTATGGTGTCCGCTACTTTGAGTGCAGTGGCTCCTCTAGGATGGCTCAGGATATGGTGTCTTCATGGGAGCAGACCAGCTAGGTGTCTGCCCCAGCCAAAAGGACCAGGAGCCAATGGATTTTCATTTATTGAACCATCCCTTCATCCCTGGGTTGAAGCCTACTTGATTTTGGTGAATGATTGTTTTGATCTGTTCTTGGATTTGGTTTGTGAGAATTTTATTGCCCATTTTTGCATTGCTATTCATAAGAGAAATCAACCTGAAGTTCTCTTTCTTTGTTGAGTCTTTGGTTTTTTAACAGGGTGACTGTAGCTTCATTGAATGACTTTCACAGTGTTCCTTCTGTTTGTATTTTGTGAAATAGTTTTAGGGGTATTGGTTTTAGCTCTTTTTTTTAAGATCTCGTAGAATTCTGCACTAAAACCATCTGCCCCTGGGCTGGTTTTGGTTGGGAGTTTTCTTTTTTTTTTTTTGGTTCTGTTTCTATTTTCTTAGGGATTGTGGCAACTGTTTACATAGTTTACCTGACCTTGATTTAACTTTGGTCCGTAGTATTTGTCTAGAAAATCATCCTTTTCATCTAGATTTTCCAGTTTTGTCGACTATTGGCTTTTGTGGTAAGACCTGATGATTTTTTTTTCATTTCCTCTGTTTCTGTTGTTATGTCTCCCTTTTCATTTCTGATTTTGTTAATTTGGATACTGTCTCTGAGCCTTTTAGTTAGTTTGGCTAAGGATTTGTCTATCTTGTTGATTTTTCTCAAAGAACCAGATCTTTGTTTTGTTGATTCTTTGTATTGTTCTTTATTTCTTTCTAGTTTGTTGATTTCAGCCTGAGTTTTACTATTTATTGGGACATTTTGCTTAGAAAACTTTTTTCTAGCCTTTTACTCTGAGGTAGTGTCTATCATTGTTGCTAAGGTATGTTTCTTGTATGCAGTAGTATGATGGATCCTATTTACATATTCTGTCTGTTAGACTGTGTCTTTTTATTGGGGAATTAAGGCCATTGATGTTGAGGCATATTAGTGACCAGTGATTGCTAGTGCTTGTTATTATTATATTGTTGGTTCTGGTACTATGTGTGAGTGTGTGATCTTTTCTTTTGGGTTTGTTTTTGTTTTTTTTTTTTTAATTTTTATTTTTAATTTTTTTTTTCAGCAAATCAAAAAAAAAATTTAAAAAGCATTCAAACAGAATAAAATGAAAAGAAACAAACAAGCAAAATACCAAGGGTCAGATATACTTATACAAGAATTCTATAGAGCCTTCAAACAAGCAATACTTTTTGAGTTATGTTTAAAAAAATTCAGAACCACAATAAGCTCCTTCACAAAGCAAATAATATTGAAATAGTGAAATCAAGTGTAAACCCAACAAAAATATATAAATTATAGTCCAGTATCCCTCATGAGTATACATACAAAAATTCTCAATGTAGTTGCAAACTGAATACAAGAGATATAAAAAAATAATATTCCATGAATAACTGAACAACTGTTTTTTTTTTTTTTTTTTAGAAGACCATACTCCATATACAGGCTGCATGTTTTGGGATAGCCCCCACTCCAGATGTTTGAGACCTACATGAAAACCATGCTGCACATTTACAACATATGTGCAGGGAGGCCTAGGTTCAGCCCATGGAGGTAGATCTGTGTAGACTAGGTATGCTCCACGGTTGGTGATTCAGACTCTGAGAGCTCCAAGGGTTCAGGTTGGTTTACTCTGTTGATCTTCCTGTGCAGTTCCTATCTCCTTAGGGCCCACAATCCTTCCACCTATTCTTCTATAAGAGTCCTCAAGCTCCATCCACTGTTTGGCTCTGGATGTCTGTATCTGTCTGAGTCAGCTGCTGGTTAGAGCCTCTCAGAGGACAGCTTGCCCCTGTCTGTTCTCAGGCTGGAGGTTTAGCTCCTGGGAGCTCTGGTTGAATCTTTTGATACTCGTTCTAAAAAGGACAAAAGCACCCTCACTTTGGTCTTCCTCCTTCTTCTTGAGTTTCATGAGGTTTATGCGTTGCATCTTAGGTATTGTGTGTGTTGGGGCTAATATCCGCTTATCAGTGAGTGCATACCATGTGTGTTCTTTTGTGATTGGGTCATCTCACTCAGGATGATATTTTCTAACTCCATCCATTTGTCTAAGAATTTCATGAGCTCATGAGTAGTACTCCATTGTGTAAATGTACCACATTTTCTGTATCCATTCTTCTGTTGAAGGACATCTGGGTTCTTTCCAGTTTCTGGCTATTATAAATAAGGCCGCTATAAACATAGTGGAGCATGTGGCCCTGTTGCATGTTGAAATATCTTCTGGGTATATGCCCAGGAGGGGTATAGCTGGGTCCTCAGGTAACACCATGTTCAATTTTCTGAGGTATTGCCAGACTGCTTTCCATAGTGGTTGTACCAGCTTGCAATCCCACCAACAATGGAGGAGTGTTCCTCTTTCTCCACATCCTCGCCAACATCTGCTGTCACCTGTGTTTTGGATCTTAGCCCATCTGACTGGTGTGAGGTGGAATCTCAGTGTTGTTTTCATTTGCATTTCCCTGATGACTAGGGATGCTGAGCACTTCTTTAGATGTTTCTCAATCATTGGAGTTTCCTCAGTTGAGAGTTCTTTGTTCAACTCTCTACCCCATTTTTTAATAGGGTTATTTGATGGTCTGGAATCTAGTTTCTTCAGTTCTTTGTATACCTTGGATATTAGCCCTCTATCAGATGTAAGGTTGGTGAAGATCTTTTCCCAGTCTGTTGGTTCCCGCTTTGTCCTGTTGACGGTATCCTTTGCTTTACAGAAGCTTTGCAGTTTTATGAGATCCCATTTGTCAATTCTTGATCTTAGAGCATACGCCATTGGTGTTCTGTTCAGGAACTTTTCCCCTGTGCCCATATGATCAAGGCTTTTCCCTATTTTCTCTTCTATTAGTTTCAGTGTAGCTGGTTTTATGTGGAGGTTGGGTTTGTTTTGAGATGATTAATTTCTCATTTTTTCTTGGGTATAATTACATACCTTTTTGGAATCTTCCTTCTGGTATCCTTTGTAGAGCTGGGTTAGTAGAAAGATATGTTGTTTAAATTTGGTTTTGTCATGGAATATCTTGGTTTCTCCATCTATAGCAATGGAGAGTTTTGCTGGTAATAGTAGCCTGGGCTGGCATCTGTGGTCTCTTAGTGTCTGTATGACATCTGTCCAGGATCTTCTAGCTTTCATAGTCTCTGTTAAGAAGCCTGGTGTAATTCTTATAGGTCTGCCTTTATATATTACTTTGCCTTTTACCCTTACAGCTTTTAATATTCTTTCTTTGTTCTGTACATATAGTTTTTTGATTATTATGTGATGGAGGAATTTCTTTTATGGTCCAATATATTTGGTGTTCTGTAGGCTTCTTGTACATTTATGGCCATCTCTTTCTTTAGGTTAGGGAAGTTTTCTTCTATGATTTTGTTGAAAATGTTTTCTTACCTTTCGAGCTTGAAATCTTCACTACCTCCGATTTTTATTATTCTTAGGTTTGGTCTTTTTTTGTGCATCCCAAATTTCCTGGATGTTTTGGGTTAGGAACTTTTTACACTTGGCATTTTCTTTGATCGATGTATCAATATCTTCTGTGGTATCTTCTACATCTGAGATTCTTTCTTTTATCTCTTGTACTGTGTTGGTGATGCTTGCTGTTTCCTAGGTTTTCCATCTCTAGGGTTGCCTCCATTTGTGATGTCTTTATTGTTTCTATTTTTAGATCTTGAAGCATTTTGTTCAATTCCTTTACCTGTTTGGTTGTATTTTCTTGTTTTTCTTTAAGGGCTTTATTTGTCTCCTCTTTATAAGGGCTTCTACCTGTTTGACTGTGTTTTCCTGTATTTCTTTAAGGGAATTGTTTGTATCCTCTTTAAAGACCTCTATCATCTTCATGAGATAAGATTTAAGGTCACAGTCTTGCCCTTCATGTGTGTTAGGATATCTAGAGCTTGCTGTCATAGAAGTGCCAAGGGCCAGGCCCAGCTTAGTGGGAAGAGAAGAGGTCTTCTTTCTTCTCCTCATGGGTTCTTCTTAGTGTTGAGGCGGGGTATAAGACTTGGTGTAAGACTTGGTCTTACAAGATTCGGGGTAAGGTCTTGGGACTTATGAGATTCGTGGTAAGACTTTGGTCTTACGAGATATTTAGGGTTGCTGTTTAATAAAATCTTACTTATCTAAGTTACTAAAATTTACATACTATGCCACTGTAGCTGACCTGTCCTCTGGTATCCTCTGAAGCCAGAAACTGCAGTTTCTGTCACTTAGCACTTCAGGTCAAAGAACAGCAGAGGATTAGGCAAATAGCCTTTGTACTCTCTCAGCAGGAGCTGCTGGGCTCTAACTTACATCTGCTAGTCTCACATCACAGGAAGAAAAAACACTTGGAGAAGTTATTATAGAGTTTATTACTAAGTGTAAAAAGTTTCCTATGAAAGCTATCTAAGAGGAAAAGGGGTAAGGCCCTAAGTGGGGAAAAGGAAAAAATTCTAACAAATTCTAAGTGAAAAAATTCTAAGCTGGGGAAAAGGATCAACAGCTCCTAAGGAACCTCTACATCTAAGACTACTCTATTCTACCACTCTCTTTGTCTTTGTCTTCAATACTTATACATCTTTCAGAGTACATGATCACATGTTACAAAGTTCATCACAAGTTCACACCAAAATTCAAGTCACAAATTGAAATAGAAGTTTACAACAGATAATGTTTACATGCATATCCATTAGGAGTAATTATCTGGCTAAACATTCATCACCTATCTAGCTCCACAGGTTCACTGCAGGCTTAAAACTATAACTAAGAAATTAGTGAAGTTTTGTATAGATAAACCCAGGCAATATTTTATCTTCGGTCCTAGCATCTATAATAAATCGTGAGTTCCCTTTTAGTGACCTGTGGCTAATTGTTTTACAACCTCTTGGAATGTACTCTGAGCAGGAGAAAGGCTGGTTACTTTCTAAGGGCAATTAACTGATGACACTCAGGAGACTAGCAGAGTTCTCATTGCAGTTTTGACTATCAGAAAGGGACCTAATAGCAGTCCCACTATAAAAGAGTTTAATAATCATTGATAAAATTTTAGGAATTCTTGTAGGATCATCATTAAGACTTAAGAAATCATCTATTTGTCTATATATATTTGTCTATGTACAAGACAGTACATCTTTGTGGATCTGCAGAGATCTGCTCCAAAGGGGTGTGCTCTTGCTTAGTGATTGTTACATATGTTTAATAATAATAATAGGAAAAGCATTTTAATAGCAGGAATCTTTCCTAAAATAAGTCCCTCACAGCCTTGCTGGATGAGGGCTCACTTGTCACAGATTATATAATAATCCAAGGCAAGCATTTCAGGATGATCACCTGCTCATTATTAGCTTGTTCCATTATGGCTCCTAACATAGAAGAGCTGTGTTCTGATGGTGCCAAATTGCATTCGCTTCTGTTGATTATGTTCTTATGTTTGCCTTTCACCATCTAGTTGTCTCTGTTTTTAACTGGCCTGGGTGTCTTGGATTGGAGCAGCCCCCCCGGGGGGGTGGATGCTGGAGCTGTATGTCCCTGGAACAGGCCTCCCTGGAAGCAGGCCCTGCTGTGTCTCTGGGTAGAGCAGGCTTCTTGGGAAACAGGCAGAGCTGTGGGGTGAGAATGGGGTGGGTGCACCAATCAGCCAGGGAGTGTGGGACAGATCCTATGTCTACTGGGCTCTGTGGGCCCCCACTGGCATGGGTATTGGAGTGGGATTCTCACCTGTGTCCTTGGTTGGAGCAGTCCTCCTGAGAGACAGACAGGACTATGGAGGTAGAGAGTGGGCATGCTAATCTGCCATGGGTGCAGGTGGAGGTGCGGATTGGAAGCAAGAAGTATCTTTAAATAAACTTTATTATTTAAAAACTTGCAAGTAAATAAGAACTCCTACAGTTAGTGAACTTATATCAAGTTAGAAATGGCATTTAAAACAGAAGTTCTGAAACTTTTCTCTAGGGTTGCCTCCATTTGAGGTTTCTTCATTGTTTAAAGTGTTGCATTAAATTTTACATTTTCAGTATTAAATATATTTTATACACTTATCTACCACCAAAAATCAGAAAATTCATGACAGAGATAGAACTAGAAAAAGAGTTAGCTTTATATTCTTTTTCATAACTTGTACCCATTACCTGCATTCACTTCTTATTCAGTCCTTATATTTTAGCCTTTCGTGGCTTTTTCTTCAGGTTGTACTGTACCCATATGTACATGTGCTTACTTATATACATATATTATTGACTAGAACCTGCATATAAGAGAAAATGTGTGATTTTATTTAGTCCTTAGGTTGTGTAACCTTGTACTTCAGATAAGGGGCTAGTATCCAGAATTAACAAAGAATTGCAGAAATAAAATACCCAGCGAATTAAACTGCAGTCAACAAATGGGCAATTTAATTGTTAACTGAATAGGCAGTTTTCAAACCAAGACATACAAATGGGCAATAACAATTTTTAAAAGTGTTCAATGTCCCTAGCCATCAGGGAGATGCAAACTAAAACCACTTTGAGATACTGCTTCACCATAGTCAAAATTGTTGCCATCAACAAATCTGACAATGGATGTTAGAGAGGTAGAAAGAGGGAAATCCATATTTACTGTTTGTAGGCGTACAGATTAATATCGCACTGTGGAAATCAGTTTGGAGAGTTCTCAAAAAATCAAAAATAGAACTACCATATGATCCAGCTTTCTCACTCTTGGGCATATACTCCGAGAACTCCATATCCTACCATAAAGATATTTATACACATGCTCATGTTTCTTACTGCTGTATTCACAATAGCAAAGAATCTAATTGTCAGTGAATGGATGAATGGATAATGAAAATTTGGTCTATATGAAAATGGATACTACTTACCTCTAAAGAAAAAGGAAGTTGAAAATTTGCAGGATAACAGATGGGATTAGGATTTCTGCAGTTTGTGAATCCTGGATATTAGCCTGTTGTCTGAAGTATAGCTGGTAAAGATTGTCTCCCATTCTGTGTGCACATTTAGCTCTGTTGTTTTCCTTGCTATACAGATACTTTTATTTTCATGTAGTCACATTATTTTGAATTTTAGGGTTAGTTCTGTGCTCTTGCTGTTTTATTTCAAAAGTTCTTTTCTACCCCAATATCCTGAAGGGTAGCCCTGTGTTTTCTTCAAAAGCTTTCAATGTTTCTTCATGTTTTAAATGTAGGTCTTTGATCTGTTCTGAACTGATTTTCTTGTAAAGGGTGATAGATAGATATAAATCTAGTTTTGCATTTCTTTGGCTAGAAATTCAATTTTGCTGCTGATTTTCTTGAATGGGCTCCTTTTTCTATAGTATGTTTCTTCCTCCTTTGTCAGAAAAAATTAATGGAAATGGCTTTGCCATTTTATTTCCTTGTCCTCTTTTCTATTCCATTGGTTTTCCTGTTCATTTTTATGTAAGTCTCAAGCTGCATTTATGACTATAGCTGTATTGTATAATTTGAGCATCGTTCTTTCCTTGGGGTTGCTTTGCTATCTGTGGTCCTTTGTAACTGCATATGAATTCTTATTTTTTAAAAACCTGTTAAATATGTCATAGGAATTTTATGGTTCCTATCTTCAGTGCAGTCTGGTTTCTGTGCCATCAGATACATATTCCTGGTTTCCTGCCTCCAGTACAAAGCAATCTTGGAAAGTAGTAAGGGTTGATACTAGATATGCTCTTAAAACATCCTCTTCAACTGCCTAGCATCATAATAATGGTTTTCCTAAAACTGCATTTGATCCTCAGCTTCCCACAAAATGTTAAGATCCTAAAGCAGAAATGAAAAGTTAGAGAACTGAAATTGTTACATATTGATAACAGGCTTATGTTAAATATATTTTGGCACACACACAAACAATGTGAATCAAGGTTAGGTCCTCTTTCTCCTTGAATTGGACTGATGTGAATAAAGGTTAGGTCCTCTTTCTCCTTGAATTGGACTGACCAAGATGCACTTTGTGAGTTATTGACTTTAAATAATAGCAGAGTGCTGGGCAGTGGTGACGCACGCCTTTAATCCCAGCACTTGAGAGGCAGAGATAGGCGGATTTCTGAGTTTGAGGCCAGCCTGGTCTGCAGAGTGAGTTCCAGGACAGCCAGAGATATACAGAGAAACCCTGTCTCAAACAAACAATCAATCAATCAATAAATAAATAATAGCAGAGACCTGATTGGATGAGACAAGGGTGGAGACTTTAGAAATTCCCACAGAGGAAAAAAAAGCCCAGTAGTGGAAATAAATCTGACAAAAGGGTTTCTTTCAGACAAGATCCTGGAATCAGGCCATCTTGGACCAAAGAGAAAGTGATCTGAGAACAGCCTGATCTGATCCAGGAGCCTATTCCTTAGCTGGGGAATACTGTCTTCACTTATTATAATGAGTTTCTTTATTCTTGAATTTTGTATTTGAAATAGAAGATGAAGGATATATGTTTATTACTTCCTGGAAGAGGGGTTGTTTTTAATGTCCTAGTACTCAGAAGTATCTTCCATGATAGCTTCTGTTTCTCACAGGACATTTTTAGAATGCTTGATGGACAGCTTCCATGGTAGCTCAGGTGTGTAATCTCAGGCTAATATGAAAGGTCATGTATTCAAGGCAAGCTTGGGATATATGGTAAGTTCTAGGAGGATCAGGGATTCAGAGTAGTAAGAACCTGTCTCAAAAAAAAAAAAACCTTTTTATGATCTAATTGTATATCAGAATAGGACCCAAACTTAGTAAATACACAGTCAAAGGGGGGAAAAGATGCACTTATATTTTAATTTCAAGAAATAAAAAAAAATGTAAATGGTAAGAAGATAGCCACTGAAAACCCATCAGCAGTTGTGCATTTGGTCAGGAAAGCACAAAGTTCCTTAAAACCATCCATCCTTCAGTAGTCCTTCAGTCCCCACATGTTATGTACCTATTACAACTGACCATAACTAGAAAAGGCATAAAAAACATATGGAAAGAAATTAGAGACTGGGATTTGTGACCTTGGGGATTGCAAAGAAGCTTGAAAGTCATGAAGGACAGAGACAAAGAACCAAGATCAGATTAATCAGCAAGAATTTACTAAGTGTCTGCCAAGTCTGAGTTGCAGTGTACAAACATAAAAAGGAAATGTTATCTGTGTGCATCATCACTTTTGAGTCTTTGTGACCCAGAGACTCTGGGTTCTCTATCTTTTTGATGTGTTTTTTCTACTGTAAAATTTTTTTTTGAGGCAACATTCTACCATATAGCTCAGTTTGGCCTTGAATTCATGGCCATTCAACCTCAGCTCCCCAGGTATTAGGATCATGACATGTACACCTAGTTTCTTTCATACATTCTTAAAGAAGGGAAGCATCTCTGTAAGGTACAATGGTGGACACCTCTAACTCCAACACTTAAGACGAGTGTTCAGCACCAAAACTGAAAATTTGCAAGTTTGAGGTCAGTCTGGGCTACATAGTAAGCTCCAGTCTAGCCTGTGCTGCATATTGAAACCATGTCACAAAAAGAAAGGGAGGGAATTTCCTAGTGTATTGTTTTAATTATTTTATTTGATTACCCTCCACCTTTCCCAAAATTTTACCATTACTTCTTTTGATGGCTGATCCTGACAACTCCTCAGATTCTAGATGTTTAGCTGCCTCACAGATACTCTCAAATGATTGTCCTAAATCACTTCAAATTCAGTTAAACCTGTGTTGAACCATGCTGCAGCATGAATATAACTTTAAACTATGATGCTGAGTGAATATTGAAGAGAGGTCCTGAGATTATTGGTAATGGGTATATAGTTACTTTTTAATGTGGAAAAAAAAAACTATTCTAAAACTGATTGTTATGGTTGCTTGACAGTGCTATGAATATACTTAACAGCCATTGAATTGTGGTTTTGCTTTTAAGTTTTTTAACTTTATTGTATGTATATAGTTGTTTGGCTTGCATGCATGTCTGTACACCACATGTGTGTCTGGTGCCTCAGGAGACCAGAAGAGTGCATCAGATCCCCTAGAACTAGAGTTATAGATAATTGTGAGCTGCCATGTTGATGGTGAGAATGGATTTCTGGTCCTCTGGAAGCACAGCTAGTGCTCTTATCCTCTAATCGCTCTCTCCAGTCCCAAAGTTGTTGAGTTGTACACTTTAAATAGGTGAACTGCTTAGAATGGGAGCTAAGTAAAGTTTTATTTTAAATACCTGTCTTACTTATTTTTCAGTTACAGTGACAAAAACCATGACCAGAAAGAAGCAACTTGGGGAGAAAAGGGTTCACTTAGTTGTCTTAATCACAGTCCATCACTGAGGGAAGCCAGAGCAGGCACTTGGAGGCAGGAACTGAATCAGATGCCATGAAGAAACACTGCTTACTTACTGGCCTGCTTCCTGCGGCTTGTTAAGTTTGCTTTCTTATATAACCACCTGCCCAGTCAATCAAGAAAATGCCCCATAGACTTGTCTATGTGCCAGTCTGCTAGAAGCATTCTCTCTAGGTTGAGCTTCCTTCTTCCCACATTAGTCTAGCTTCCATCAAGTTGACAAAAAGCCTAGCCAATACAGTATCAAACATGGTCTCCTCCACAAACAATTTCTCCCATTAGGATCCATAGCAGTTACAGCCAGCCAAGCCAACCTAAAAGTTTGTCCCAATAGGCAATCTTCCTAGTGCTTCCAACCATTAATATTTTAAATCTTATTTCTTTCACAGCTGTATTCAGTTAATTCATTTTAACAAATGCATATTTATTCTGTATGGGTATATTAACAAATATATATTCTACTATATGGGTATATTAATTATTTCAGTTTCCCAGGCCTTTTTACTTATATACTCAATAACTAATTTTCAGTTAGAAGATACACAAGTGGGGCTGGGGAGATTGCTCAAAGGTTAAAAGCATGTGTGCTCTTACAGAGAACCTGGGTTTGGGTCCAGCATGTACATGGTATCTAACAGCTGCCTGTAACTAGTTCTAGAGGATCCAACTCCCTCTTCTGAGAGAGACAGAGAAAAACAGAGACAGAAAGTGTGTGTGTCTATATAAATATATAAACCAGGCCAGCATGGAACTCACTATATAGATGATATTGAACTGAAACTCACAAGAGATCGCTCTGCCCCTGTCTCTGCTTGCTAAGTGTTAGGATTAAAGGAGTGTGCCATCATGACCTGGCAAAACCAATTTTTTGTTTGTCTTGAGACAAAGTCTCACTATATAGTACTGGCTGGTCTGTGTAGGTCAGGCTTGCCTTGAATTCACACAGATCCATGTGGCTCTGCGTCCAGAGTACTAGGATTAAAGGTCAACATGCCCCATTCTTGGTTCACTTTTTTGACGCCATCACTATTCATAATTCAGACTGCTCCTTGCCATGGGGGCCTCTCCCAGGTAAAACAAAACAATAGATTCAAGGAGCCTATAGAGATGGCTCAGTAAGTATGTGAGTGTGTATCCCTGAGTTTCAATCCCCACAATCTCCATAAATCCAGAAAAAGCACTGTGCATCTGCAATCACAGCATCCACCAAGATAGGGGAGATGTGAGAATCCCTGGAAACTTGCAGGGTGGCTTGTGACCAGTAATGAACACTAAGATCCTGTCTCCACTGGTAGTATGTTCTAGTGACCTAACGTGCTGTGTAATTAAAGAAAGCTCATGAGTTTGAAGGAGCATGGTAAAAGAAAAAGGGAAAGCTTTGAAGGAGGGAAGAGAAGAGAGAAATGATGTCATAATCTCAAAACATTTTAAAAAGATAAGAAATAGATTCAAGATAGGACAGCTTTGTGTGTAGTAAGGGAAGGTAGTGGTTTAAGACAGCCACTTGGATAGCAGTGGGTAGCAGGGTCCCAGGGTATTAAAATGAGATACAATAAGACTAGCAAGACAGCATTTTCAGTGATCCTGTGTTGTTAAGAAAACCTAGAGAAGGTGGGCAGTGGTGGCACACATGCCTTTAATCCCAGTAACACTAGGGAAACAGGCAGAGAGATCTTTGAGTACGAGGCCAGCCTGGTTACGAATGAGTTCCAGGAGAGCCAGGCCTACCCAGAGAAACCCTGTTTTGAAAAACAAAAACAAAAAAAAACTAGATACACTTAAAAATATCTTTCAGATCAGTGGAAGAGTGAGAGATCATTTGGAGAGATGATAAGAAACTATGTCAAGATGAAAGTAGTTCAAAAATTACATGCTTCTATAAGATCTTCAATGGAAATATTTTTGGAATTATTGTACTTAGAATTTCTTTTCCAACGTGTCAGTGACATGTTATTTGAAGATACACTTAAATATGGTTTTATATTGTGCAGTTAATAAAGAATAAAATATAGTGCCACCTACCAGTTTTAGATAATAATGTTGAAAATGTATGTGCATGTGTTTGTTAAGCAAGATAGAAGAAATAAGATTTTTCTACCAGCATTGTTTTTATTTGGAATTAAACATTTCCATGCTAATATTAATGCTAAAAATAAATACACTTTTGCATTTCTTTCAGTTTTAATGTAAGAGCCTAGTTAAAAAGGTAAGGATATATTTGAATAAATTTTTATTTTCAGTGTCTCTAAAATACATGTCATTCTACCATTTTTAGTTTTATTATTTGTATAGTTTTATATCAAGTTTGTAGTTGGTAATTTAGTGGTTTTGTACCATACCATAATATAAAACCCACATCTGTTACTGATAAATCTTCCTGTTCTTGTGAGTTTTTTCTCATATTTATTGAAGCTTTATGTTTTTATGTTGACAACCATCTGAAAAGTAAGGAAAGTTTTTCAAAAGCTTTCTTTGCAATTATCGGTCAAGTACAAGAGTTCATATAGTTTTGGAATAAGAAGTCATGGATGTGTGATGGAAAGGATAATATGCTAGTTTGCACACGGGTACCTCTGGTGTGTCAGGCTGGGGACCAGAGAGGCAAAGTTTAAGGCCAGAGTGCATTCTTTCCCTGAAAATCTCCCAAGGAGCATAATGCAGCTTTCTCCATGTGCTAATAATACTAGTGCCCTCTAGTGGGTTTTCTTGTCCTACCTATTTACCATTTTGACTATTTTGATGTGCTCTATGTCTAAATGATATCTTCAGTGTTACACGTTACCTTTGTGTGAATTGTGAAGTGCAAGTTAGCACTATACAGATTAATTTGAGAACTGCACTGTGGCCCAAACTCTGGCCTAGATGTTGAAAAATAACTTCTGTTGAAACTCATATTTCTCTTGTTTTCTCTTAATAGGAATACCCAATATTGCCAAGGACAAACAACCTGGAATTGTTGCAAATGGAATCAACCCTATATGAGGACTTAACTGAGCATCTCATTTTTGTCAGGAATTGGAATTGACACTAAGACACTAATACTGTAACTTTCTTGATAAAATATCTTTATTTTTCAGTAGTGGAATGCTGCAACTTTTTTACACTCAACAATCACTGTTAATCACAGTATTCAATTTCAAAAGTTGTATTTAACTACAAGCTCTTTTGCAAAAACTCTCCGAAGAAGCATTTGAGGGGCACTATTTGTTGATGCATCTTTCTCTCAGCATGGTTTCACTGAGAGAATTAAGTTACATGTAAACATTTATATGTTGAAAGCTTTCTGTTAGAAGAATAGGCATCAGAATTATTTAGTGTCTGTACATGAAAGAACTTTAAACAGTGGCCTTATAGTAGCAAATTTTATACTGGCTTTTCTTTTTCTGATGACATTTTGGCTTCTAATTTGAAGTTTTCTAAAGTTTTTGAAGATCAAGGCCTGTGTGTGTCATCCATTTCATAATACAATATAAGAAGCCTAGAAAAGAGGTGCATCTTCTCTGTCAAGTCATACATAGCTTGGGTTTTCCCATGACTATTTGTTCTTTTCTAGTTTCAAATGCTATTGTGGAAAATATGTAAGGATTTTATAATCTCTATTCCTTCTTCTTTTCCCTCAGGGCAAGCTTGTGCATATTCTATTTTTAAAGGCTTTTAAAATCTGACAGACAAAATTGCATATTTGAACATTACTACTACGGTATTACACATTTTGCAGACATATCTTACAGACTTTGGTTCAGTTGATAGGTGTTCCATACCTACTGTGTATAAGATAAGATCCATGGGATAGTAAATACAGTCTGTAGGTCCAGAAACTTACTTCTTTGTTTTCTTTCTTCTGCTTAAAATTACATATACATTCCCAGTCAAATTTTCGTGACATGTTTATTTGTAAGAAAATAAAATATTGTTCTTTCTGCTTGAAGCTGTTACCTGGCAGTTGGTGAGACCATTCTTTTAATTTTTCATGAGACTGATAACCCTGGTAATATTTGTTGATACTGACTACTGGGTAACACGTAGTGATGTATATTTTCCCCATTTGTCCTTTTTTAGATGCTTTTCTTCACACTAGAGCCACTCTTCCTTAAATGGGTCAGTGATGAGGGAATTCAGAGCCTGGATTCAGTGCTAATTGGATATACATAGATAGTACATACAGATGACTTTATATTGTGTGCTACCTCTAGAAGTCAGGTTTGCCAACCCTAAATGTGAGGCTTACAGCAAGGGAGAATTTATGTATGCAATAGTACAGTAAGTTTGTGTTGTTTGGGTATTTTAAAAAACCTACTTTTAATTTTTTTGAGTCAGGGTCTCATGTAGCCCAGGCTAATATGGAACTCATCATATAGCTGAGGATGACCATAGTGACCTCTGGATTGTTGGGATTACAGGCATGTTTTCTCTAGGCATGGTAGGCAAGAGTTCTGCCAGTTGAAGTTCAGTCCATGAAGCTTAATTTTATTATTTTACTTGTATAGGTGGTTTTGCCTGCATGTGTATCATACAATGCCTACAAAGGCCAGAAGAGGATGTAGGCCCTGGAACTGGAGTTATAGATAGTTGTTAGATGCCACTGGATGCTGGGATTTAAACCAAGGTCCTCGGATACAGCAGCTTGTGGTCTTAACTGATGAGCCATCTGTCCAGCCCATCCTTTTAAAATAATTGATTTCATTTGTTCCCCTATTCTAGTAGATAGTCATAAAATGGTAGTAGTTAGTCATTTGTTTGGCAGCTGTGTGTGTGTGTGTATGTGTATGTATGTGTGTGTGTGTGTGTGTGTGTTTCGTGTATTGATGAACAAGAAAAAGGATGAGAGACATGGCCCTGTTTGCCTATGTAGTTTCTTCAGTCTCATAAGGAAAATAGCCATTGAACATACAAATGAAGCTTGATAAACAGCCTGACTATAGATGCTTTTATTTATTGTAGCATCTAAGGGTAAGATTGCTAATTTAGTATTTCATTTCACAACTGATTCCTCAGTTAGGCATATTTGTATAAATTTCTGACAGTGTCTCAAAAATCAAAGCTTTTTATATGGCAAAATATATACTCAGACAATATTGCTATAAGATTGATAGCCTAAAAAGAAATACTTGTTTTATAATTTAAAGTACACACCAAGTATTGGGGTTCACACCTGTAATCCCAGCACTTGGGAGTCTGAGGCAGAAGGATTGCCCCAAGTTTGAAGTGTGACTGACTTACATAGAGAGTTCAGGTCAGCCTGAGCTACTATGTGAGATAGTGCCTCAGAAATTCATAAGATAGAAAAATAAGCCCAGACAAGTTAAAAATTATGATAATTTACAGCATACAACAAAACAGAGACCATGTCCATTTCCTTCACCATAATCCCCAGCATTTAAATTAACAGTAGAAACTCATTAAATATTAATTGAATGAGGCATCAGTAAATAGTAGAATTTACATATGCAATTTTTATATGGAAATTGAACACGAGACCACTTTCAATGAACTCAAAAAGAATCTGAATTCTTAAGTGCTCAAGATGAGAACTTTACTTTTATCTTCATGTGTGAGTACAAGTGTTCTTATTTCATTATACATGTGGAGGTTAGATGATCTCAGGTGTTGGTCCTTGCCTTCTACCTTGTTTGAACAGGGTTTCTTGTTTGCAACTGCATATGCCAGGCTCTCTGGCCTGCAAGTTTCCAGGGGATCTTTCTGTCTCCATCTCCTATCTTGCTGTAGTAATGTTAGGATTACAGACATGTACTACTTTGTATGGCTCTATTTGGGTTCTGGGTAACTGAACCCAGATCCTCATGCTTGTGTTGCAAGTGCTTTTACTCACCCCAGAAAAGTTTTGGCTGAGTTCTATACCATTGCCTCCTTTCAGTTCCTCTCATGTGCCAGCCTTGTCACTGGTAGTATGGTGGCAATAGTAAGATCATCCCTGCTGTAAAGAATCTCAAACCACTAGAGGGAAAGATCTACAAAGATAAAGAATTTATAAGTAGAACATTAAGTACTGTAAAACAGACAAGATCGAACAGTTCCTTCAGAGTTCTTGTCCATTGACTAGATAAATCTATTCTCTTGGTGGATTTTCTGGTTTTAAAAATTGATGTTAGTTAATAAGTAAAATGTATCCAGGTTCCATCTGTATTTTGTTTTGTTTTGTTTTAAGGGAAAGTTTCATTCTGTGATCCAAGTGCTAAAATCAAAGATGTGTACCTGCTACTGTGCCTGGCCTTTCCTGGTGTGTGTGTGTGTGTGTGTGTGCGCGTGCGCGCGCATGTGTTTTATAGCTGTTTGTTAACCTATAATTATCTCAGCATAAATTTTAGTTTAAAACTACCCATCACCATATCACAGAAAAAACTCACATTTTAGAGTATACTTTTTTTCTGTTGAAAAATCATTTACATTAAAACATTTTAAATAGATGCATA
Organism: Mastomys natalensis; assembly: GCA_021653895.1. Classification (NCBI taxonomy): domain Eukaryota; kingdom Metazoa; phylum Chordata; class Mammalia; order Rodentia; family Muridae; genus Mastomys; species Mastomys natalensis. Next base: position 87,705 of record JAJTUV010001884.1, on the reverse strand, counting down.
CCAACTTACCATACTTTAGTTAATGTCTTAGTTACAATTGGTGTAGTGAAAATGCCATCACCAAAATCAACTTGGAGAGGAAAGAGTTAATTTTGCTCACAGTTCCAAGTAACACTTCATCATCAAAAGCAGTGAGGGCAGGAACCTGGAGGCAGGAGCTGATGCAGAGGCTATGGAGGAGTGCTGTTTACGGCTTACTTCCCATGGTTTTTTTCAGCTTGCTTTCTTAAAGAACTGAGGACCACCAGCCTAGGGATTGTTTCATTCACAATGGGCTTGCCCTCCCCCATCAATCAGTCATTAAGAAAATGCCCTCTAGCCTTGCCTTCAGCTGGTTCTTTTTTTTTTTTTTTTTTAAATTGACCATCATTTTATTTTCTTACAATTAGAAATAAATATCCCTCTTAGAAAAAATGGAATAACCATCACATAAATTGTGATTAAAATATCATGGTTGTTATTTTTTTTTTTTTATTGGAAATTTTTTTTACATTTCAGATGTTCTCTCCTTACCCCTTTTCCCCCTTCCTCCCAGGAACTCACTATCCCTTCCCCCCTCCTCCTGCCTCCACATTGGTGTACTCCCACCCACCCTCCCCAGCACCTCACCTCCCCACCCTCGAGTATCCCCCCCCCCACGACGTCCAGCCTTCATGGGACCAAGGATCTCTTCTCCCACTTATATATAGCTCCCTTGCCTATATAGCTGGAGCCATGGGTCCCTCCCTAAGCGCTCCCAGGCTGGTGGTTTAGACCCTGGGGGCTCTGGTTGGTTGGTATTGTTGCTCTCCTCATGGTGTCGCCAATCCTCTCAACTCCTTCAGCCTTCACTCTATCTTCTCCATTGGGAACCCCATGATCAGTTTAATGGTTAGCTGTGAGCATATGCCTCTGAGTATGTCAGACTCTTGCAGACCTCTAAGGAGACAGCTATATCAGGCTCCTGTCAGCGTGTACATCCTGCCATCCACATCAACCTCTACCTTTGGTGACTGCACATAGGATGGATTTCCAGGTGGAATGGTCTGTAGACAGTCCCTCCTTCAGTTTCTGTCCTGCACTGTGTCTCCATATTTGCACCCTTGAGTATTTTGTTACTCCAAGAAGGACTGAAGCCCCCCCCTACTTGGTCATCATTCTTCATGAGCTTTTTGTGGTCTGTGAGTTGAATCTTGGGTATTTCAGGCTTCTGGGCTAAAATCCAATAATCAGTGAGTGAATACCATGTATGTTCTTTTGTGATTGGATTACTTCACTCAGGATGATATTTTCTAGTTCCATCCATTTATATAAGAATTTGTCAAATTCATTGTTTTTAATAGCTGAGTAATATTCCATTGTATAAATGTATCACATTTTTTGTATCCATTCCTCTGTTGAAGGGCATCTGGGTTCTTTCCAGTTTCTGGCTATTATAAATAAAGCTGCTATGAACATAGTGGAGCATATGTCCTTGTTATGTGTTAGAGCATCTTCTGGATATATACCCAGGAGTGGTATAGCTGGGTCCTCAGATAGTGATATGTCCAATTTTCTGAGGAACCGCCAGACTGTTTTCCAGAGTGGATCTTGCAATCCCACCAACAATGGAGGAGTGTTCCTCTTTCTCCACATCCTCGCCACCATCTGCTATCATTTAAGTTTTTTATTTTAGCCATTCTGACTGGTGTGAGGTGGAATCTCAGGGTTGTTTTGATTTGCATTTCCCTGATGACCAAGGATGCTGAACATTTCTTTAGGTGCTTCTCAGCCATTCGCATTTCCTCAGTTGAGAATTCTTTGTTTAGCTCCGTACCCCATTTTTTAATAGGGTTATTTGGTTGTCTAGAGTCTAATTTCTTGAGTTCTTTGTATATATTGGATATTAGTCCTCTATCGGATGTGAAATTGGTAAAGATCTTTTCCCAATCTGTTGGTTGCCGTTTTGTCCTATTGACAGTGTCCTTTGCCTTACAGAAACTTTGCAATTTTATGAAGTCCCATTTGTCAATTCTTGATCTTAGAGCATAGGCCATTGGTGTTCTGTTCAGGAATTTTTCCCCTGTGCCTAGGTATTCGAGGGTCTTCCCCACCTTCTCTTCTATTACTTTCAGTGTGTCTGGTTTTATGTGAAGGTCCTTTATCCACTTGGACTTGAGCTTTGTACAAGGAGATAATGGATCGATTTGCATTCTTCTGCATGCTGTCCTCCAGTTGAACCAGCACCATTTGTTGAAAATGCTGTCCTTGTTCCACTGGATGGTTTTAGCTCCTTTGTCAAAGATTAAATGACCATAGTTGTGTGGGTTCATTTTGGGTCTTCAACTCTATTCCACTGATCTTCCTGCCTGTCTCTGTACCAATACCAGGCCGTTTTTATCACTATTGCTCTGTAGTATAGCTTGAGGTCAGGGATGGCGATTCCTCCAGAAGTTCTTTTATTGTTGAGAATGGTTTTCGCTATCCTGGGTTTTTTGTTGTTCCAAATAAATTTGAGAATTTCTCTTTCTAGTTCTGTAAAGAATTGAGTATGTATTTTAATGGGGATTGCATTGAATCTGTAGATTGCTTTTGGCAAGATGGCCATTTTTACTATATTAATCCTGCTCATCCATGAGCATGGGAGATCTTTCCAGGAATTCAAGGCCCATACCTAAACATAGTAAAAGCAATATACAGCAAACCAATAGCCAACATCAAACTAAATGGAGAGAAACTTGAAGCATTCCCACTAAGATCAGGGACTAGACAAGGCTGCCCACTCTCTCCCTACCTATTCAATATAGTCCTGGAAGTCCTAGCCAGAGTAATTAGACAACAAAAAGAAGTCAAAGGAATACAAATAGGAAAGAAAGAAGTCAAAATATCACTATTTGCAGATGATATGATAGTATACTTAAGTGACCCCAAAAACTCCACCAGAGAACTCCTAAACCTGATAAACAACTTCAGCAAGGTGGCAGGTTATAAAATCAACTCGAACAAATCAGTAGCCTTCCTCTACGTGAAATATAAACAGGCTGAAAAAGAAATTAGGGAAATGACACCCTTCACAATAGTCACACATAATATAAAATACCTCGGGGTGAATCTAACCAAGCAAGTGAAAGATCTGTATGACAAGAACTTCAATCTCTGAAGAAAGAAATTGAAGATCTCAGGAAATGGAAAGATCTTCAACTGGTTCTTATGGAGGCATTTTTAATTGAGGAACCATCTCTAGCTTGTATCAAATTGGCATAAAACTATCCAGGACAGTTAATGAACTCCATTTTTGTTGTTATTGTTTGTTTGATGATGCCTGAAGTCTAACCCTCAAACTCTCACTGTTTTGATGTTGAAAATGCGGAGCGAAAATCCAAAAGGTTATAAGGTAAAAAAGAAAAAAAATCTTTTATGGCTGGGCCAAACCTGCAGTCTCCTACAAGTAGGAGAGAAGGAGCTAAGACTAAAAGCAGGGGAGGGTTTTTGTTTTTGTTTTTTTGCATCAAGCAGGTTATTATAAAAAGCAGATATTTGCAGTTATTTTTATGACCATGGGGAAAGTACATGTTGTGGGTTTATAGTCAGTTCCAAGAACATATCATGAGACATTTTATGGTCATCCAATTCTTAGAACATACTATGAAGCCATTTATGACATGTAAATCACAAAGTTATAAAGAAAGAACAAGTCAAAAAAACTGGGACATGATTATAGAAAAATACCATAGGGAACAACATAGAAAGAAATCAAATTATAACATGTTTAACTAGGAAACGGGAAAAATGGAGTCAGCTGGCTTAGCAACACTTGTTAGGCAGATGTTTGTTTTATTGTTGAGCTACATCTGCCGCACTTGGAGGTCTTTTAGGGAAAGGTGGGGATGCTTTGAGGTACAAACAGAAATAAAGCTAAGTCAAAGCCTGTCTGCACTAGAAAGCAACAACTAAGCACGTGATGTCTGGCAGCCACCAGACAAGGAAGGAGGGAGAGGGTTGGAATCCAGCTACGTGTTGCGTGTCAAGATGCATGACTTGAAACCCTTCCATAAATGGATGACAGCACTATATAGAGGAAAGTGAAGGTGAAACCCCTGTGCTACCCCCAGGACTCCAGCAGAAAGTGATTATTTCCCAGGACTAGATATTCCCAAGGTATAGGGCAGCCTGAGGACTGATAACCAAGAAACTGTTTGCATTTGATACCTGCACAGAAAGGGAAAATCAGTGTTCTCCAGTGGGCTATGCTCCAGGACCTCATGGTTTTCTGTACACTTCTGTTTTGTTGGGTATTTTTTGTCTTACTGACTTTAGCTTTTCTGTCTTGATTTTTTTTTTTTTTTTTGTTATTGTTTTGTTCTTTGAGAGAATAAGAAAGAACATGAGGGTGGTTAGGTGGAGAGAATCTGGAAGGAGTTGGAGGATGGAAAATAATACCATCAAAATATATTGTATGAAAAAATCATTTACAATGCTTCTCAAGGAAACAGTTCTAACCCTGAGCTCTACACACTCCAGTTTTCAGGGAAAAAGTTCTCTCGGCGCTGGAGAGATGTTTCAGTTGTTAGGGACACTTGCTCTTCTTCCAGAGGACCTGGGTTCAGTTCCTAGCACCACATGGAGGTTCATAAACTGTAACTCCAATCTTAGGGGATCCAACACCCTCTCTGGCTTCTGTGGCCACTGGGCACACACATGGTACACAGATATTAGTGATACAAGCAAAACACCCATGAGCAAAAATAAATTTTTAAAAATTTAAAAGTCAAGTTTATTGTGCTAAATGATATTCACCTTTTATATATTAAAATGGGTTTGTTCAGTATAGACCCTTATGTAACCAATAATTCAATCAAAACAGAATACCACCTGCAAAAATTCCTTTTTGCATCTTTGTGGGTTTTACACTCTTGACCTTCAGACTCTTATCAAATGACACATTTTTAACATTTTAAACAGTTTTGATTTCACACATGATAATTACACACATGAATGGGGCTCATACATATGTCTGACCTATACTGATCAGACCCAACCTCCAGTTCAGACACCTCTATTGGCTCAGGACCTCCATGATCAAGTTCTCAGCACAAAGATTATTTGCCCCAGAGAGAAAGAGGATAGGTAATAAGAGACAAAGACAGGAGATACAGGAAGAGGGAGAAGGGGAAAGGATATTTTCCCAGAGGATAAAGGACTGCCTCTGGGAGAGAAGAGACAGACCAGGCCCATAGGCAAATGGCGGTTTATAAAAGTAAAAGGGGAAACCCCACGTTAGAATGAGGTGTGTAATTTTAATTGGGCATGTTAATTAGGAGAGCCAAAGGGAGCTTTGGATTTCTGAACTTCAATACTTTGATAGCCTCAGGAGGAGGAAGTGGCCAGATAAGGGAATAGACCCTGGAGGTTACCTTTAGGAATGTAATCTAACAGTTTTTCGTGAGGCAGAGGGAATAAAGGAGAAGGGTAAGGCCGCCTGCCAGAGCCGTGTTTGCCAGGCTGGGCTGACCACAGTCCCTCCAGAAGGCAAGTACTTCTATCTGCTGAGCCACCTCACTGACCCTTGAAGGGCATTTAGACAGATTCCATAACATAACTGCCAACAGTGCAGCAGTGCAGGCAGGTGTGCAAGCATTTCTGGCTTGCTGACTTCATTTTCTTTGAATCTATACCTAGAGGCAGTAGTTTTAGTTTTCTGAGGATACTCCACACTGGCTGGATTAATTTCCATTCCCAGCAACAAAGTCAGTGTCTTGTTGCCACACCCTTAGCAGCATTCATTTTTAATAGTCAATGTGGCTGTGATTACATGCTACACTACTTGTTTTTTTTTTTTTTGTTTTGTTTTGTTTTGGTTTTGGTTTTTTGATTTTTGGTTTTGGTTTGGTTTGGTTTTTCGAGACAGGGTTTCTCTGTGTAGCCCTGGCTGTCCTGGAACTCTGTAGACCAGGCTGGCCTCACACTCAGAAATCCATCTGCCTCTGCCTCCCAAGTGCTGGGTCTAAAGCCTGATTACACTACTTGTTATAACTTAATTTTGTATAGTCCCCTGAAAGCTAACTGTACTGAGTACTGTGTATATTTCTTTTTCGAAATGTGTCTTTTCAGATGGGTTGTCCAATTTGGGAGTGACTACTGTGACTGAACTAACAAACTCAGGCTAAGCAAGTGCTCTGTCACTGAGCTACTTCTCTGGCTTGGGCTCATTTGATGTCTTAGACTTTTGTTATTTAGCAATGTGTTTTCTCCCTCACTCTTTCTGGTTTTGTGTATTGAGACAGTGTCTCACATTGTACTTCAGACTATCATCTGTAGACCAGGATGGCCTTGAACTCATAGAGATCCCTCTGCTTCTGCCTTCTGAGTGCTGGGATGAAAGGTGTGTACACACCTGAATAACTATGTTTTTTATATCCATAGTTGTGCCTTTTCTAAAATGTTGTATAAATAGGCTTATATAGCATCTGGCTGGTGTATCTGACATTTTTTGCTTTTGTCGTTTGTTTATTTTTGAAACAGGGTTTCTCTGTTTAGCCCTGGCTGTCCTGGAACTTGCTCTGTAGACTGAGCTAATTCAGATCTGCCTGTCTCTGCCTCTGGAGTGCTGGGATTAAAGGAGTATGCCACTACTTTCCAGTTATATCTGACATCTTAAGATTGTGTTTTTCTCAAGTTCCATCCATTCGCCTGCAAAATTCATGATGCCTTTGTTTTTATTTAGCTAAATAGTATTCCATTGTGTAGATGTGCCACATTTTCTTTATTCATTCTTCAGTTGACAGACATCTAGATTGTTTCCAACTTCTGGCTATTATGAATGTTATTGAGCAAGTACCCCTGTGGTAATATAGCTGGGTCTTGAGGTAAAACTATTCCCAGTTTTCTGAGAAACTGATTTCCAAAGTGATTGTAAAATTTGCATTCCTACCAGCAATAGAAGAGTGTAACCCAGAGTCAGAAAGACACATATGGTGTATACTCATTTATAAGTGGACATTAGCTAAAAAATGCAGGACAACCATGTTACAATCCACAGACCCAAAGGAACTGGGAAACAAGGGGGGTCCCAAGGGAGGATGCACAAATCTCAGTCCGAAGAGGAAACTAAATTGTCATCAGAAGTGGATGGAAGAGGAAACTGGGTAGGAAAGAAGGTGGGGGAAACAGATGGCAATCAGGTGTGGGGAGGGGGCAGCAAGCAGTGGGAGTGAGAATAGGGGGACATCACTGGTGACTAGCTGGAGTCCTGGGATGGGTGAGGATATGGAGAGTCTGTGGGAGTGACTCTAGCCGAGATTCCTACTAGAAGGGGGATATAGAGATTGAAGTAGCCACCTCCTGTAGTCAGGCAGGATTTCCAGGGAAGGGAGGGGGACATCAATACATCCACAAAACCTTCAACCCAAAATTCGTCCTGCCTACAAGATGCACAGGGACAAAGATGGAGAAGCGACTGAGGGAACAGCCAACCAGTGACTGGCCCACTTTGAGACCTGTCCCATGTGTGAGAGAGAGCGACACTAATAATGATACAGTGCTATGCTTGCAGACAGGAACCTAGCATAACTGTCCTCTGAGAGGCTTTATCCAGCAGCAGATGGAGGCAGATGCAGAGACCCACAGCCAAACTTCAGGTGGAGCTTGGGGAGTCTTGTGGAAGACTCGGGGATAGATGTGAGCAAGTCAGGGGTCAAGGGACACCACAAGAAGACCCACAGAGTCAACTAACCTGGGACTATGGGGGTTCTTGGAGCCTGGGTCACCAACCAGGAACAATGCAGGAGCTATACCTAGAGCCCCTGCACATTTGGTCTTCATGTGGGTCCCCTAGCAAGTGGAGCAGGGGCTGTTTCAGTCTGTGTTCCCTGCCATTGGATCCCATTCCCCCTACCTGAACTGCATGGTTGGGTGTCAGTGGGAGAGGATGTGCCTAGTCCTGCTCCCTCTAGTTGTCCCAGGGTAGGGTGATACCCAAGGGGATCTCCCCTTCTCTGTGCCAATGGGGGAAGGACTTGTAAGGGCAGGACTGGGAGGAGAGGAGGGAGGGGGCTGTGATTGGGATGTAAAGTAAATAAAAAGAAAAACATTTTTTTAAAAAAAAGATTGGCTTTTTAAGATACATCTCCGTACCTAAAATTTAATTCTTTGGTTAGAGAGCCTTTGTTTATTTTTATGAATACTTGCTAAACACACTAAAAACTTAAGTGAATCTCATTGCTTTGCATCATTAAAGAGCCCTCCCCTGCCCCATTGCTCCAAATGCATTCTTTGTTATTGCTAAGTAATATTTATTGCCTAGATATAGCATTATATAGTTGCTGCATTGGTACTTGATCACTATTTGTTGCTTCCATATTTTGGCAGTCATGAATAAGCTAAGGTCTTCACTCCCGCCTGAATTTATTTCATGTAAGTAAATGTCCAGGGGTGGGATTCTCAGATCATGTCATATGGACAGTTTTGTAATAAAAATACCAAGCTATTTTCCTGAGTAGTTTCAGCATTTTATACTTTCCCCAACAGTTCATGAGAGTTCTGCTTGCTCTACTTTGACATCAGCTTTATATCTGTTTTGTAACCAGTCTGACAGATGTGTTTTCCTAGAGGAATGACGTTGCTGCCTTCCCAGCAGAATGCATCAAGCAACTTGACACCCATTCGAGTGTGCCATACTCTAGTTTGTTTATATTTTGCCTTGAGTGTTGCGCATATTGGCATAGATGTTTTTGTATATGTGTGGCTACACAGGTGTGCATGCTTGTGGAGGTCTGAAGTTGATGTTGGGATCCATCCTTGATCACCCACTCTATTCACTGAGACATTTTAAAAAATGTTCTGTCTTTTGTGCTTCGATTTATTTTATGTGTATGAATTTATTTTGCCTGAATGGATGCATGTGCACCACATGCCTGACTGGTGCCGAGAGAGGACAAAAAAAGGCATGAGAATCCCTGGAACAGGAGGTACAGATGGTTGTGCTTCCATGTAGGTGGTGGGAATCAAACTTGGGGCCTCGGCAAGAGCAATACATGCTCTTAGCTGCTTGGAACTGGAGAGCCATCTCTGCAATTGTCAAGGTAAGCTTTTTCAGTCAAACCCAGAGTTCACTGATACGGCTTGTCTTGCTAACCAACCGACTCTGGGGTCCCTCATCTCCATTATCTGAGATGAGAGTAGAGGTTGGCAGCCATGAGCAACCAGCATTTCTGTGGGTTTCTGGGAATCTGAACTCATGCTCACATGACAAGCACTTTAACTGCTGAGCCTTCATCCATATACTTTTGCTTTCCTACCTTTGCACATGTTTGCCCAGTTTCCATCATCTCAAAGGCTCGTTCTTTGCCTCTGCATCATAGAGGGCCTAATCCCTGACCCTCTTGCCTCACTGGATTAGTCGTCTCACTATACTTAAATATACCCCTGTGAAAGACCCCATTCACTAACTAGGAACCACAGTCAATTTATTTCATCCTTCTCATTCTGTCTCTGACTTGCTGGAGTAGCTCAAAATTACTTACTGATTGACAGTCTCCATTTTAGCCAAAATCTTCTAGTAGCTTCCTGGTACCAGTAGAAGATAAATGCAAATTCTAGCAGCTGGCCTATGAACTATTTGAAGAGGAAGGCATGAAGGTGGACTGTTCTTTTTTTTTTTTTTTCAAATCAATATTTTAATAAGATACAAGGCATTTGTAACAAAACAAACAAAAATTAAAAAAGAAACAAAAATTAATTCACTACCTTCAGTAAGCTGGGGAGCTATTCCTGTGCTCATGAGAACAGCAGGGATTTCCCTACCCCTCACTGACTGAAGCACTCAGGAAAGAACCTATACTTCACATGGGTAGCACTGTAGAGATGATGCTGCCAAACAAATTCTTTTTTTTTAATTTAAATCACACTGTAATTTACTTATTCACACAGGGGTTATAAACACAAAAGGGCAGGATGTGGGGAAGGGAATGACACTGGAGCATAGGTGTTCAGGGGAGTACAGATACCATTCAGAACAGGGTATCAGCTGGGTGTAGGTTCAGGGGACAGGTCACTATGACTCTGCCTATGATTCACTTGTCCTTATCTAAGTTGGTACTGAGGTGGACTGTTCTTGAGGGTTCCTATGTGCCCACACTGATCTCCCAATAGCTCTCTGTTTTATGGTTAACCAAAGAGGGCTGAAGCATGCAGGAGTCCTCTGCTATGGGCCAAGTGCTTTGTGAGAAGGTATCTTACTGGTCATTCCCAGTGAGCTTCCTCTTGATCCCAAGCTTTTGCCTTTATGATTCTCTTACCCAGCATCTCCCTACTTGCCACTGGACCAAGTTCTACCTATTTTCTCAGGTGGGCCTTTATGGCTTGGAAATACAAATCAATTAGCTTTCATCTGTACTTAAGTTAGAAATGAATGACATCATTATATATAACAACCTATCTATTCAAAGGTTGTCTTCAAGGGCTGAAGAGATGATTCAGTGGTTGAGAGCTCTTGCTGCTCATGCAGAGGACTCCAGTTCCCAGCACTCACGTGGTGACTTACAAAATCATCTGTAACTCCAGTTCCAGGGGATCTAAAACCGTCTTCTGGCCTCCATGGGTATCACACACTCAGTGTACTTATATGGATGCAGGCAAGACACTCGCAAACATAATAAATTTTTAAAAAATGTTTTAAATTTATCAATAGTTTCAAATGAGCATGCATATAGTATTTGCCAGACTAAACTACATCTCCCATCCTCTCCCCTCACCCTCCCTCTTTCTCAGTCCCAGTAATAGTGTTAGAGAGGGATTCTTAGACCCTAATGCTCACTGCTGCTTAGGCCTTTACATCTATAGATCTTTTCAGCAGCCACATCTGGGAAACACATAGGAATACATGCTTATACATATTAACATATGCACACATATGTATTAGAAATTATTAATTTATGTTGATACATCCCATCCACATCCATAAGATTCTTCTGGGATTCCTGTCTTAAATGTTTGTTCATTTCTCCCAGAGTCCCAACAACAGCCAATTCTTTCATCAGTCAGTCAGCCAGTACATCTGTCAGCCTTTTGTCCTTGTAACACAATGTTCTTAGATGATCTACTTTCAAGGAGAAAACCAGAACATGTTTTATAAGACGGATGATGCACATATCTAATCTGAGTACTTGGGCAACTGAGGCAGGTGGATTGAAGCAAGCTCAAGGGTAACCTGGGTTAACAGAGCAAAACCTGGTCTCAAAAACAAATAGATGGAGAAAAGAGTGTTTTCCCCCTCTTAGTCTTGGGGATTATAGTCTCTCAATATATTCCTGTAGATTTCAGTCCAGGTTTGTTGCTTTGGGGACTGTAATGAGGCAGCTGGTCACAGCTCTAACATATAACAAGGACACATGCTCCACTATGTTCATAGCAGCTTTATTTATAATAGCCAGAAGCTGGAAAGAACCCAGATGTCCCTCAACAGAGGATTAGATACAGAAAACGTGGTACATTTACACAATGGAATATTATTCAGCTATTAAAAAACAATGAGGAGCTGTGTCCCAAAACTATTTCCACCAAGAGACAAGGAGCAGAGAGAAAGGGAAAGAGCCAGGTCCTACTAGTGCTTTCTAGGTCAGACCCCCAAACATTTTAAAGATTTTGGAGACACCAGTTAAGACTTTCATCCCCTCTCATGAGCATTTCCCTGAGGACCACACCTCCTACACACAAACATTTGGAGATATTAAAGTGTAACTGCAACATCTGCGAAATCGGGAGTCTGAGGCATACAGTATATATATACAGAATAGTATACTGCCACAGCACCCAGCTTTTCCCATGAGTTCTGGTGGTCCGAACTGTGGTCTGCATGCTTGCAGACCAAGCACTTTACCAGTTGAACTAACTCCTCAGAGCCGCAATTGAAGAACCTTTTCACTTCAAAATATTCGGAAAATTGGACATATCACTACCTGAGGACCCAGCTATACCACTCCTGGGTATATACCCAGAAGATGCTCTAACATATAACAAGACACATGCTCCACTATGTTCATAGCAGCTTTATTTATAATAGCCAGAAACTGGAAAGAACCCAGATGTCCTTCAACAGATGATTAGATACAGAAAACGTGGTACATTTACACAATGGAATATTATTCAGCTATTATAAAACAATGACTTCATGAAATTCACAGGCAAATGGATGGATCTAGAAAACATTATCCTGAGTGAGGTAACTCAGTCACAAAAGCCACACATGGTATGCACTCACTGATAATGTGAAAAAAAAAAAAAAAGCTTGGAATACCCACAATACAATTCACAGACCACATGAAGCTCAAGAAGAAAGGAGGCCAAAGAGTGGATGCTTCAGTCCTACTTAGAAGGGGGAACAAAATAATCAAGGGAAGTAGAGGGTGGGAGGGACTTGGGAAGAGGAGAAGAGGAGGAGGGGAAAAAGAGGAGAAAAATCAGGTATGGGAGAAGATGGAGGAGATGTACAGAAGGTCAGGAAATTGCACAGAGATGGGTAGCAATGGGGGATGGGACTGGGGGAGCCAACAGAAAGCCCAGACGCCAGGAAAGCAAGAGGCCCCCAGGACCCCACGGGGATGACTTTAGCTGAAATACCCCACAAAGGGGAAGGAGAACCTGTCGAGACCATATCCCGAGGTTAGGCATTTCCCCTCCACTTCGCATTGAGGGATAGGGACACCAACCCATCTCAAAAAGTTTAACCCGGAATTGCTCCTGTTGGAAATGCAGGGACAAAGAGTGGAGCAGAGACTGAAGGAAAGGCCATCCCGAGACTGCCCCACCTGGGGATCCATCCCACATGCAGACACCAAACCCAGACACTATTGCTGATACCAAGAAATGCTTGCTGACAGGAGCCTGATACGGATGTCTCCTGAGAGGCTCTTCCAGAGCCTGACAAATACAGAAGTGGCTAGCAGCCAACCATCGGACTGAGCATGGGGACGCCAATGGAGGAGTTAAGGGAAGGACTGAAGGAGCTGAAGGGGCCTTATCTGGCATCAATGGGAAGGGAGGCCCTTGGTCCTGTGAAGGCTGAATGCCCCAATGTAGAGGAATGCTAGGGTAGTGAGGCAGGAGTGGGTGGGTGGGTGGGGGAGCACCCTCATAGAAATAGAGTAAGGAGGGATGGGATAAGGGGTTTCGGGGGAGGGGGCGGGACAGGGATAATATTTGAAATATAAATAAATAAAACATCCAATAAAAAATGATCATCAAAAAAAATTAGGAAAATATCCTGGTTACAGGTGCACTTATTGTATTGAAACATTTTGTGGTTCAACTTGAATTTTCACTATAAAACTCTCTGAAAACAGGTTTTGTCCTAGAAAAAAAGTTAGTTAGCATGCATCTCACTAAATGGACTGGAGATGACTTCTGGGTCCTCCAGCTACATTGGCAGTTGGCTCTCCTGCTCCTATTCTGGCTGATAAAGTCTTCTAAAGCTTTCTCGCCCCACCTAATGGACAAGAGAGGGACTGCTGGTTCTCTCTCTCTCTCTCTCAGTTGCCTAGCAACCAGAAGACCAGCATCGCACATCAAGTTGGAATGACTTCATAGACACTAGGATAAAATAAGAACAAGATCTGTTCATTTATGGCAATGGTTTTAACACACTTCTAAATCATGTTTCAGGGTGTATGAATTGCTAATGGGAATTGACAGATGTTTTAGCAATGTCACTGTCTCATGCATAGTCTTTGATGTCAGCTGCTGTAGTTAGTCTCTAGGTTCTTTAGATACTCATGCTTGCATGGGATATTAGATAACCTGGAAATAAGCTCTTCTTGCTCTATGGATCATGTATTTTGATGGGAAAGTTCTGAAAAGTGTGAGAAACTATACATAAAAGCTTTAATTTCCCCTTGATTCCTACTACTTCTGACTACTCAGTAGGAATAGCATTTAGCCATTTGGTCTCAATCCTTGTCAACTTTTGGCATGTGTGTATCCACTTTGTATGCACACACGTTTTCTTTCAATGTTTTATAACACATACAGCTTGTATAAACTAACGAAACCTCTTAAATACATGCATATAGCATATGAAGATCACATCTACCTTTCTATTCTCCCCACCATGACTGTGATGGTTTCAATAAGAACAGCCCAAATAGGCTCATATATTTGAACATTTGGTCATTGGGAAGTGGCAATATTTGAAAGGATTAAGAGGTGTGGCCTTGTTGGAGAAAGTGTGTCACTGAGGGTAAGCCAGGCTCAGAGTCTCTCTCTGTCTTTGTGCTTTTCTCTCTCTCTCTCTCTCTCTCTCTCTCTCTCTCTCTCTCTCTCTCTCTCTCTCTCTCTCTCTCTGTGTGTGTGTGTGTGTGTGTGTGTGTGTCTGTCTGTCTGTCTGTCTGTCTGTCTGTCTGTCTGTCTGTCTGTCTTCCTGCCTCCTGTGGATCTGGATGTAGATCAGCTACTGCTCCAGCACCAAGCCTTCCTGGATGTCACCATGCTCCCCACTATGATGATAATGGACTCACCTCTGAAACTGTAAGCAAGCCCCCAGTTAAATGCTTTATTTTTATGAAAGTTGCCTTTGTCATGGTGCCTTTCTACAACAATAGAACAGTGACCAAGAAACAGGATGACTTTTTAAAATGTGTGTTAGTGTTTTGCCTGCATGTATGTCTGTGTGAGGATATTGGCTCCTTAGAAATGGAGTTACAGATAGCTGTGAGTGGCCTTGTGGTTGTTAAGAATTGAACCCAGGTCCTCTGAAAAAGCAACCACTGCTTTTAACTGATGAGCCATCTCTTCAGCCCCCTGACTTATTTTTTTCTAAAGAATATAAATGACACATGTGTTGTCTTTCTTTATGTGAGTCTTTTTTCTTCTTTTCTTAACATGTCCTACAGTTCCATCCATTTTGTTTTACTTAACAAGGTTTCATTCTTCTTTATGGCTTATGGTTTATGGTTTGCCTGCATGAATGTCTGTATATGACTGGTAGCTGTGGGGGCCAGCTGGAGTTCCAGATGGTTGTAATCTGCATGGTGGAAATTGAATTCAGGTCCTCTGGAAGAGCAGCTAGTGCTCTTAAGCATGAAGCCCTATCTCCTGCCCCTAGTTTGGATTTCTAGAGTTAAGCTCTATACTGTCTTTCATAGACTTATTTATATTTCTGCCAATGACACCTTTTCCTCTAAGTGCTTGCCGACATTTGGTTTTTGTAAGTTTTGGGAATTTTGTTTTTTGCTATTTCTTTGCTATTTTAAATAATAGCCATTCTGATGGGAGTAAGATGATATCTCATTGTAGTTTTGATTTGCTTTTACCTGGTGGATAATGATATTAAGCTTTTTTTCATGTATTTATTGTCCATTTGTATTTTTCTTTTAAAAAGTTTTCAAAACTTATTGATGTATATATGTCTTAGGGTTTTTCTGCTGTGAAGAGACACCATGACCAAGTTAAGTCTTATAAAGGACAACATTTAATTGGGGCTGGCTTACAGGTTCATAGGTTCAGTCCATTATCATCAAGGCAGGAGCATGGCAGCATCAAGGCTGGCATGGTGCAGGCAGAGCTGAGAGTTCTACATCTTCATATGAAGGCTGCTAGTGGAAGACTGACTTCCAGGCAGCTAGGACAAGGGTATTAAAGCCCACACCCACAGTGACACAACTACTTCAACAAGGCCACACTTCTCAACAGTGCTACTCCCTGGGCCAAGCATATGCAAACCATCACACAGGGGAAAGTTTCAAACATCTGTGTGTGGTTATCCTGTTTTTCCAGCATCTTTTGTGGAATAGGCTGCTCTTCCCCAATGTCTATTTTTTGGTAGCTTTTTTGAGAATCAAATGACAGCAAACTCATGTGCTTATTTTTGTGTACTCATGGTCTGTGTGTCTGGTTGTTTCTTTCTTTCAGTTTATGTTTTGTTCTGAGACACTGCCTCACACTGTAGTCCTCGCTGTCCTGGAACTCACTACTGTAGAGACTCAAACTCATAGAGCTCTGCTTGCCTCTGCCTCCCAAGTGTTAGGATAATAGGCCCTATTCCTGGCCCTGTGTTTTTTCATTGTAGAAATCTTTTACTGCCTTGGTTAAATTTATTCCAATGTATTTTATTTTTCTTTTGTGGATGTCACGAATAGGATTGCATTTGTGATTTCATGTGCGTGTAAGTGTTATATGTTTATACATGTTCGTATGTGGAAGTACACATGCATGCACCAAAGTTGGGTGTCTTCTTCAGTCTCTGAATCTTAGTTTTTACATTTAATTTTATTTATTATCATTGTGTGTACATGATATAGGGGGTGGACACTGCTGTGCTAATGTGCATGTGGGGAGACCAGAGCACAACTCTGTGGAGGCAGTTCTCTCTCCTTTCACTTTTACATATATTCTGGGGATCAAACTCGAGTCATCATGGTTGCTGGACAAGTGCATTTACCTGCTGAGCCATTTCAATGGCCTGCATTCGTGATTTCTTTATTTAAAAATTCATTATTGGTATATGTATAGAAAAGGTACCGATGTGTGTGTTGATTATGTGTCCTGCTACTTTGCTGAATTCATTTATCAGTTGCTTTTTGTATGTGCAGTCTTTAGACTTTGATTTTACTGTCTGTACAATCAAGTCATCAGGAAATAGTGTTAATTTGACTTCACCTTTTAAAAAAGATTTACTTATATTGTGTGTGTGTGTGTGTGTGTGTGTGTCTGCACTGTACCACCTGCATACAATGACTATGGAGGGTAGAAGAGGGCATGAGATCCCTGGAACTGGAGTCTCAGGAGGTTGTGAGCTGCCATATAGGTATTGGGACTAGAACCTGGGTCCCCTGGAAGAGTAGTCAATGCTCTTAACTACTGAGCCATCGCTCCAGCTCCAAGGCTCATACATTTTGACTTGACTCTTCTTCCACTATCCATCTCCGCATGACTTTGACACAAAGTTTGATACTCACAGTACCCAAGGCAAACTGGATGGGATCCAAGAATGGGGACAGAGGCCTCTAATCCAGGCTGTATCTGGCAAGACTAAGTTGGGAAAATAGAAGCCACTCTAGGTGTTTGGGTCTAAAAGTTTGTAAATAGAGTTAGACTTTTACATTGGCGGTTTAGCAGAGCCAGACATAGTAAATGTCAAAGACACTATCGTAAGGCCAGAGGAGTTGATTGTGCATGCACAGGAGCTGCATCAGTTCTGCAGAATCTCCAGAAAGTGCTCACTAGTGATTCCAGTTTGCAGAGGCAATGAGAAGCCACTGCGGAGCTCACATGCCCACATGTTGGGTTCTGGTCCTCCAGGGAATCACTGTCAGGTTGGAGTTTTTTCCCATGCTCACATCTGGGGATCTCTTCTCTAGGTCCCCTTGGGTGGTTCTGAAGAAGGTATATCTCACTGTGTCCAGGAGGGCATGGAAGATGAACCTTGATCCGTACCATACTGGGAACTGGATGATCCTGGGTTAAATGCCTGCATAACAGGGTATCTCCTACCTGTAGTGCCCAGCTGGTTAGGCAGAGTCAGGGAAGGATCTGAGGGTTCAGCCACTTAGTATAGTAAGAATGATACCATGTCCTTGATCTGAGCCTTGAGCTTTGCGGAAGTTTGGTTGGTTGAGGGGTCCCTTTCAGAGTGTGCTGCAGGCTCTAGCTTTATGGCTTCCTGCTAAGCCATTGCCTCTCCAGGCTTCTGTTTGAGTCCTACCCTTGACATGTCCAGCTCCTTGATGTTTCCTTTCCTGTTCTTGTCATTGGCAGAGGAGTCCCATGTAGTCCTTCACTATCTCTTAGCAGGTTTTGGGGGAGGAGAGATGACAAACACAAGTAGTCAATGTACTAGGTTGACAAAGTGTATTTTTTAGGATATTTGCTGCAATTGTTAAGTTGCACATACTTTAAAACCCTATAATCACTTTAGATATTTATTTGTTCAATTGTAGCCATCACTCCTGAACTATTAAAAAAAGAAAACATAAAATAGTAAAGATATGATGATCTTTTGTGTATTTCTTTGAGACAAGGACCAGGATGACCCTATATGAGTCCAGGGTGGCCCCAAACTTTCGAGATAGTCCAAGATGACCCTTTACTTCTTATCCTTCTACCTTCATCTCCCAAGTCAGGTGACTACTGGTATTATGTGGTTCCAGGGTTGAACCTATTGAACCTAGGTTTCGTTCATTCTAGGCAAGCACCCTGACACCTGAGCTAGATGCCTAGTCCCAAGAGATGATAATCATCAGTCCTTTCTTTTATTAAAATTATTCTCATTGAGGAAAATCTAAAACAGTGCCAGACACTCTGCCAACACCTTATAAGGGCTGCTCTATTACAGTCCATTAGAGTCCTTTGAGGTAGGTCCTGGGATTTTCTTTTCCTGGATGAGGAACTTGAACTACAGAGAGAAATCTCCTAAGATCGCACGCCTAGGCCCCTGACTGCACCCTTATGCAGTTCCGGCTTGTGGAAGTAGCTCAGTGGGTAATAGCACTCATCCCCAAAGCCTGCTGACCTGAGATCAGATCCCTACTAGCCATGTAAGCCTTTTCATTTATTTAGTTAAGTGTCCAGGAAAGGGCTACTATTTATCTGAAGGTTAGGTTGGTTACCTGTGTTGCTTATTATGTATGGCTATGAAAAGCTGAGGCCCATATACAACTCTTAACATTTTAATTCTTCTTTAAAGAAATTTAAATTATTTTAAAAGCCAGATGTAGTTAGTGAGAGCAATTGTAATCTTAGCACTGCCTTAAGGGGGGCTTCAGGATGAAGGCAGGAGTAGCTCCTGATGCTCATATGGTAGTTGGCCTGGCTAACCCAGTTGTGAAGCTCATTCAAGGTAGAAAGGCAAGGGCTGACCCTCTGACTTCCATATATATATGACGGTATGTTTGTGCCTGTACTCACTTGAATAGGAACACATATATACTTATATACCAGAGAGAGAGAAAGACAGAGACAGAGAGACAGACAGAGATAGACAGAGACAGACAGAGACAGACGGAGGATGGGACCACTTGGTTGCAAGATGCCTGGTAACCTTTGGGGAGTGGTTGTCTTTTCTAAGTTAAAAGAAATTGTGAGTGCCTGAGATAGGTAAGCGTGGTATTTGTGTCTTAGGTAGTGTTATGTCATGAGCATTTGATGTGCATCCAGATCGCAAATGCATTCAAATCCCTTGCCAAGCAAAATATCTATGAGGATGCACTGAAATTCTGTGTAAAGACCATTAAGTAGGAACTCTCAACCATGACAAAACAAATAGGCTGTTTAGTTAGATTTCAGACAATTTCGTCATTTCTAATCCAATCAGATACAATTGACTTTTTGTTCCCTGGACTGTTCTCTTCTAGGAAGGAGCACTGATGGAGCATGACATTTAGCTTCTTTGAACTCCAGCCCTCTCAGTTGTTAAAATAGAAATAACACTTGACTTACACTGACGTCAGAGATTAGCAGAAGAGGATGAGGGAGTACCACAGAACCCTCTTGTCCATAAGTGATGGAGATTATCTTAAAATCATCCTCCTTGCTGCCCAGAGACATAGGAGTGGTGTCACAAACGCCATACTTCCTAAGACATATGACACTGAAATTTTCTTCACTTCTTTATTTGGGGTCAGGAAAGGTCTAATACCTATATGACAGGTTACCTGTGTTGTTTATGGCTATGAAAGACAAACATACACACACACACACACACACACACACACACACACACACACATTTGCAGATATATGGAGCAGATATATATGCTACAGTTTTAATTATTTAACAAAACTATTTTTATGTGTGCATGTATTCATATGTATGCACACACATGCATATATGTGCAATGTGTGGAGGCCATAAATGTCTTCCATAATTACTATCCTTTTAAAAAATAATTTGTATTATTTAAAAAAAATTTTATTTCAAAAAACTTTATATTGAGACAGGGTCTCTCACTGGGCCTGGAGCTCACCCACCTGTCTAGATTACCTGGCCATCGAACTACAGGAATCTACTCATCTCTCTCACCACCTCACCCTTGGCACAGGGGTGAGGGGCAGTATAGAAACATTCAGTGCTTGCTCTGGGCTTTTATGTAGGTGTCTTGGGACCTAAATTCAAGTCCTCAATTTTGTACTTTACTAACTGAGCCATCCTTCTAGCCCCTGACATTTGATTCTGAATAAGACAAAATTACATTTTAAGATTCTATCTTGTAGTCTGGTGGTATATACCTATAATCTTAATGCTGGGGAGGCTTAGGCAGGAGGGTCAGGAATTCAAGGACATACTCATCTTGTTGCAGGTTGTAAACCTGGTTTATAAGAGACTTCTGCAAAAACCAACCAACCAACCAACCAACCAACCAACCAACCAACCAGTCAAAGATTTCTTCTTGCTCAGGATATTTTCTGGGTAGCAAATGGCTAGGTGGTCATGCTCAAGCTGTGCACAAGGAAAAAGAACCTCAGATTAAGCATCATTAGCCAAGGGTAGTGGTGACACCTGTAATCTCAGCACTTGGGAGGCTGAGGCAGAAGAATTATGAGTTTGAGTTTGAGGCAAGTCACAGCTGCATAGTGAGGCCACGTTGCAAAAAAAACTTTCTGGCTCAGACTATAGATGGCAGAGAACAGACTCCTTGAAAAAGGCTTAACATCTCATTTAAGTGTATCACAGAATTGCTTAATTGTTTTAAAGTCAGAAATTTGAATTACTAGAGTAAGGTTATAAAATACTATATTGGCTGGTCTTATGTTAACTTGACACACAAAACCTAGAGTTATTGGAAAGGAAGAAATTCTAATTGAGCAAATATATCCATAAGAGCTGACTGTAAGGCATTTTCTTAATTAGTGATCAGTGAAGAGGGTCCAGCCCATTGTGGGTGGTACCATCCCTGGGCTGGTGGTCCTGGGTTCTATAAGAAAGCAAGCTGAGCAATCTATGGAGAGCAAGCCAGTAAGTAACATCCCTCCATGGTCTCTGCATCAGCTCCTGTCTCCAGGTTCCTGCCCTGCTTGAGTCCTGTCCTGACTTCTTTCAGTGATGAGAAGTGGTGTGGAAACAAACTAAAATAAACCCTTTCCTCCCCAATTTGTCTTTTGGTCATGGTATTTAATCACAATTTAACAATAGCAATCCTAACTAAGACACATTCTCAAAAAAAAAATCTATTCCTCACAGGATTACTATTTCCAAGCCAAATTTATGTGAAAAAGAAAAGGTTAATCTTTACTGTCAGTTTGACTGGATTTAGAATCACCTAGGAGACACAGTTCCGGACAAGTCTGTGAGGGGATTTCAGAGATAAAACTGAATAAAAAGCAAGCAAAACAAAACAACTCAACCAAAACCAAAACCAAAACAAAAAACAAAAATAACCTGAGAATGATCTCTCTCTCTCTCTCTCTCTCTCTCTCTCTCTCTCTCTCTCCTCTCTGTCTCTCTTTCTGTCTCTCTCTCTCCTTCCTGTAGACACAACGGGAGGCCTATGTTCCTGCTGCCATGCCTTCATCAGGATGGACTTTATCCTCATCCTGTAACCCTATGGTAACCATTCTTCCTATCTTAGATTGCGTTTTAAGTATTTGGGCATAGCAAGGACTCATTTATGTGAAGTATTTGGATAAAATAACTAAGGAAAAAGACTGACCCATTCCACAAGGAGCTCCATTTTCTTTTTTTCCGACATAAAATTTTTTATTGATTATTTGAGCATGTTGTCTAATACACCCCAATCACACTCACTTCCCAGTCTTCTCAGGTCCACCCCTACTCTTGCAATGATGATGCCAGAAAAAGAGAAAAGATGCCAAGTTCAATTTGAGTTGCTCATATACACACTGGAGTATGGTCAAACTCCCAGGGGCCAGCCTCTTAAAGAAACTCAGTTTAAAGAAAAATGAAACCTTCCCCATCCCTTATGAAGAGCAAGGGATCTCCAGTCTCATCATTAGAACAATAGAAAAGAATTATGAATTAACAAATCACAATGGCAACAGGTAGAGTGACTTCTAGAGGAATATTTTATGTACACAATGAATGAAAATGAGGAGAAGGGTTTGTTGTAAATATGGGAAGGGTTTGTTGTAAATATGGGGAAGAAAACAGCCAGAGGCATCTGGAAGAGATCAGATTGAACAGGCCAGGAGAGGAGGTGGGGAGATTGAGAGAGGATAATGATGGCAAGTGGACCAAGAAAGAAGACTGCTCCAACATGGGTTTAAACCAATAGAAAGTCTTTATCAGCTGCCCAGTGTTTGGCATCCCAGTGTAGCACTGAGCCTTTCTCAGGATGAATTTTTAAGCACAAAACTATGTTCTGGGTTGACATACTTCAGTTAAAAAGAACAGTTAGCAGAACTACTGAAACTACTGAATCCAAAAACAGGGTTAGCACATTAAGAAACTTTCACAGAACTAAAGGCTTGAATGGATTAGGCGCTTGTTTTTGTTTTAGGAGGTGGTGCTGTGTACATGCTAAGTTTTACAGCCTGATTGGTATTCTTCCATTATGGAGTCAGCTGTGCTAACGTCTGGGGGCCAACTAAGCTCTGGGGCTCTGTTGCAGAACCATGAAGCCAAGAGAGGAACCAAGAGACAAGAGGCCAAGAAAGAGCATAGAAACCAAGAGTGTGCATAGCCAAAATGGCTGAGTAATATAGGGATCGGGCTGGAGAGGGAAGCCCAGCCTCTGGGCTGGTGAGGTTTAGGGTACAATGTGGTGGAGTGAAAAGTGCCAGGAGGAGCTACAGGTACTGAGTGACACTTGTCCTAGGTTTCTATTGGTAGTAGTAAAATTAGAGATTTGATTAAAATTTCTAAAGCTTTGTTTTATGTATATGAACATTTTGCCTGCACATTCAAAAGAGACAGAATGAGAGAGAGAGAGAGAGAGAGAGAGAGAGAGAGAGAGAGAGAGAGAGAGAGGATTTCTGATTTTATAGTACATGTCTTTTGAAGTGGAAATTTCTGGTTGTGTCATGTGATGCTTTCCTGAGTAGACTCATGTGATGTTTTGCTGAAGCAGACCCGTGATGACAGGGCACTTGATGTTTGGAGAGAGTGTAAGTAAGCCCCAACAGACATTGATGACATGCTTGCATTGCTAGCTGTGCAATGCTTTGGCGATCTTGCTTCCTCACTGATCTTCAGTTCCTAGAGAGAGGCATGGAAGAGAACTTCTGGCATTCTGGCTGGTTCTGGTCGCTCCGCTGACTTGTGCCCATTTGGCGGAGGCCTAGCTGTTTCTGCTGGATCATGCTGTTGCTGCTGATTCCTGTTTGGTGACACTTTTTAAACTGGACTGTTGGTATCCTGACATTACTGAACTGGACTGCTGGCATCCTGACAATAAAGATTGGATTCCCCCAAAAAACTACTTCTAAACAGGTCTACATCGCCACTGTCCTAGTACCCATCTTTTCTCCCCTACCTTTGGATGGTGGGCTAGAAGGGAGTTTGAACCATGTGAGAACCCTTATTAAAGTAAGTTTTGAAAATCTAAGCATACAGTCTCTAGAGTTTTATTTTTAAAGGCCTTAGTAGATATTACTTTTGTAATGCTAATGATACACATATCTTTCATAAAACATCAAGTCAATTTTGTTAGGTCAGGGTGTGTGTTACTAGGAGCTCCCTTCAGCTCACTTTCTTTTAAGTAACATCCAAATTTTCAATTATTTATTCATTTATGTGTGTGTGCATGTTTGCATGTGTGGGTGTGCTCCATAACACATATGTGCAGGTCAGAGAGCAACTTGAGAAAGTCAGTTTTCTCCTTTCACCATATGGGTCCTAGGATTGAACTCATGTCATCAGACTTGGTGGGAAGCACCTTTACTCACTGAACCATCTTGCTCCCATTTTTCATTGCTAAGCACCGACCAAATTCTCAGATGACCCAGTCATTCATCTTGGGTCTGAGAAGCAGCGGTGTAGTGATAGTTTTCCTATGCTAGCAGTATCAGAATCCCCCAGACAGTTGGTTAAAACATGGACCAGTGTGTTTCCAATTGGGCAGGTCTGAGATAGGGTATACAGTGCACACTGCTAGTCAGTTTCCATACATTGCTGCTGGTGCTCCTCTGTGGCATAAACAAACAAACAAAAACAAAAATAAAAAAACCAACCAACCAACCAAACAAACAAACAAAAAAAAAAACCATTGGGAATAGAAGCAGCCCAGGCTCAGGGCTGGCAAGCCCAAGATGGGACAAACTTCAGTGACTCCACTTTTGCCTGTGGCTAAACTGTAGTTATTTTTGAGGAGGTAAACTTGATTTAGCTGACTCTATTTAATAAGACCTTGTGCTACATAAGGGTTGTGCCATATCTTATTAGGTAAGTGCCTGGTTCAGAGACTTTTCAATTAGCTCCCATGGCCTCTGGGGCTTGAGAAATGTATCTTGGGTTGGCTCTCTGCACTGGGAGTTTCACAGCCTGGGAGATAGCTGTGACTCCTCATCCTCAGCTCAGATCACTGGGCTTGGAGTCTCAGCATCCAAAGGTGGTGGCATTGAGGGGAGTGGGGTAGTGTTTTATTGCAGTAGTGACTTCCAGCTGGGAAGCAGCATGGGGAAGTTACTGGAGGAGGGAAAGCATAGGGAAAATCACCTGCTTGGCCTCATAATCCATCAACCACAAATGTTTTGTTTCTTTCTGGTAGCAAAAGATACATAACATTTATCCTTTTAGCCACTTTTAGAAGATGTATTTATTTTATGTGTATAGATGTTTTGTCTGCATATATGTATATGCACATGTATGTATGCATGTGTAATTTCTGGAGAACAATTTTATGTAATTAGCAGTAATAATCAATTATCTCTGGAAATCTTGGTAATAGTGAGCTTATAGAAGATTGGATTACAATTTCTAAGGCTTGATCTTATGTGTATGAGTGTTTTCCATGCATGTGTGTAGAACTGGAGTTACAGGCTGTTGTTACCCCAGGCCCTCTCTGCAAGAGCAGCAAGTGCTTTCAATTTCTGAGACATCTGTCTACCCCACCCCCACCCTCTGAACCATTTTTAAGTGTATGTACAGTCCACTGGCACCGAGAGTACTATAATCATCACTACAATCCAGCTCTAGAACTTCTCCATGAGTCCAACACTGACATTTTACAATGACTATTACATATGTCTCTGCTGCTGAGAAATAATTCACATGTTGCACAAATGTCTATTTAAAGTGTACAATTCACCCATTTTAGTATTTTTCACAGTTTGTGCAACCATCCGAACAGTTAACTTTAGAACATTTTGTCACTCTAAAAACAAAACCCTGTACCCGTTAGCCAACTCTCTCTAACTCCACCAACCAATAGGGATCACTAACCTACTTTCTGTCTCTATGCATTTGCCTGTTCTAGAGATGGAGTCATCCAATAAATGACTTTTTGTGACTGGATTCTGTTGGTTACCATCCTATTTCCAGGCTCATCTGCATTATCAAGTGAATCAATATTTCATTCTCTTTTAAGAAGCTTCAAATATGAGTCCATTATCTTTCCCTCATTCCCACCCAACAGAAACTTTTGCCTCCAGTTGGTTGAGCAACCAACCCATCCATCCAAAATGTTTGTTTAGAATTCTATGTCTTGGGGCTGCAGAGATGGCTCAGTGGTTAAGAGCACTAGCTGCTCTTCCAGAGGACTTAGGTTCCACTTCCAGCACCCACATGGCAGCTCACAACAGTCTATAACTTCAGTACCAGGTGATCCAGAGCCTTCTTCTGGCCTCCACAGACACCAAGTATCATGTACACTGTGTACATGTAGGAAAAGTATTTACATACGTAAACATAAATAAATCTTAAAATGGAATCCTCCAAGCTTGTTCCTTTAATCCCAGTACTCAGAGAAGCAGAGGCAGGTGGATCTCTGAGGTCAGCCTGGTCTATAGAGTGAGTTCCAGGACAGCCAGGACTACAGAGTGAGACTCTTCTAAAAAAAAAAAAACAAGCAAGGAAACCAATCAATCAACCAACAAAATAATTCTCCACCGTGGCTCCTTACCAATGTAAATCATCTGCATTAACAGAATCTATATGGCATATGTCAGACATGCTTCAAAAATGGCTTTGGAGGACTGGAAGTGGTGGTACACATCTTTGATTCCAGCACTTAAGAGGCAGAGGCGAGCAGATCTCTCTGAGTTTGAGAACTGCATGGTGAACTTAGCAAGTTCTGAGACAGCCTAGGCTTCATGTGATAGTGAGAGCCTGTCTAAAGAAAAAGGCTCTCAAATAGCCACTCCTCCTGTTCACAATGCTGACCTTTAATTGCTGTGGCCTCTTTCTGCCTTTTCACTTTTCCTAAGGCTTTCCTCCTTTGGAGTAGTCTCCTGGTGCCAAGTATGTGTCTGGAGACTTCTGTTGCCACCCATTGCCTGTAGAGTCTTGTTCACATTCAGCTGGCACAGAGAACACTTAGACCTGACATCTGGCTGCACCTCCACTCCTTGCACACAAGGCAATCTGCTCCCCAGACTCTGGGCATTCCTAATTGTTCTCCCTTCCTTCTGTCTGGAACTGTGGAACACAACACTCTGTAGAGCCTAGAGAGCCAGCTCAGGTGTAGCCTGGCCTGTGGTGGGGGCTCCTGAACTTAAGTGCTTAAGTTCGGGGAGTG
This sequence comes from Mastomys natalensis, assembly GCA_021653895.1. Lineage (NCBI taxonomy): Eukaryota > Metazoa > Chordata > Mammalia > Rodentia > Muridae > Mastomys > Mastomys natalensis. The sequence goes on along the minus strand of JAJTUV010001884.1, from coordinate 61,130 downwards.
AGGAGGGAGAACCCACTTGCGCAGGTCAGTTCTTATCTGTAAATCATTATTTATCATCAAGATAAAGGGCTTCTTCTCAGTTTAGCAGTGCCCACCTAAAGTAATTGGCCTGCTACATGGGTGTTGTGGCACAACTCCTTAATCCAGGGATTCTCAATCTGTGGATTATGACCCCTTTTTTGGATCAAAATGACCCTTTCACAAGGGTTGCCTAAAACCACCAGATAACACAAATATTTACATTATGATTCATACCAGTAGCAAAATTACAGTTATGAAATCACAACAAAAATTATTTTATGGTTGGGGGTCACCACGACATGAGGAACTGTAGTAAAGGGTCAAGAAGATTGAGAACCACTGGAACCACACAGAGAACCTCTGCCCCACACAGGGAGCCAGAAGCAGGTGGATCTCTGTGAGATCAAGGCCAGCTTGATCTTATGGTGAGTTCTGTATCAGCCAGGGCTACGTAGTGAGACCCTGTTGCAAAAAAAAAAAAAAAAAAATCTGTATTATTCCCATGTTCTCATGTTGAATATCAGCTTTTCTCACAAAGGACCATAATGTGTGGGGCTTCCAGAATGTCTTCGGGTTATGTTTTGACTTGCATCTCAATTGTGAAAGTATTGTTTTCTTATACTTTCTTAGCATGGGCAGTAGCAGGAGTAGAAAGCTGTAGAAGTCACATTCCTTCTAGTCTCTAAGGTCTGTCTTCCCAGTTTGCTTAACCAAAGCAATGTTGAAGAAAAGGGATGAAGAATGTTCTTAACAAGTTCCCCTCTATGCTTGGCCTCTTCTGTGCATTTCATATTTGTGTGTGTGTGTGTGTGTGTGTGTGTTGGGGTATTTGTGCATAAGTATGAGCATGCATGTGGAGGCCAAAGGACAATCTTGGGTGTTGTTCCTTAGTGCTTGCTTATTAAGCTAGACTGGCTGGCCAACAAGCCCCAGGGATGTGTTTTTCTCTCCTTGGCCAATGCTGGGATTATAAGTATGCATCACTATGCTCAGGTTTTTCTTTTTTATGTGGGTGCTGGAAATTGAACACAGGTCTTTATGTTTGCTTAACAAGCGCTCTACTGACTGAGCTAACTCCCTAGCCCCTTCTTTTGTCCATTCTAGATAAAAATTTGCTATAACTAATTCGTTTTGAAGCTGATTACTTGGTTACTCTTTAGAAATTTTATTACATTTTAATTTTGAGTGTGTGCATGGGCATGTGCGTGCAATGCATGTGCACATGTGTTTACAACACATATGTGGGATAAAGGATAACTTTTGGGAGTTGGTTTCCTCCTTCCGTCTTGTGAGTCCGGGGATCAAATACAGGTCATCAGGCTTGTGGGCCTCCCCTACAAAGTCATTGTACTGGCCTTCATTCTTTAGATATTAAAACAGGAACATCTGTAACAGGTTTACAGGTATGTGCTTCCTTTGCTAGAGAAACTTTGAAAGGAACCATGATTTAGCCATGCCATGAAAGACCTGTCCGATTGGATAGTTCCTGTCTTCTGCAGATTCGGTAAACTCTGCTCTCTGGGATTTGTTGGAAAGGATTCACAGTCAGTGAGAAAGGGAAACTGGCTTCTTCCAAAGTCAATGTAATACAGCAAAATGTTCACTCTATGACTTTTGACCTTGACATAAATGACCTTAACCCAGTGCACACATGATGCAAAGGAAGAACGGAAAAGAGTGTCTTAAATTCGTGGTAGCAGACCTTGCTCACTTGATAAAAGGCTATTGGCTGCCATTCCCCACTGGAAGTTACTAGTTTCCCCCATTGCAATTTTCTGAAGACATTTATGAAGGGGCAAATACTTTGAGGGTCTGCAAATGCCCTTCTTAATACTTAAGCTTTTACCCACTAATTTGGGAATTTTAGTTAGACTGTGCTTGTACAAACTATTACTACAGTCTTCTTTGGTTTTGTTTCATATTTCATTTATGCGCATGTATGTGGATTTGTTCAGCACTTGCTTGCAGAGTCAGAATTGGCCAGAGAAGGCCAGTGGATCATCTGGAGCTGGAGTTAATTACAGGTGATTGTGAGCCACTATTTGGGTGTGGAACCTGGGTCCTTTGAGAGAGTAAAAGCTATTAACTGCTGAACCATCTCTTCAGTACTGTGATGGTTTGTATAAGCTTGGCTCAGGGAGTGGTACTATTAGGAAGTGTGGCCTTTTTTGGAAGAAGAATTGTGTCATTGTGGGCTGGGCTTTAAGACCCTCTTCCTAATTGCCTTCAGAGCAAGAGGTAGAACTCTTAGATCCTCTAGCTCCCCGTCTGCCTGGACGCTGCTATACTCCTGCCATTGATGATAATGGACTGAACCTCTGAACCTCTGAACCTCTGAACCCGTAAGCCACCCAATAAAATATCATTCTTATAAGAGTGCCTTGGTCATGGTTTCTCTTTCACAGCAGTAAAACCTAAGCCAAGCACTCTCTTTTGTTTTTGAGACGTGATCTTACTCCATAGCTAAGGCTGGCCTGGAACTCATTATAAATTTGGGTGATCCTTCTGCCTAAGTCTCTCTAGAGTGCTAGACTACAGGCATGAACTGTAATGACTGGCCTATCCCAGTATTCTAATGGTGTTGTCCCCCCCCCCATCTTCATTTCTTTTATTACCTTCTTGTTGATTTCTTTTCTTTTTTAAATAAAAATTTCTTTTTCTTTCTTTTTTTTTTTTTTCGAGACAGGGTTTCTCTGTGTAGCCTTGGCTGTCCTGGAACTCACTCTGTAGACCAAGCTGGCCTCGAACTCAGAAATCCGCCTGCCTCTGCCTCCCAAGTGCTGGGATTAAAGGCGTGCGCCACCACCGCCCGGCAGATTTCACTAGTTTTATTTATGTGTATGTGTGTGTACCCCAGTATATGTATGTATATCATATGTATGCAAGTGCCCATGGAGGCCAGAAGGTACCAAATCCCCTGAAACTAGCGTGAGAGGTGACTGTGAGCCACCTGATATGGGTATTAGAAACTGAACTCGGGTCATCGGGAAGAGTGGCAAACACTTCTAAGCGCAGCCATCTCTCCAGCACCTGAATTTATTTCCTGTGTAATTTGAGCTGTTTCAGCCTTGGCCTTTAGGACACCTTTCATTATTTTTCTTAAGCATGTCTTTACTTTCTGGCACTGTGAGATTTGTGCTTCATAAAGCTCACCAAAAGTACTATATAATGACTGTCTTTTGTAAAGCACTCAGTATGCAATTTATATTAATGTAAAGATGGTATTAAAGGTTATCAAAGCAAAGTATCATTCATTACATGTAAATTACGGATGTCAAGCCTGAGCCCAGGGAGAGAGCAGGTATGACAGGTTGTAAGTGCTGGAGAAGCAAAGCTCAAGTATCTTCAATTATTATCCCAAACGTTGCTACCACAGAGCAACACAGTGGTGCCTTTTTAACCGTGTGATGCCATTTTAATGTGACAAGTCAGATACTTTTCATTTTCCAAACCCATTACCTATTCTGGTAGAAATGGGAGTTCAGTAGGACAAAGCTGTGGTATTAAATACAATTGTATCTCTCTAGAAATATTCATGAAATGAATTAACATAATTTGGGTTATGTTTGAAATCCTGCATTAGCTATTCTGTTTAAAAGATCCACTTGTAGGAAGAAGGCAGGATGCAGAATTACACTTGTAGTCATGTCAGCGGCTGGACTGGAATCTTGACGTTCACTTATCTTGTGCTGGTCAGCAACAGCTTCGCAAAGAAAGGACAATAGGAATGATTCAGAAGAACGGAACAATAAGTAGGAAAAGGAATGTTCATTTGTAATTTAGACAAGCTGAAGATGAAAAATTCTCAAGTTTTGAATGGTATCGACAATTGGTTGAGTTAAGGCATTAAAGGCAGGGCATACCTCACACACACAAAATAAGTCTTATTATCAGTCTTTCTTTTGTGAGAAAAGGCCGAGTTTGTCATTGCAGGAAGTCCATTCAGACTGTGGAATAAGGTGCAGGTCTTCAGATCAAGAAACAGAAGTTAGGCTGCGTTGCAACTCAGGTGTCTGGGCCTTGCACACTCATTGGGTTCAAGCCCCTAGCACCACAAAATCAAAGCATTCTTGAGGTAGGCTGTAGTGAGCATTATATTGGCAAAATGGGCCTGTGCTCTTTGAGGGTCACTGAGAAGCTGGCTCTGGAATTGGAGTTGCCCCTGCCCTCGTTTCAGAACCAAGCATGTTTGTTTCAAAGTGTCCTCTGAGGCCCCCTTTCTAGGGTTGAGCTGCTTCCCCTAACTCTGTCAGGAAGAAAACTACAGGAAAATAGCCCAAAAGTAAAAGGGCAGCTGGGAACAGCTAGGAGGTGACTCATTTCCAACAGAGGTCACCTTAGTTTATCCCATGATATAAAAATGCCGGCTATGGGAAAGAGAAGCCGGGACTCCAGCTGACTCCCTCTACTTCCTGAGTGAGTTTCTGCTAGCAATAGGTGTTGTGTGCTCCTGATTTGATGACGTTCTGCTATCTATCTCTTGCTATCAATTCTTTTACTTTGACTTGCCATATACTTACAAAAGTCAACAAACAGAAAGTAGAGTTATCATAGATCCTTCTCTGGACCATACAAAACACAGACCAAGACTCAAAACTTCAAGGGGCCTATCTTTATCCTTGTGAGGCTGGCAAAGCAGTTCAATTTGAAGGCTAAGATTAAGACTAATGTTATTCAGAGAAACCAAGCTCTTTCTCTCTAGAGTCTCATGTTGGTTGCGGCATTGGCTGCGCTGGACTTTGTGATGTACTGGTAAGTCTGGTAGATTTCTTCAACAGTGTTCAATGACTTTATTTCTTTATAAAACGTTATTTGTATGGGTGTTTTACCTGGATATGCAATACCTGTGTGTAGTGCCCACAGAGATCAAAAGAGGGCATCCGATCCCCTGGAACTGGAGTTACAAATGGTTTGTAACCCAACATGAGGTTGCTGGGAATTGAACCTGGTTCTCTGAAGGTAAAGCAAAGCCCTCATCATTTTTGACTCATCGCTTTGAGAATGCACGGGTCAGCAACCACAAATTTTCAGCACCCCATGTGCCAAGCCACCATAAATCTAGCTCAGCTATTTCCATATTGAACACACGCCCAGCCAATTGGGGGGTCTGAATGTTTTTGAGAGAGTATTAGGATGGTCTAATGATCTGGGCTTAGCCAAGACAGTCACTTTCAGAATGAGACATATCTCAGGTCGGTTCTTGTTGAGTTTAGGGGAGAATATTCTAACAGCGGGTTAAGTTACGCTCTGATCTCAGTGTTTGTCAACTGCAGGATCATAAGGTTCATTGTCTTAATTAGACCATGGATGTGTCAAGGCATGTACCAAGCAGGACTGCTGTACAGATGAGCCTTCTGTTCCTTGATTAGGCTAGGTTGCTGTGACTCACATGGACATATCTAGAGAAGGATGCTGCTGTTACCTTGTTTTTAAAGCCCTACTGAAAGTCTCCCCCCCCCCCCCCCCCGCCACACACACACTTCTTACTCATCAGGATCATGCTATGTGTCCCCAGGCTAGCCTTTAAGTCAGAATTCATTAACTTTCTTCTTGCCTCAGCCTTATGACTGAGTCCCCTCCACCCCCAACATATTTCTCAGAGGTCTTAGGCTTTGAGTAATGTACAAATGATGCTGCATTATTCTTATTCACCGGGTATGTAAGCAGGTCTCCCATTGGCAGGGGGTCAGCTTTTATTTGTCACCTTTGGGTTCACTACTCTCCAGCCTTCCATTTGCAGGGCCAACAATCTAATTTTCTCTCTTGTCTCACTTTCCCCTGTTGCCTATTTTGTACCGTCTAGCTCAATCTCTTCCTACCACCAGAGGTGGAAAGTGGAAGGAAACAACAGGCTGCTCAATGAATGCGGTCGCAGGCAAGTAAGTGTCTTTGGCTGAAAAGGTGTGGTGGAGAATGGACTCCAAAAAAGGAGCTTATGAGTTGCCCAGGAATTCCTATGAATTTCTATCTTCATTTTAGTGTCCACTTAAAATTGTTGTCTATCCAGGTGTGAGGACCAATGGCACAGTGATGCCTGATGGAGAACCAGCCAATCTTTGTCTCCGGACCTAGAAACAATTCCTAAGCAGCGGAGCCCCACACTTGGTCCAGGTACCACTAGGTCAGATGTAAGGGGGTCTACCCCTGTGAGGGGCGGTGCCCGCAGCGGACCTGCTCAGCAGCCTGACTGTGCCCTTTCTTCTTTTTGGGCACCTCTAGCCCGGTACCTCCCACGCTCCAAACTTGTGCCTGGTCTGCCAGTACTCCAAAACTGCAGCCAAAGGCCCCTTCCTCCCACCCCCCCCTGCTAGCAGCCTTCTTCCCAATGTACTCTATGTCCCCTCGCGGGGAGGGGGTGTCACCTGTTAATAACCCAGCAGGTGTCCCGCTCTTCACCTGCAGCAGCTTCCCCTCCCCAGCCCTCCTTCCCCGGGGTTCCGCCTTCGATCCACTTTTCCACGTGCCCCACAACTCCGACGCCCCCACCCCCACGGACCCCCTAAATCTCCTCCAGTCTCGAGGAGTCTCGCGGCATTTCCTGGGGCGTGAGCCGAGCCTAGGTGGATAGGGGACAACCGGCTGCGGAGCTCCGGTCGGGACAGAGCCGGAGGTGAGGGTGGGGGCGGCAAGCCCCGCAGAGGACGAGCCCCGGAGTCGGGCCGGACAGTGCTCGGGCCCCGCCCCCTCGGCCCCGCCCCCGCCTGGCGGCCCGCGCCTCTCGGGCGGGCGGAGCCGCTGAGCTTCGCCGCGGCGGGGAGGAGGGGAGAGGGCAGGCTCCGAGGCGGCTGCAGGGCACTGGGCTGGGCGGTTGCTTTTTTTTTTTTCTTTTCTTTCTTCTTCTTTTTTTTTTTTTCGCAATTTCACTCGCGGGCAGCAGGAAACCCGGAAGCCGGGTGCAGCGGGCCGCGATGCAGCAGCACCCGCAGCAGGAGTCGCCCCAGGGCAGCAGCGGCAGCAGCAGCAGAGGCAGTAGCGGGCGGCTCTGAGCTGCCACCACCGCCGCCGAGGAAGAAGCCGGCCCGCAGCAGCCGCGTCCCGACGCTCGCGCCCCCGATCCCCGCGCCGCGACCTCGGCGCCCCGAACCCCACGCCCGGTTCCGCCAACTTTCACGCTGCTTCGGCGGCTCGGCTCGCTTGGCGCCAATGGGTGAGTTCAGGGGCCGCTTGAACCTTCAGCCCATCTGTGTGTAGGGTCGGCGCGCCCATCCCGGGACCGCGGACCCGGGGAGGGCGCCCTGGAGCAGGCCGGGAGAGTGACATGGAGCAGAGCGCCCTCCTTCCCCTTGCGCCCACCCCGATTCACTCTCACTTGCTTTAGTGTCCCTGCGGAGCCCGCGCGCGGCACGGACTGGAACCCGAGGGGGCTGAGCAGAGAATCGGGGGGCGGGCTTGGGGGCTGCTTGGGTTGAGGATTCAGGGGGTGTGGTTGGCTTTTTCGGATGGGCGGGAGAGTTTTATCTTTGCCATTCTCCCACCCAAGTGCACCCTCCCCTGCGCTGCGGACCCGGGTACCAGGATTTCGTGGGCTCCGGCCCTGTACAGGGCTCTTGGTCCCCTCTCTGGCTCAAACCTGAGAAGAACCTTGAAGGTCGGGGTTTTTGGGGAGGGGGTTTTAGATTGCCCTTACTGCCAGCTGATGCCGGTGGTGGGAGGTTGGAAACGCCCCAAGCACCGGGCATGGCGGGCTGTCCCAGGGTCCTGGAGCTTCATGTCTTCACGCACTCCCCACTTGTTTCCTCCACCTCTCACTCCTGTCTTCCCCCACATGAACCCCTCTCCACTCTGTTTATACTCAAAGGCTACTTCCTACATCCCCCTTTTCCCAAGTCTGCAGGGCCAGAAACTGGAAATGGTGATCAGTTTTTGATTTACCTAGCAAATCTAATTTCCATGTAGGCAGCTAACATTAGGTCTTCTGGGTCCCTTTTATCAAGACCTGACAGTGTGGGAGCCACCTTACTGCTCAGAGGAGCTGGCACTTTATTGAGCAAAGGACTTGTGATTGTCTGGTCTCTAGTAAACGCTTGATTTCCTTAGGTAATACCTAGCTGATGGCCAGCCTTTGCTTTTTATGCCTCTAGCAGATGTTTTTTGGGTGTTTTCTAGGCCAGGCATAGCAGTCTGTACATTATAATAAATCATCATAAAGTGAGACTTTTTGTATGCAGGTAATAGGATCTTATACCACCCAGCAAGAAACAGGCAGGAGCCAAAGGGTGCTCATACATAACAGGAGGCACGGGAGGGGAGGTCTAACCCAGTAAGTTGTTCATTGGTGAAGTTCAAACCCTTTTTTGTGATTATTTACAAAATGCCTTTCTCTTTGTCAAAGTAGCAAGGACTGGGTGGCCTCTCAGTTTTACGTGATGTCACTTTTTCACATTTGCCTTTTTCTGATGTATCATAGCCACCCCAGGTCTAAATGCATTTCTTTATCATATGACATTTTTTTCCACATCAGAATGACAATTCTAGGTGCGTTTAATATTTATCTTCTCAAACCCAAGGCCAGTGACCGTTTGGGACAGCATTGCGTTGTGTGGTACTGCTCAGGATGGTTCTTCCATGCCTGGTGCAGATCAGGCTCAGAATCAATATCAAATGGATGGTGGATGGCATGAAACTCCACGAAAGACACAACACTTAATTCATACCCCTTGCTTTGCCTTGGATGGAGACTTAGTCCATTGGCAAAAGAAAATACTTTAAAACCCTTATAGATCATTTTGGAAATGCACTGCTTTCTCTGATGTGATAAAGAATGTTTTTTGGGATCACTTTTTCTTTTAGGGTGGATTACTGAAAGAGTTATACACAAAAAGAAGTTACTGGTCTCCCATGGGCAGGCTGTGCTTTGTAGATCTCAATGGAAAGAGGTTTGGAGTCTCCTTTAAGAAGCAGCAGGCCTGTTTATCATTGACATCTAAACTGTTTGCAATTCTTTAGACTCTCTTAAGAAAATGAGAGAGTGTTTTCTGCAGTTCACAGCCTTTCCAGTTCATTTGAAAAATTGTAGCCAATTATCCCAAGTAGGGGTGCAGCAATCAATTATTATTTTTTTTCAGGAGTTCATACATAGAGGCACCAAGAGTTTAAAAATGAATGCCATTTAATTCATTATAATGTGCCTAAGTGCGATTTAAGGTTGCTTGTAGTTTGTGGGCAAAAATCACCTGCTGTTTTCAAAAAGAGTTCTTAGTGGTATTTATTTGCAATAAAGGACAGATATTTAATAGTTGCTTCTATTTGTTTTCTAATAGAAAAACCTAGTAGTGCTGGGGTTCTATGCACGCACACACGAATGCGCACACACACAGATACACACATCACACAGACACACACAGACACAGATACACACTCACTTTAGACACACACAGACACATACACACAGACAACACACATACACACAGACACACAGACACAGATACACACATCACACAGACACACAGACATAGATACACACATCACACAAGACACACATACACACAGACACATACACACAGACACACACATACACACAGACACACAGACACAGATACACACATCACATAGACACACACAGACACATATCACAGACACACACAGACACACAGACACAGATACACACATCACACAGACACACTTACACACAGACACATACTCACAGGACACACACATACACACATACACACAGACACAGATACACACACACACACATACCACAGACACAGATACACACAGACACACACACACACAGACACAGATACACACAGACACAGACACACACACACCACACCACCACACACACACACACACACACACAGTCCCTTTCTCCAAAGCTCTCTGGTTTAAGGAAGATTTTCTCCTATCTGTCCATTGATATACTTGATTAGTCTGATGATGATTTTCCTTTTGATGGCTAACATAATCTAATTCGTATCATATGGTCCTTGTCTAAACACTAACTGAAAGTCACACAATCCTTAACCCTGAAGTGAAGCTGGCTAATTGTGTAGTGGTCTCTTACCGAACACAATGAAGTTGCTGGGAGGGGCCTACATTGCCAGACACAGGGAAAGCCTCTTATGATTAGAGAGTGCAATCGTGACCCAATCTGGGAGTAGGGAAGGTTGCAACCAAGCAAAGACTTCTGTTGAAGGATTTCCAGGTAACAATGAAGTTGTACGCTTGGGGCAGGCGTGTCAGTGGTAGAACCTAAAAGAAAGATAAAATGAATGAATGCCTTTCACAAACAAGTCTTGAGTTAAACATGGGAGAAAGGGCTCTCGCCTTTACTTTTCATAACCCATGGCCGAGTGAAAGCTTGCTGGTTGCAGAGACTTTGGTCATTTCCTAGTTCACCCTCTAGTTACCTTTGCCTTACTATATTCGTTCATAATGCTTGTTTTTTGAAGTATGCACCATGCAGTGATACATATTTGTTCATCTGTCCATTCCATCTTACATATTGATCTCCAGCTTTGTGCCAGGAAACAGGTGCACGTTCCGTTTAGACTTAACCCACTTAAACTTCTCAGTCTAGTGGAGGATTTTGAGTGCAAGGGTTATAGCAGTGTGTAAGTAAAAGCTATAGTAGGTCTCCTGAAAGAAGACCACCCTGAGGACCATGGGGCTTCTGGGTAAGAGGGTGCAAGAGAGGCTGACTTTGGGGTTTTTATCTGGCTCAGGTGGTTCTGGGGAGTGTCTTAAGAGAGCCAGCCATTGGTGTGGATGCTGCCAGGGCTACTTCTCTGATGGAATATTTTAGCAAATGCTCTCTAGAACAGGGAAAAAAGTGGAGCCAGGCAAATTGGGGTTGGTAGAGAGCAGGACGCATCCACATGAGCCAAGGATGACCAAAGGATGTCTGCTCACATTTGTGGCTTGGACAAAGCTTGTGTTTTGTCTATGTTCAAAACCTGATTACGGGGTGGCTTTGTTTGTGGAGGATTGTGGATCTTCAACAGTACACCCGGACTATGAGCACCCAGCCACTTCCCCAACAGTAGGATTCCTTTTGCTATTTCTCAAAGTTGACCAGAGGTGGTGGATGAGAAGCAAGACTTTTTAGAGTATGTTCCATGACTATTTACTTTAATATTAGTTAGCTGTAGTCTTATGAAATTTTTGGTTACTATTGAGAAAAATGAGTAACTGGAAAGCTACACCAGGAAATATATGGAATAATACAGAGCAGGCTACTGAGAACATGAGAAAGAAACAGCAGCAGCAAACACCAAGAGTCCTTAGTGTTTAGAGGAGAGCTACTGATAGTGGTTTTCAGAGGGCAGTGCCTTGGAGACAAAATCCTTCAGCAGTATTCTGCAGACCTACAAAAACAGAGACTCTGGACATGGGGTCCAACAATCAGCATTTGAATCAGTTCTCTAGGAAGGTTTTTTTTTTTTTTTTTTATTTTTCATGTACATATGCACATGCACTATGATGTACTTGTGGTGGTCAGAGGCCAACTTGTGGGAATTGGTTTTCTCCTTCCATCTTGTAGGTACCAGGGATGGAGCTCAGATGGTCATGGTTGACAGCAAGTCTCTTTATCTGTTGAACCATCTTGTCAGCTCTGGTTCTGATACATGGCCAAGTATATAAGCTCCTTGCCTTTCGGGTGTGTGCTCCCTGATCATAGGAGTACTTGAAATACTCTGTTCACAGCAAGATGTTTGGGCATTAGGCTGTGGGTATCTGGGCAGTTGAGAAGCAACAATACTCTTCATACTATACTGGTATTCAGTAGATTTGGCTTTTCCTGGTTTCTCCTGGATAATTGAACATTCATAAATATCATTTTCTTCTTCCTTGATTCTATCTTTGGTTTTTAAACTTTAGAGTTTTAAAAGCTCATTATTAATAATGTCATGTGCTGTAAATTTTCGAATATGTTCCCCCATATTTGTGTATTGAAAGCTTAATCCACCAAAAATGTTAATGGTCTTTGGAGTTGGAGCCTTTGTAAGACAAAGAGGGTTGGATGAAGTATTGAGAGTGAGCTTCTATGATGGAATTAGTATTTTTCTAAGAACAGAAAGAAACCTGTTTTGATGTCCTCCATCATGGTATGAAGCAACAGAACAGCCCTTACTAGGAGCCAGGCAAATACCAGTGCCATGTTCTTGGACTTACCAATCTTTAGAAGAGTAAGTCAAGTAAACCCCTATTCTTTATAAATTACCCATTCCAGGGTATTTGGTTACAGCAATGGGAAACAGACTCAGACACCACCTTAAGTTCCACTTCGCATATATTATTTTCATCTTGGATCTTCACTACTGAGTTTTGAGACAGCTTCTCCCCACTTCCACACTTTTGGATATGGCGCCTGCTTTGCAACTTTGAGGATGACTGTCTGTGCTGATGGCGCTCTAGAATTTGTTCATGCCATGGTAACTCAGAAACAGTGTGTCTCCTATTCACAAAACACACAAACACGGTTCTCAGAAGCTTTGAATTAACTTGAATTGCCTTTTGAGTCTAGGAACCCCTTTTCTTGGCTTCTTAGACACCCTATGTACTTAATCCCAGTTTTCTCTACCACTCTTGCAATCTCTAGTTGAACCCTAAGTATATTCCTGTGCCTACCCTCTGGCAAATGCTTTAGAATCTGAAAGCCTTAGAGCAATGATTCTCAATTTGTTTGTGTGGGGGTCACATATCAGATATCCTGCAGATCAGATGTTCATATTATGATTCATAACAGTAGCAAAATCATAGTTATGAAGTAGTAATGGAATGATTTTATGGCTGGGGTCACCACAACCTGAGGAGTGTCATTAGAAAGGTCACAGCATTAGGAACCACTGTCTTAGAGAATCTTCTGAAGCTTGGTAGGTAACTCCATCCCTTCTCTTACCACGAGTGTTCAGTCTTCTGAGTCTTTGCCCATATAGCACCTTCCTTTGGGAGTGTATGTTACTCTTGAATGCTTTGTAGTTGTCCCTCTTAGGAGTTTCCTGTTGCTGCTGTAACAGGGTTATTACAAAGCTGGCATCTTAAAAAAACAGGTCCAAAGTTTAAAATGAGTCTTATAGGGTTAGTATCAAGGTGTAGAAGGGCTGCAGTCTTTCTGGAGCATTTTTGTTTCTCATCTTGTTCAGTTTCTATTTCTTCTTGATTGGCTTGGTTCATAACTGCGTCTTTTCTGCCTCTGCTTTCCTATGGTCACATCTATCTTATCCTGCCCCCCCCTTCCAGTATAAAGACTATTATTCACTACAACCACTTGAGAATCGGGATACCATCCTCTTCTCAAGAGCCTTAACTTCATGAGTCACAGGCTCTGAGGGTTAGGACATGAAGATTTTTGAGGGGGCCATTATGTAGCCACCATACCCCTTATTCATATTGCAACGACTGCTCCAAAGATTACTGTACAATACTTCATCTTGTATGAAATCTGTCATCTCCAACTGGGCAACCCCTTCCCATCCCCCCAACTTTACTGCCCTGGCTCATTGCCTGGCTTGTATAGCAAGGGACATATGCTAATGAATGACTGAGTAACTCTTTCAACCAGTGTGGTTACTACTTGCAATTCCTGAGACTGTGGACTGCCTGGGGGGTGTGTGGGAGAGAGAGAGAGAGAGAGAGGAGAGAGAGAGAGAGAGAGAGAGAGAGACAGAGAGGAGAAGAGAGAGACCAGAGAGAGAGAGAGAGAGATTGAGATTGATTTTCATTCTTTAAAAACCCCTGGGCAAAGTAGGTTGGCAAGGTCTGTTTGCAAGAGCTCCTGGAGGCCTAAAGAGTAACACCTCATGTGTCTCACGGCTTCAGTGAAGAACTACAAGTTTCAAGGTAGAAAATTCTCCCTGGCTCTGGTTCTCATTTCTCAGTCTCTGGAAATGAAGTGCTGGACCATTCCTTTCTGTCATGGCCTATTCCATTTGCTGATGAGGCTGAGGCTCACAGAAGCATAGTGTGGCCCCACTCCCTGCCCCTGGCAGCAATCCCTGACTCTAATATCAAGGAAACAACCACACCCAACTTCTAGGTTCTCTGTCAATGTCAACTCCTACTTCTTTAGTGCTTTTTGTTGTAATCTCTTCCCAACAAATGTGGTGTGTGTCTATCCATCTATAGTACTGAGGACTGAATGCAGGGCTTTAGGCTTGCTAGGAAAGGGAGCCGCCACTCTGCTACATCCCTAGTCGCACTATGTAGTCCAGGCTGCCCTGGAACTTGTTATTTAGTTGAGACTTGATTTGAGTTCCTCCTCCACTTCCCAAGTGCTGGGATTACATGAATGTACTACAACACCTGTTTTCCAGTATGTTTAAAAGACAGTTTTGAGATAGATATATTTACCTGGTATTTGATATGTTATATGATTAATTTAAACTTTAAATCCATATAAGACAATTTGCTATTTTAAGTTTACAATTCAGTAATATAAAAGCATATTCACCATGCTCAGAAACCATCACCACTACCTGTTTTAAAGTCGCTTCTCCATAGCACTTTTCTAAAGTGCAGCTCAGAGTTCCTGTCTTCTAGGGATCCCTGGCCTGCTTGATACCTTAGAGAAAGTCTGAAAGCCAAAGGCACCCACTTGAGGTTTCTAAAGGAAATACAAGAAAAAGAAAGCATGATTTGGTTGTTTTGAAAATGCTTTGGCCCTTGTTTCCTCTGGGAGACACTTCATTTTGATTACCCTCTAGGTACCTTCTCTACATACATTCCTGTCATCCCAGGGCAGACATTTGGCTGTACTGTTCTATCCTGAAGCAGTTGGTGTGAGTTGCTTGGGTAGTAGCTTGTTTGGGAATTGCTGGGATTTATTGAGAATGCCAGAATCCTGGGAGAAAATACTGCAATGCCAAACTGCCTTGATTTCACACATCCAGGGTTGATGGCACTCAACAGTTTTTCTTCCCTTAAATTCTCTCCCATAGCAAAGGGTCACTGGTCCATGATGAGCACTCATCTTCCAACTTGGTCCATCCATATGTGGATGAATATCTTTTGGGTAGATCTGTCCTTTTCATTAGGGGATGCTTAAACCAAGCAGATTATAGCTGGTGCTCTTTTCTTCCGTGATAAACTGTGCTTACATTTAGCTTTAGGAGGGAAAAAAACAGTAATAATAAAACTCATGTGCTGTTTGTTGAGGGTTTAGTTGGCAAGCAAAGCGCTTTGCTTGTATTTGTCCCTTCCAGTAGCCAGGAAAGTGGTGGGGGCAACCCAGGACGCTAGCCTGTCCCAAGTGGAGGGACAGAGAGGCAAGCTGAAGTACAGTTCCTCTTGCTACTTCCCCCACCATCTTAGATCACATACTATAAATATTTTGATGCTCATTAATCACTCATTTTGCATAGTAAATTTAGATCTTTAAGTACTGTAGAGCAGTATGTATAGACAATTTAAATTATCATCTCCTTAAACTTCAGCTCCTTACCGATCATAGCCTGTAAGCAACAACTATTGTGTTTTTACTGATTTTTTTTCCTCTGGACTGTTCTAGACTTGGAAGACTTGAAACCCTGTTCTAGGTCTGGTCCTCTGAGGCTATACCAGTTTTATCCATTATCTGACACCTCCCTGTGCACTTGTAATTAGCTTTGGTTGTCCTGTCTAATTATTCCAGCTAGTTCTTTCTTATGTGTTTTTACATCCTGAAACAGTTGGCATGAGTTACTTGGGAATCACTGGGATTTGCTGAGATGCTTAGCCTTGTTTTGGACAAGATCTGGAAAGGCCTTCCTTGCTTTCTTCCTCTCTTCTTGGCCAGCTTCCTCATGGATCTTCATTGTCTTCACCAGATAGTTTTGGGAGCTGCCTCTGCCTGTACATTTACAGACCAGCTCCTGAGTGAGAATTGTTTGACTTGAAAGGATTCATAAATGAAGTTCACCTTTCTCCGCCTTGGTCGTTAAAACAAAACAAATCACTTTTAAAATTTGATTGAAATTGAGATCATTAAACCACTTAGCCCCTTTGTTTTCAGTGAACTACTGTTCATGGAGGGCCTCACTGTGGTACCCAGGCTGGTCTTGGAGCTCTAGACTCAATAGATAGCCCTGCCCCAGGCTTCTGAGTGATTTGGACCACAGATACTATGTTGACTTTAATACATTATCCCATGGAAAACAGGTGGCAATCCAGAAACAGCATGTCAGTGAATTAATTTGGATACCTAAGGCAGGTTGGGTTGGGTGTTGGTTAATTCGTGGTGAGTTTGAGCTACTTTTGATCATTAGAAAACAATTGGAGGAAAGTCATCTTTGGGGGAGGATCCTGGGGAATGGAGTTGGGAGGGTGAGAATTGTCACCAATTAAGAAACTGAGAGCGAGAAGCAGTTCGCACTCAGCTAATCTGCTCACTTCGCGTGAGGGCTGCAAATGTTGGCTTGAGAATTTTAAAATTTATTGTTAGTGTTGTTGCTGTTATTTTGTCTTGAGACAATCTCTCATGTAGCTAAGCCTGGCTTAGAACTCACTCTGTAGTTGAGGATGACTTTAAACTCTTGATCCTTCTGCCTCTACCATCCAAGTGCTGAGAGTGCAGGCATGCACCACTATACTTGGCTTCAAAATTTTAAAAATTAATTTAATTTTACTTTATGTGTATAGGGTTTTGTGTGTTATTACATGTACTTAAAAATCTAAATTTGCTATGCAAAATGACTGATTAATGAACACCAAAAATATTTATAGTAATATTTGTAGACCAGTTGCATGTCTGGTGCCTGCAGAAGCCACACGTTTGATCCCCTGGAACTGGAGTTCCAGATGTTTGTGAGCTGCTGTGTAGGAGCTGGGAATTGAACCTAGGTCCTCTGGAAGAGCAGCTAGTGATCTTAGCTGCTGAGCCATCTCTCCAGCCCAACTTAGCATTATTTTTAAAAGATAGATTTTGGAATAGATTACACAATCACAAACATATTCAAAATTCTAAAAGAAAATTAATGCAAACATTAATTAATTTAATTAAACATTAAAGGCTTTATTTAGGTATGGTGGCATGAACTTTGTTTGAAGAGAGCCTGGGTATGTGAGACACTCAAGAAAACAAAACAAAACAAAACAAAACAACAACAAGACCCTCTTTTCCATTCATAGCCTCTAGATATGCTGTGACCCTTCTCATAGATTGTTGATAAGTTTGTTTCTGGAGTTTTCTTTCATTGGAGGTTTCATACATAGAGGTAGATAGTTACCTCCATTTCCCCCCTAATTTCATAATGTCACAATTGATGGATGATGAGTACATTTCTACTTCATTTGTGGTTTTTGCTCTCTGAGGATGTGTTTTACCAGTCTATGTCTGAATCCATCCGTCCATCCATCCATTCATGTATCTTTGCCTCGTAGGGATGAAACTCAGGACATTGCATATGCTATACAAGCACTTGTAGTCAGCTGCATCCCTAGCTCCCTTCTCCCGATTTGACAGGACAGTACACATTTGGAAAACTTCTCTGAGAGACTGTTAGAATCTGAAGATTTAACTGGTCCATGCTCTTAACTGATAAGAGACTTCATCTTAAATCCTTAGCTCGTCAAAGGTCTAAGTTTTTAGCTGAGTTAAGAACTGTCTTTTCATTGGTCTTGATGTTGTGTGTGTTGTGTGTGTGTGTTCATGTTTGAGTGTGTGAGTGTATACCCAGAGCCACTGATTCGGAAATCAGGATATTTATTCCCAGTTCCAGGGTCCTTTCATACAACCCAAGGATGCCTGCTGAGGAGAGCCTGGATTGAGTTTAGGTCAGCAGTACAGTGGGCTGTCTCTCCTTCTTGTTCTCTATGCAACCTGCTCACAGAGCTTCTCTGTGATCTTCCCTGTGCACACTTGGTTTCTTCTCAGTACCAAATTTCTACTTGTGAACTCTGAGCCCAGTGGAGTCTGAATCCATCCATCCATCCATCCCTACACATGGGTAGTCACTCTTCATCCCAGGGATAACAGTATCTATTGTAATCCTCATGGAAACATTTAAGGAGGCCTACTTGGTGGCAGACATATGATCCGTACTGAAGGTTTCAGGACACATTGATGGCCCTGAAGTCCTGCCTTGAAGTCATCACCTGGTGTGATGGGGTGCTAGTGGGGCCACCCTTGGGACAGGTACAACAGAATGTCTGGGAGTGCCATGTGTCCATTTTTTTCTATCTTTCTCTTAACAAAGGGGTGACTGAGGAGAGAGGAAGTATGGCCTCTCCTGTGTGGAGATGTGGCTATCAAGATGGTCATTTTCTTGAATTGTGTGTGTGTGTTTTCATGTTTCTCCTTTGAGAGTCTGTATTGTTTAACTGAGTTCAGTTTCTGGTTTTGAGTTATGGCACTTAAAAGGCATTTGGAGTCACTTGGCTGGGTTGGTGACAGCACTCTATTGTGACATTGTCTGGTTCATTTTAGGGAACCTGTGGGTTTTAAATTGGAGGAAGAGATGAAGCTATTGTGAAAACCAGCTGCTGGGTTAACCCCTGATCTGCTGTGAGCTCAGGGAAAGGGACAAGGGACTCTCCCACCCAGCTTCCCTCTGGCTGGCTGCTTTTCCCTCCCTCCCCCTGCCTTCTCACCACCACCCCTCACACACTCTATTCCCTTACCACCTCTTGTCCCTCATCTCTCTCTCCCTCTTCCTCCCTTTCTGTACTCTTCCAGCACCCTCACATTCTGTCTTCCTCCACTTTAAAAAAAATCTAGTTCCTCTTCTCCTCATCTCCTCTCCCTCACACTGTCTCTGAGCCACACCCCCCACTGTCCACACAACCTCTCATCCCATACAGCCTGATCCCCTTATTCACTCTTGTTCATTCCTTCTTCTTCCTCTCTGCCCTTCTATTTGTGCCCATTTTTCCCCACCCGTCTCACTCTCCCCTCCCATCTGGTACATTATTCCACATCCCTCTCTCCAGAATCACATCGCTTTTTCTCCATGTCTCCCCTTCCCCCATTTTTGAGACAAGTTCTCACTTTTTATCTCAGGTGGCCTTGAACTTACAGCACTTCTGCCTGAGTCTCCCAAGTGCTAGCATTTGAAATGTGTGCCAGCTTTCTACTCCGGGTTCTTCCTCTAACTCAGCTCTCTCCCTTGAAACCCTTTCTCTCCCCCCATTCCCCAACCATTTGTCTCCAAAACACCTCAGCTCTCTCACATCCTGTTTTTTTTCCTTTAAACCCTCTCCCACAGAGGACTCACATGTGCCTCAGATTTTCAACTGATACCATTATCTTTTTAGCTCAGCCTTGGAGCCAGTGAAAATATTGTTTATCTCTGTGGTCTAAAGTTAAGCTGGCCATGTGCAAAAAGGTTGTGAGAGGATGTGTGCTCTCCCTATGGGAGAGGGAGCTTGGAGGGAATCCACCCTTTGCCCCTGCAAGCAGGGCTCCTCAAAGCAGGACAAGCTAGTGTGTGTGTGTGTGTGGGGGGGGGGGTTGGGTAGCTAGTTCGAGGAACTCTTCCCAGCGACAGCCAAGCAGGAGTCTAGGGGAGCAGTGAATATCCTCTCTCAGGAGGAGTGTGGAGGACTTAATCTCCTACTGAGGGCCTGGGAAAGTCTAGGGCACTGTTTTGTTTTTTTTTTTTCTGACTCCAGTGTTAGCTAACTTTAAAGATTTTATTTTATAACCACATAATGGCTATATTGCAGAAATTTGTAACTTATCAAACAGGAGAACATCAATCAACCACCCATACAGTTCTTAATACAATCCCTATCATTTTATTTTAGTATTCTTCTTTCAAAAGATATATTTATTTTTGTCAGTGTGGGATGAATATTTGTAGGTCAGATGACACGCTTGGGTTTTAGCGGTCCTCTCACCTTGCAACTTGCATTTGAGGCAGGTAGCTCTTTGCTGCTATGCTATACATTCCACATTTGCTGGGCTTTGAGTATTCTCCTGTTTCTTACCTCCCATCTTGGCACAGGATTACAGACTCATGTCACATGGGTTCTGGAGATCCAAACTCAAGTTGTCATGCTTGCTCAGGGAGGAGTCTTACCTGCTGAGCCATCTCTCAAGCCCAACAAGGATATTTCTTTGGGGAATTTTTAGTATATAATTATGGATGTGTGTACATTGTATGTCCCACACATATACACATATTTGTGGTTTCACTTAATTTCATAGTGCTCTTCTAAGCTGTTACTTTTAGTAACTAATATTTGAACTCATGAATCTTAATTTATGTGGCAATTTATCATCTAGCATTTACTTTGTTTCTATGATGTTGGCATTATAAGCAAGGGTGCAAAATGTTCCCCCTTTTAAGATTTATGTTTATTTTGAGGTTATACATATGTCTGTCTATGTGTGGTTATATGCCCATGAGAGCAGGTGCCTGTGGAGGTCAGTAGGGGCTTGTATCACCTGAAGCTGAGATATACGAAGTTGTGGGCCACATGATAGGGGTGCGCGCGTGCGCAACACATTTTTTCCTTCAAGAAGCTATATAACTTACTGCAGGAAAAGATGAATCGTCCTCTAAAGGAAGCATATAAGAGGCTTTCCTGCCCCATACACTGTACCATCCATAGTGATTAACGTTGCTCTTGCACAGTGAAAATTGAAACTCCTGGCCTGTTTCTTTCCCTTCTCTTTCTTTCTTCTTCCCTTCCTTCTTTGCCTTTCAACTACCTGACTGGTATTGCAGGAACTTTGCTTTCTGGAACCACAGAGCACCATCCATGTCTCAAAAAATGTATGCTGAAAGCAGGTATGGTGGTATGCATGCCTGTAATCCCAGCACTCAGGAGGCAGAGGCTGGAGGATTGATTGCAAGTTCCATGACAACCAGACATACATAGTGAGACCTACCCTGTCTAAAAAAAAGTTCAGCAGTGGGTGTGGTGGTGTGTATATCTGTCCTTTTAGCACTGGAGGAGTAGCTACAAGAGGACTGCTCTGAGTATGAGTCCAGCTTCAGTGATGGAGTGAGTTCCAGGCCAGCATGGACTATGGAAAGAGATCCAGTCACAAAAATCAAAAAAACAACAGACAGCTTTAAGCTCCAAAGATGATCAAGATGAGTGACAAAAAACCACCAAAGAAGACCCAGTCTGGAGAACCATCTCAAAGCCTTGCTCATTGAGTACGTTTTATTAATGGACAGTCTTATGTAAATGATTTGTTTGCTTACCCAAGTATCCACTGAATGTCAGCTTGCATACTTGATAAAAATGCTAGTTGAATATTTATGATGGCCTTCCAGGGGCAAGTTTCTGTGTATAGATGTTAAAAAGCATTAGTAGTAATGTGGGCCATACCCTCTCTTCTGTTACCTTATCAAATTCTAACTCTAACTTGTGAATTTGTTGGGTAAACAGAACAGTTGACTTGGTACTGTTGTATACTGGGATTCAGTTAACATAGACAAGTGTTTATTGGGTGTTTGTTAACTGTAAGCTTTAGACTATACGGACTGGAAGATAATCTGAAGTTTCACCCATGGACACATTTTGCTTAACTCTCCTTTTTCTAATTGGGAGGAAATTGTGGGTGTGGTCATTTCTGGAACCACAAAAACAGCAGTTGAAACAGAAGACCTCTGAGCAAATCCTGCTCCTCCAGAAAGAAGGAAAAGTGTCCATTTCAGGAAATCCCATCAGATTTGAAAACACTTTTCTGAACTTTAACCAACTCTAGCAGCTGCTAAAACTCCCTCCTAGTTGGAGATTTAGAGAAATCCAAAAGGTTTGCTTAAATAACTAATGTTGAAGTTCCCCTTACAAGGAAAATATTTCCCATGAGCCCTATTTCGCCTTAAACTTTTGAATGTTTACTATCATTTATTTATTTTGTTGTGGATATATATGTGTGTATTGTGTGTGTGTGGTGTGTGTGTGTGTGTGTGTTGTCTGTCTATCTATCTATCTATCTATCTATCTATCTATCTATCTATCACATAAACTGTCTGTTTTGGGCGCTGGGGAGATGGCTGAAGCAGGGAAAGTGCATAGCTGCATGACCCTGATGACCCAAGATCAATTCCCAGGCCAGGACTCATGTAGAAATATCCAGATATGGGGGTATATCTGAGGTCCCAGCACTTCTAGGAGGGATGGGAAGTAGAAGCAGGAGAATTGCCTAGAACCTCTCCAGGTGGCTACTTGGAGTACTCAGTACTCAGCAGAAACAGCATGAGAGGCCCTGCCTGAAGAAGGTGGAAAGCAAGAACCAACTGTGGCACATATGTCACACCACACACACACACACACACACACACAGAAACTCTACTTCCAAGTGTAAAGCTCAGTGTTAAGCACATCGACACTGTGACACACCAACGCTATCATCGTTCCTAAGTGAAGCGCTTACTGCCTTCCTGGTAGCTGTAATTCTACTTCAGGTCTCTGTGACCTTCTTTACATCTACGTACCTCAGATAGATGCAATCATACCACGAATTCACTGATTCTTTTGTGACTGGCTTGTTTCATTCAGCATATTACCTCTAAGGTTTATCCATCTGGTAGCATGTGTCAGAATTTCCTTTTTAATTGCTTTAAAACTATATAATAATAATGTTACTTGAAAATGCAGGCACTTAACTACATATAAAGTGCTTTTGCTTTTAGCTTATTTACAAGTATAAAGCTGAAATGAATTCACAAATTAAGCATAAATTAAGCTGCTGAAGTTCAAATCAACACTCATAGAGGCATGATGGTGTTTCAGCGATGAAGCTGTCGCTTGGCTTTGCGACAGGCACTTGGTGGAATCTTCACATATACTTGTGGCTCCCAGGTTTTTCTTTTGTGTTCAAAGCACAGGGGGAGAATCTGTCCTTCATACAGCTCTCATCGAGTCCCTTTCACATGCTGCAAGGTATTAAGAACGCTTCTGAATGCAGATGGGACGTGTGTGGGCTGCAGCACACATCACTGTCAGTGTATGATTGTGTGTCCGTTCTTCATTGTGAGAACTCACATGGTACATGCCTGTGTTTGTTCTTTGTCCTCCTTCCTCTCTCTGACCTGGAGGGAACATCCCCTAGAAGTCTTCTTTCCATTTTTTTTGGAAAAATAAAAAATAAATTTATCATTTCCATATGTATCTCTTCATAACAATGGCATGGTTTTGCTTGGTTTAGTTTGATAACTGGAGTTGAAACTGCGGAGACTTGAGACTTGCTTGTTGTGTCTAGCTTTTGAGTTCATTTTCTTCCTTCCATTGTGTGAGTATGGCACTGTGTGTGTGTGTGTGTGTGTGTGTGTGTGTGTCCCATTTCCAGCTGATGGAAACATCACCTCCAGAGTTTTCTTATCACCATTCTTACAGATGTCTCTGGCACACATGTAAAAATGTGCATACTTAAAAATGATAGCAAGTAGTGATTTTGCTGGGTTTCAAGTTCCTGGAGTTCCAGAGTGTGTACAACAAGTGTTTGTTCTTAACTAATGAAGGAATGAGCTAACCAGTGAATGAGGAAGAAAACAAAGGAAAAAATATAGGTATATTCAGTTTTAGAAGACAATTTTTAATGGATCTTCAAATTTTGTGTTTCCCAAGTGTAAACACTTCTGCTGCTCACATTCTCAAGGATATTTACTATCCCAGATGGATTGAGGTGTAGTCTAAGCTGCTTTCCCAGAAGACCTCCCCAGCCGCCCCCCTCCCCGAAAGGTGTTACAGCCTTCTCCTTCTTTCTTGAGGTACTGCTGATCACAAGACAATTCAGGGAAGCCAAACTATTATACTTTGCAAGGGCATTGGAACCAGGCCCCTTTTTCGTTATTGGCATAGTTGATTCTGGCTCCTCAGTACCAGCGCACCTCTCACCCCATGGGGTGTAGCTTTGTTAAGGAAGCTCCTTGCATCACTATCAGCTATTCCCATGGCAAGAACACCCCATGGCAAGGATATAGTTACAGCCTCAAATGCAGCTGCACATGTCTATGGAAAGGTCATCTCCAGAAGTCTGAGGAAATGGCTCAGTGGTTATGACTGTTGCTCTTCCAGAGGGCTGGGATTTGGTTCAATACCAACATTGGATGGCTCCCAATTACTTGTAACTCTGGTTCTCAAGAATCCTATATCCTCTTCTGGCCTTGCAGGTACCTCTATGTGAGCACACACATGTACACATGAGTAAAACATAAAATTAAAAGAGAACAGTAATCTCCAGCTGGGCAACCATGTGCCAAGAAAACCTGATGGTAGGGGAGTGCTTGTTTCTGTTGCATAACAAATTCCAACAGACTCAGTGGCTTAAACAGCACAGATTTAGATCATAGTTCCGGAGTTCAGAAATTCAAGATAGAGATGATCCTTGTTCTTAGTTTTTCCAGCCTCAAGTGGCTACCTCCTCACATCACTGTGCCCTCTGCTTCCTTCCTCACGCCTCCTTTTCTGCCTCCCCCTTTTGTCTTTTAAAATCTTCTGGGATTACATAGGGCCCACTCAGCTAATCAACAATATTCTCCCTATCCCAAGATCTGAAATTTAATACATCTCCAGAGTCTCTTTTGCAATGTTGAGTAACATATTCACAGGTACTGGGATTTCTGGTGTGCATACAGATGAGAGCAGCGGTCATTGTTCTGTACACCATTGGGGGAACAAAGGGTTCTGCTTCTAAAAGAGGAAGGGAAAAAATGGGGACTGCAGATGATTATCAGTTTCTTTGACCACATTTTTTTGTGAGCCTCATGGCTGTGTATATATTTTAAAGCATTAAAATTGTCAGAGCTGGTGAACTTGTTGAGGACAGGGTTTTGTTTTCCAGTAGTTCATGATTCATAGAGTTGAAGTGTTCTAATATTCTCCAAAACAAACCATATTTTTGAGGTCTACATTCTTTGTCACTAGTGACCAAACATCTATCAGTTTTGTTTCACCACATTCCACTTGTGAAGGGCATTTCCAATTACTGTTTATTCATGTTTTCTTGAGTGCTAAGCAGCCACCACCATCACAACGATTAACTGCTGCATGAGTGTATCAAGATCTTTGGACATAATTAGAGCTCCAATAAAGAGAATGTGGATGGGGAAATGGCTTACTGTACAAGCATGAAGACCTGAGGTTGGAATCCAAGAATCCATTTCAAACCAAATGCAATAGTGTACCACTGTAATCTCAGAGCGTCTATGGTGAGATGGAACATGGGGACTAGAGAATCCACAGAAGCTCCTGGGTCAGCTAGCCTGGTGTATGCACCTGTCTCAAGCAGCATAGAAGGGACTTGCACTTACTTTAGGTGCACACACACACTTCATAATAGCACACCGAGGCCAGGGCCCTCTTGTGTGCTGCGACCCTTTATCGGGCATTTTGTGCACATAGACTCCTAATGCCTTTTGGCTTTCAGTTTGTGTGTTCTTCTATTCTGGGTAGGGAAGGCAGGAAGATACATAGATACTTTTTTAGCATGTGCTATTAGATTGGAAAGTTTTTGTAGGCCTGGATTCACTCATATGTTAATGTCCTAGTACCTAATGTGGTCGTACTTGGAGATGGTGCCTTTAGGGGAGATTAATTACAGGTTCATTCATACTCCTTGACACAGCCTGATTTAAAAATCTTTATTTTTTTTTTTGTCTTTTGCCATTAATTGCTTCCTTCTGGCAACAAAGAGCCAAGTGAGTAATTAGTCACACTCACATGCACCCATTTTTGTACATGTCAGAACAAACTCTTTGTAGTGATGACTTAGGGAGTCTCTAGTAGCCAACAAGACTTATTTGTCCTTTGTTGGCTGTAGCAGAACCTACCAGCAGCTTCCCTGGGCTCTGCTCTCTTTGTCTCTCCTTATTGTCCTGGGCTATGTCTTGGGAAAGCTTGGCTTTCAGCCTATAGCTGACAGTTCTTGCTTAGGGGATGGAAGAGAATAGTAAGCTTGACTATAGTAAGTCACGCATGTGCATTCTAATAGTTATGAATGAGAAGAAATCACCAGTTGGCGAAAAACTATTTATATTTGAGGCAGGCTTGTGAGACCTCTTATTTACCTTTGTTTTCCTTGGATTGCTGGAAAATGGAAGAGTCTGAGCTTTGTTTGTAGCCATCCCTAATTCTTCTCCGTCCTTCTCTCCCCACCCTAACTCAGATGCTTCCAGAAGCATCCGATAAGGGTCAGTGGTTGAGGGAGGACACATGTTGGTTGAGAAAAACCAAGGACTTTAAGGACCCTAACATTCATGCTCTGTGTACATTGTCCCTGCTCCCTGGTTGTCAGGCCATGATAACAGCCTTCAAACTTCACATGGTGTGTTTCCTATAATGGATGGCAAAAGGAAAAACATCTGTTGAATGAGAAGTAACTACATGAGTCTAAAGGCAGAGTATCATTTTCCCAAACCAGGATAGAAAGCATCATTTAATTACATGCCTTATTGGCTTCCATTGGCCTGAGATTGGTGGTCAGATGCAACTGAAAAAGTCATTACTGCCCGAGTCTTCACTACTGTTGGCCATGTTGTAAGGTATATTTGTATATTTGGACGTAATTTC
This sequence comes from Mastomys natalensis, assembly GCA_021653895.1. Taxonomy (NCBI): domain Eukaryota; kingdom Metazoa; phylum Chordata; class Mammalia; order Rodentia; family Muridae; genus Mastomys; species Mastomys natalensis. Next base: position 34,718 of record JAJTUV010001884.1, on the reverse strand, counting down.
CCTGTAAATGACCTAAAAATTTAGGCCTGGGAGAATTTTGACATTGTGATAGAATTTGTGACCCCCAGATCACTTGCCTCATATGCATGGGAATCTTCTGGTGGCCCTTGATTATTCGTTAACAGAAGTTCCTTTTGTATTTGAAGTTGCTAAGAGATAAGCCATTCGTGATTAGCCTCTTGTAAAGCTTGTACCTTGTTGTTGTTGCTGTCTCCTCCTAGGTTTCTCTGCCATGGTTTTGCCACAGAAGGATCTACTTTATCATTTTTAGTTGTGGTCAGCTTTCAGGCTTTCCACACTTCCTCTTGGGTCTGTAATGAAGCACATTTGTGTGCCCTGGGCTGTGCAGAGTTGATCTGAGATATGGGAGCCCACGTACTTATTTCTTCAGGGTGTTCATCCTGCATTTTAGGGAAGTGTTGCTGGCTGGCCCCAAATGACGGATGGTTTTCTACTTTCCTTCACTGACTGGACTCAGACTTTTTATCCTGAACCATACTCTGCCATTTATAGCCGAGTCATTTCTTTTCATGAGGGAGTAATTGCTTAGAAACTGTCCTCCTGTTAAAAACACAGTCTTTCATATTCTAAACTGGCAGTGGAAACTCCCATCAGCTGGCCTCACATTCAACAGTTTGTAATGGTGAAGATGGCAGTGTGATGCTGATCTCTTTGGATTGTCTAGAATGTTGACAATCTGCTTTGGATGTTATGGGTATCCACTCACTTAGGGACCATCTCATGTGTCACAGACAGCTCTACCTTTGGATGTTCTTCCATTTGGAGAATGGGAGGAGCCATATGGTTGCTTCCTAGGCAACTGAGACTTGCTGAAAGTAGAGCTTAAGTGGCCCAACTGTTCTGGCATTGGAAATCATTACTTTCTAATTTTAGCCTTTCCTGTGTTAGCCCTAACGCCTTTCAAGTACAGGCAATAGGGATCAATGTGCAAGACCTTTGTCAGATGGGCAGTGTTAGGGTTTGAACTCTACCTCTCAGCTAGTTGGAAGGAGTTTCGGAGACATAAACCTATTGGAAGAAGAGTGCTGAGCTCCATGTTCCTTCCCTTTCAGCCTCGTCTACTATTTAAGGAGGGTTCTGTCTCAATGTGGATTTCGGGTACTCACAAGAAAATGATGTTGAAAAAGATTAATTCTGGCTCTTTGTGAGCTCATGGCACCAGCTAAACCAGTGGGCATAAGAACAGTTTGCATTAAAAAAACAAAACAAAACCAACCCTGTGAGGCTCCTGAAGAACAACCTTGAGACTTGGACTCAGGCACTGTGAGCTTCAGTGGGTCTCCAAAGGAAACTGGTGTCATCATGCTTAGTTGCAAAGTGTTGCGTTAAATGATAAGATGCTTACCTTCCATTGCTCATTTCCTAAGTAATAATCTTATTTTACTATCCCCGTTCTTGCCCACCTTCAGTTACAAAAATAACTCTGAGTGGGTTTTCTTTTTAAAGATTTGTGTCAAACTGATACCTCATAAAATGGCACAAGCAAAGTGTTCTATTTAGAACTTGTCCTGTGACATAAAAACACATGTGTTTTTTTAGTTATTGGACCCTGGTTTTTGGAATTAAGGTTAGGGGAAGGGAGACTGATAGTAGCTATGGGCATAGAGCTAGATTTTTCAGACAAGGCAAGAAAATGGTGTGGATTTTGCATAGATAAATATACTTAAGTAAAACTTGCTTATTCATTAGACTCCAAACATGCTGCTAAGGCATTTAGTAAACAGGATTATATATTTTCGGTTGCTACCTGTTTTATTTACGTATCTGTTGCTGTGATAAGACACCATGAGCAGGGCAACTTACAGAAGAAAAGTTTATTTGGGGCTTATGGTTTTAGAGGGTGAGTCCATGATGGCAGAGCAAAGACATGGTGGTAGCAAGAACAGCTGAGAGCTTAAACCATAATCCATAAGCATATGTCAGAGTTGTGAGCGCACACACACACACACACACACAGTGGGGGAGGAGGGGAAGAGCGGTGGGAAGGAGAGGGAGAGGGAGACAGAGAGGCTTTTGAAAGCTCAAAGCTTGCCCCCCCCACCCCCAGTGTCACACCTCCAATAAGGCCACACTTCCAATACTTCTCAAAACAGTTCGGTCAACTAAGGACCAAACATCCAAATCTATGGGCCTATGGGGGCTATTCTTATTCAAACCAACACGCTGCCCTAATAGTTCTGTAGGAGTCTGATGTGGGTCTCATATGTTTAGTATCAGGGTATTGACAGGGCTGTATTTCTTTCTGGAAACTAGTGAAAATTCTCTTTTTTTCCCCCCCTCAGCTTTAGGAGGCTGCCCAGGTTTCCTTTGTAAGTCTTAAAAGAAGGTGAACTCTGCTAGCATCTCGCCACTCTGACCTCTTTTAGTGTTTTTTCCATAATGTGAGATTCACTTGGAGAACCCAGGTTAATCTCCGCATTTTAATGCCAACTGACTAGCAACCTTGTTTGCAACTTGCTGGTTATTTACAGGCCCTCGGAATTCATATTTGGGCAGTGTTGGGGGTGCATTATTTTAGATATTTTACTGGGGACTTTTTGTTCTCATCACGGAGTGGGCAGTGGTGTCAGTGGCAACTCATGGTGGACAGCTTTCGTCTTTGCCGCACTACAGGAAGTTAAGAAGGTGGAGGTCTCAGACCAGAGCTCACATAAAGCTACCCTCGGGCTGGAGCCTCATGGTGGGGATGGTGTTAAAGGGGGGCATGGAGTGAAGTTGACGAGTCACAGCTGGCCTGGCCAGCCAGTGAGTAAGGAGGAAGCAGGAAGATGGAGACAGGAAATGGCAGTCGAGTCAGTCCCTTGGGAGAAAGAAAATAGAAAGATGGGGTTGGTTACATTTGACCTAAAGAAAAGAAAAAGAAGGTCTTTTTTTTTTTTTTTTTTTTTTTGCCCTGCGCTTTGAGATTGGTTCTTTTCTTGAGGTAATACAGAGACTCTAGACTGCATAAATCTGGTCTCTGTTTAGATACAGGTTGTGCTTTTGCCACTGAAACACAAAGGCTTCAGCGTAACCGCTGAGTCCTGCAGTGGGGGGTAGGGAGAGCAGCAGCCCATGTAATCATGTCCCAGGAGAGCTCTACAGGGGTTGCAAACGGACTTGTTCATATTCACAGAGCCTTGGCTGTTTTTCTCTGAATCCTAAGGCATAATCTGCTGTGAACTGATCTATGCTGGTTTGTGCTTTGAAGAACTGTCAAGTTCTTCTGGAACATAATAGAAAGGAACTTTGAGGGTCATTTCCCACAGTCTTATGATCAGAGGGTATTCCAGCCACTCCTGACTCTTGTTAGTCCAAAGGCACAAGGAGAGAGCCCTGTAGCTTGCTCTGGAAGCGGTGCTAAGTCGCCAGTCGCAGAGTCTCTTTGTGACTGTGGCAGAATTCAGCTCATCCCCAGAAGGAGACCAGAGCTTTCATTTTCTAGAGAAACATGGGCCAGGACACAGTACTTTCTGAAGAGGGCAGAGTGCTGATCTTTGTAGATTCTTCGCTGTAGTTCTTACAAGAATCAGCATGACATTACAGTGTTTTCACCAGTTCATGGGTCACAGGGCCATTGCTCATGTTGACGGTTCATCAGCTGCAGCCAGTAAACTCTGATTAGTCTTTCCTGCTGGTCCACCATGCCTGGGAGGGGCATTTGTTTCTGATTTGAGTACTTCAAGAGTGAACTGACCATCTTTGGTTAAGAATTAAAGCTAATTAATAAACCATGGTATATTTCACTGCTTGATTTTGAAAGCATGAGTTGATTTTGATGGGCTACAGAGATGGCTCAGCAGTTAAGAGTATTGTCTGCTTTTCCAGAGGACCTGGGTTCAATTCCCAGCACTGACATGGTGGCTCACACCTGTTTGCAACTCAGTTCCAGGGCTTCTGACACCCTCACACAGACATATATGCATGCAAAACGCTAATGTACATAAGTTAAAAATAAATTTAAAAACCTTTATTTTGAACAAACTTCAGTCTTGCAGAAAAGGTGCAAAAGTGCTATCGGGCTCTCACATAGCTCCACCCAGTTTTCCCTACGGTTGGCTAATATCTTCCATAATCATAGTTATGTTTATGTTCTTGTTAGAACTAGGAAGCCAGCATTGACACAATACTATTTGCTATATTGAAGGTATTATATGATGCCATCAGTTTTTTGACTGGGGTCCTTTTTTTTTTTTTTTTTTTTTTTTTTTTTTTAAATCTTGTCTAGGATCCTGTCCAGAATCTCTACCTTTCATTTGGTTGTTGTTCCATCCTGGGCTCCCTCTGTCTGTGACAGTTCCTCCATCTGTCATGACCTTGATAGTTCTGAAGCATATTGATTAGTTATGCTACAATTGTGTTGTCTCATGACTGGATTGAAGTTGCTTAAAAATCTTATTCAGTTTTTGAGATTAATATAATTACAACATTTCTCCTTTTTCTTTCCTCCCTCCAAACCCTCCCATACCCTCGTCTCTACTCTCCTTCAACTAAAAGCTCACTGAATAACGTTTTAACAATTTTGAAATGAGGAGTTTGGTGGCATCAAGTGTATTCACAGGTGCATTGTTCCCATTCCCAGGACATTTGCATGACTCTCATATGTTCTATCTCATCTATCCTATCCCCAGTTAGTAGTTATTTTCCAAATGACCCCTCCTCTGGCTTCTCAGCCCTGCTAGTCGACTTTCTGTTCTGATGATTGTTGCTTAGTCCATGTTCCATCATAGTGTTTACTATTCTGTGTCTTGCCTCTTTGACTTAATCTTCTGCCCTGGCATTAGGGGTTGAACTCACAGCCTAACAATGTGCCCTACCACTGAGCTACACTGCCCCCAAACCACTTCATTTTTCTTTTGTTTTTGAAACAGGGTCTCTGCTAAGTTGCCCATGCTGGCCTTGTCCTGTCTCCATCTCTGGAGTAGCTAGGTGGTATGTGTCACCAATGGTCCAAGATGTTCTTAAGCTGAATCACGGTCCATTGGAAGGATAGATGGCCCTTTGTTTATCCTCTTATCTCTTGGCAGGGAGGAATTGTATCGTTTCCCTATTTGGCTGTTGGGAATCATACTTAAGATTGCCCTTACCCACTAGGCCATGTTTTCAAACGGAACTTAGAGAAGCTGCCCAAGCCTTAGTTTGGAAAGGTAGGAAAAGGAAGCATTCAGTTTTTCCATGCCTGACCAAAGTTTCTAAAAGAAGACAGGGAGCTAGACCGTAGTAGGGGAAAAGTGGGGGCAGAAAGATTTGGAGACAAGTGTTGACTGCTGGAGGGGCTGGGAGAAGAGAAAGCCCAACCTGTCAGGTTTGTTGTCGTTGTTCAAAGCCACGGTCTCTTAAAGAAGGCATAGATGTCAGGAAGCAAGCCTGCTTGTCAAAGTCAGACTGAGGGTGTGGTGGTTTGAATAGGTACGGCCTCCATAGACGTGCGTGTGTGAATGCCTGGCCCATAGAGAGAGTGGCACTATTAGGAGGTATGTTGGAGGACTTATGTGGGTAGGCTTTGAGGTGTTTTTTTTTTTTTTTTTTTTTTTTTTGGTTTTTCGAGACAGGGTTTCTCTGTGTAGCTCAGGCTGTCCTGGAACTCACTCTGTAGACCAGGCTGGCCTCGAACTCAGAAATCCGCCTGCCTCTGCCTCCCAAGTGCTGGGATTAAAGGCGTGCGCCACCACCGCCCGGCTTGGCTTTGAGGTGTTTTATGTTCAAGATATGCCCAGTGTGGCACCCACTCTCCTCCTGCTGCTCTAGGATAAGATGGAGACCTCTCGGCTCCTTCTGCAGCACCATGTCTGTCTGAACACTGCCATGCTCCCCACCAAGGTGATAATGGACTAAACCTCTGAAACTATAAGCCAGCCCTAATTCAGTGTTTTCCTTTCTAAGAGTTGGCTTGGCCATGGTGTCTCTTCAGAGCAATAGAAACCCTAACTAGGACAATAGAGCCAGCAGGATAGCACTCAGGAGCACAGTTCACTGAGGTGGAGGGCGGGCCAGGGAAGAAGCACATTCTGCGACCCCAAAGCCAAGAGACAACAACTGAGTTGGAAATTAAGGCACTTTAGTCTTCCCAGTGTTTCACATCTTTGTGACTGTATTTCCTAACAAGAAATGATGTATTTATAGTATATATTGTGAATTGCCTGTAATATTTAGTATGCTCAATGTAGAAGCAGAAGGGTTGTGAGCTCAAAGCCAGCCTGAGGTACTTAGTGAAACCATCTTAAGAAAAAGGACATATTTTACACTTCGACCTCATTTACACATCTTTATTTATGCTTGAAATTGGTAATTTCACCACAAGGATTTGATAAAAATCTGATATTTTATATTTCTTTCTATTCCACTAGAAAAAAAAAATAACCCTGCTTCTGTGACCATGGTCAGTCTTAGCCTGAAAGTACCTTTGTACACAAAGTCATGTGGTTGCTGGGAACTGAACCCAGGTCGTCTATGAGAGCAGCCAGTGCTCTTAACCGCTGAGCCATCTCTCCGGCACATTGGTTTCTTTTATGCTAGAATTCCATTGTTTATGCAGACTTTTATTAAGACAGAGTCTCATACAGTCCAGGCTGACCTCAAGCTTGTTCTGTAGCAAAGGCCTTGAACTCCTAATCTTCCTGCTAGTACCTCCCAAGTCCTAGAATTGTGGGTGCGTATCATCTTGTTTCTCTTAGGAGATAAGGTTCTACTATGTAGCCAAGTCGGACCTTGAACTTGCCATCCTCCCTGCCCCTGCCAACCAGTAGCTGAGATAATAGGTATGTGCCAGTGCACTCGGCTTTATGTATCCAGACATTTTATTAACATCACTATATAGTACATAATATATTTCCTTATGGAATTCTGTGTACATAATGTATTTATCATACTTACCTTTTATTACCCTTTCCTGTTCCCATCTTGCTTCTGCTGACCCCATGCTGTTCTTTCCTAATCTATCTTCTACTTTCCTCTATGCATGCATTTACTTCATTTATTTTTGGTGACTCAGTGAGTCCCATTAGGTTTGCTTAAAGGGACCAGGTGAGGATTATATATGGGAGCATTATATGTAGGCAACCATTAACTGCCTATAAATACTCACGGAGGATGTGGCCTCATGGGCCTTGCATTCCCCCAGAAATGGATGGTGGCAAGCTTAGTCTTATGCAGATTATGTGCTGATTATCACGACTACTAAGAAATCAAGTATGCAATAGTAATACCATGTTCCGAAGACTATGTTCTTTCTTTCTCTCTACTTTTATAATCTTTTTGTTCTGTCTTCAGCCACTGTCCCTGAGCCTGGGAGCGGGAGGATAATGTGGGATGCTCCTTTCTAGCTGAGCAGGCTACAGTCCTAGAGATTAGAAGTTCAAGGGCATAAATACAACATACTGATGCCATTTGTTGTTGTTGCTTGTATGTCTATGATTTCAAGGCTGACCACGTTGTAGTGGATAACCAGTTAAGCTCTCATCTCTTGGTTTATTCTGGGCATTTTTTTTGTGTGGGGTGTGTGTGCATGTATTTGTGTGAGTGTGCATACTTGTACTTGTGGATCCATATATATGTGTGTGTATGAGCATATGGGAGCCAAAGGGCCAATGTCAGGTGTCTTTACTAATTACTTACCCCTTAGTTTTGAAGCTGGCAATCATCAATTCTGTCAGGCTGGCTGGCTGCTGAATTCCAGGCATTCACCTGTCATTGCCTACCCAGTGCTGGGGTCTTTCACATGGGTGTTACGTATCCAAACTTGGCTCATCATGTGTATGTGACAAGCACTTTACTGACTGAGCTGCCTCACCAGCGCTGTTCTTTATTTCTTTAAAAAAAAAAAAAAAAAGACCTGCTATATTGGATGAGAGCCTACCCTAAAGACCTCACCTTAAGTAATTTTATCTCAGCATCCCTATTTGCCAGTATGGCCACATTCTGAATTATTGGGGTTAGGAAACATGAATTTGTCGAGGAAACGGTTTAATTCATAACAATATTGAAAGCAGATCTGACCAAAGCTATGTTGTAACCATATTGGGGGGGCAGTGGCAGGTGGGCAGTGAGCAAGTATGTACAAGGCTTGGGGGAATAGAGCAGAATCCCCTTTCATATTGGCAAAAGAAGAAAAGTGCTGGAGAACAGTATCAAAGTAATATTGAGACCGTATGTGGATACATGACAGCACTTACCAAATAGCTTTTTTGAAAGAAATTATTATTTATTATATGCATTTGAGTGTTTTGCCTGCATCTATATCAGGGTACCATATGTGTGAAGTGTCCACAGAAGTCAGAAATGGGGTGTCAGGCCCCCTAGAACTGGAGTTAACAAACAGTTGTGAGCTGCCACGTGGGTGCTGGGAAAGAAACTCAGCTCCTGTGGAAGAACAGCCAGTTCTCTTAACCACTGAGCCATGTCTCCACCATCAGAAACCAAATGCTTAACTAAAAAAAAGGACAGGTAGTTTCTTGGAGGAGAAGTAGTTTGGGAGAATGGAAGAAAGTGCTTTCCCATGATAGATCTTCATAGTTATTTGAATGTGTAAGAGGTTGCCAGGGGGACTTGGATAACAATGGACCTGCATTGTCTCGGCTGCTTATGTTTAGCTGCTCTTGCCATCATCTGAGGTAAGAAAAGGAAGTGTGAAGGCTTTAACTGCCCTTAGAGACCTCTATTGACAGGAAGTGAAGTCACGGGCTTTCTGGGACCCATTAGTATTTCATTATATGAAAGAACTTAGGTTTTAGCTCCTTCTAGGAGACTGACTTTAATATACTAAAAGACACTCCTGTGTGTGGTGTGTGTCTGTGTGTGTGTGATTTTATTTCTGGTGGGGAATGATGACTGTGTGTTGCTTATTACAGTTTCTTGAAATCCTTCAGAAAATGACTGCTTTCTGGCCTGTGTTGCAGTTACTGATTTGGAAGAATACAAAATGTCATTAACTCTGAAGTTAATTTTATTTTGCAACAATTGTTTCATGTCTGCTTCTGTGGGGAGCAGTGATGATAGGTTTCCTCCCTGCACCTTCAGAAAACTCCCTTCTTTCCCACATAAATCCCTCTCTTTTTTTTTGTTTTTGTTTTGTTTTTGTTTTTCAAGACAGGGTTTCTCTGTGGAGCCCTGGCTGTCCTGGAACTCACTCTGTAGACCAGGCTGGCCTTGAACTCAGAAATCCGCCTGCCTCTGCCTCTCAAGTGCTGGGATTAAAGGCGTGCGCCACCACTGCCCGGCTCCCTCTCTTTCTATGTTCCTGTGATGTGGCAGGGGGCAAGGAGGGACATGTTTCATATCTGCAGAAAGCCAAGTTCTTCCTTCTGTTAGTAAATGGCTTGTGGAATATGTCCATCTTGTTAAGTAGCCAGTAAGCTGGAAGAAAAAAAATCCAGCAAAAGAATAGACAAAGGAAAATACTTTCTGGCACACAGTCCAACTGAATTATGCTGGTTGTTACATATGCAAGACTGTATGATCAATGTATACATTAAGATGACAAAAATGGAGTTCAATTGTAGTATATAGTACATCATTCAACATTCACTTGCATGCTCTTCTCACTCTATTGTTTCTCTAGACATTCTTTTTCCTTCTAGGTCTATCACTTTACCAGTAGAGGCTAAGAGGTGATGAAAACACATGATACCTGGTCTCTGTGTTTTGAGGAATTCAAATCGGATTTGCAATAGTCAGACATAAAATATGTACAGCACTGAAAGATTTATTAGTCTAAGATGGGTCTCGGTAAATTATGGCCTAAAGTTCAAAGCTAACCTGAGGATTATAAAGTTTTATTGGAACACAGCCATGTTCATTCTTTATGTGTATTGGTTGTGACTGATTATTGCTCTAACAGCAGAGCTGAATAGTGCAAAAGAACAGATTGCTCACGAAGCCTAACCATTTACTATCTAGTTTTTTAGGGGGAAAAACGACTGACTCCTGGTCTAAAGCAATAATTCTCAAGTTTCCCAAGTCATGATTTGGTAAGTAGAAGTGAACCAGTCAATCTCCAGTTAGTAAGCACAAGAAAGGAATAATGGCTAGCCTGTTTTGAGAATGTGATAGTGGAGAGCATCTTGCAATGTAAGGAGTAAGAAATCAGACTTATTAGATGGGAACATACAGGGAGCCCTCAAGAGAAGAGTGGAGGGTTGACTGTAAACCCTGATGAGATTCTCTGTATCAAACTAGGGGCACATTGTTATCATCTTGGAGTTCCAGCATCAAGACTGTGAACATTTGGTACCTTTCAAAGGCAACTTTGTTGTACACAATCAGTACTTATTCCAGGCTTAGTAGACAGCAGCATCTGGTATGGTACACTGTTTAGCTTTCTTGTCTCATATGATGGTAGTTCTAGATGTATTTGAAGTAACAGTTGTTGTCCTCAGAATAGATTTAACCTCAAGAGTCTTCAAAGGTTACCAGTGCCAGGAAACTTGTGTGAATGATCCATCTCCCATTTTATTAGAAGATCCTTCTGAAAAGAACTGTGAGAAAGGGATCCAGGACAGAAATGTCTACAGATGAGAGGAATTGTGGGGTAGTCATGGCACTGCCTCTTTCTTTGCTTTAGGGCTTCTGTGCTGTCTGCCATTTTGTCTTAGAACACATTTGCAAAAAGTGTAGTTGTACCATCAGGATCACCAGATTGAATGTGACTGTCGAGATATAATACTTTTTCCTGCTGCTCCTTGCTGTGCCTTCTCAGTGTGCACTCATCCTAATGTCTTGACATTTATCACGGAATTTGATTCCCTGTTCTTTCCTACCAAGACAGCCCAGGCACACCCGTGCTGTGTTTGTCTTTTGCCTTGTTTTGATGGGCTTGGAGCTGCTGTGAAGCAGGGACACAGGGCCGTTACCAAGGCTACTATGTCCTCCCAATTAGTGGTGCTCCTTTTTTTTTTTACCTTTCCCCTCTCACCCACCCTTTTGTCTTTTGTAAATTAACAAACACACATTGATGGGCACAGGTAGAAAAGGAGGGAGTGAGAAAAAGGGAAGGAGGGATGGAGAGCTATAGATAGATGATAGGTCAATCGATAGATAATTAAAATGAATACAAAAGAAAAAAATTGTAGTGCAGTTTGTACTAAGCTTATTCCAGACTTTTCTGTTCACCTGTCTTTACTTTCTTCCCACATTTAACTCTCAGCAGATGACCTTGCTTCCTATGCAGTGAAGGTGTCAGCTCCCTGGGGACCCGTCATCTTCATGCAGTTTCACCACTGTTAAAACAGTGAACTCTTGATACTCAGAATCAGAAAAGGAAACATCTTTTTTTTTTTTTTTTTTCATTTTCCTTCTCTGACTTCTCTTTGATGATGTATTCAACTCATATTCCTGTTTTTCATTGTGATACCTTGTCCCCTGATAATCTCAATACATTCTGACTGGCTTAAGCTGCCATTCTGTCTAAGAAAACCATCAGCTAAAACTTTATAAAGGCTGACAGCTTGATTTGGCCTGGTTTCATATTTGAGCATACTGCTTGTATTCATGTATCTTTCTGTGTGTGGCCTCAAGTTTTGAGGAACACATATCTCTGGAAATCTTTATTAACCAAACAATATATGAACAGAAAGAGTCATAAGAAAATAGGCCTTGAGTCCAGGCTGGCATGTATCTGGGATGTCAGTTCCTATTTCTGGGAGTCAGATTCTTCTTCCTAACCAGAAACAACAGGAACCACCCAGGGTGTGCTTGAGCTGCCATGGTTATATAGCAGAGAGGCCCTACATGTAGCCATTTGTTCTTGGATTTCAAGGGTCCAGAGTTTCAAGAGGATATGATTGGGGGTGGCTAGGTTTTTCTCTGTAGTGTCTGCATCCTCAGCTGGAAAAAGCTTGAAGCTAGAGGTGTCTGGCATGTCAGAGAAGTCTAGATGTTGGAGCCCCTTCAGTAGTAGTCTACCATTTTGCAGAATGACGCTTGTCTCAAAGTGTCCTAGCAAGTAAGTGGAAGTATCATATCACCACAGAAGTCCTACTGCCTCACTGTCTTGCACTTGATGATCCAATATTAGTAATGAGTGTGTTGATGGCTGGGTCTTCTCTCTCTCTTTTTTTTAAGTTAAAGTCTCTATTATAAACTATGGCCTTTCTCAGAATTCACTGTATAACCAAGGCTGGGCTTTGAACTCACAGAGATCCACCTCTGCCTCTTGGGATTGAGGGCATGAGCCACCATACCCAGCACAGGTACATATTTTAAAATTGTGTATGGAGAGTTGTGTGTGCCACTAAGTGGCGGTGGATTTACAGAAGACACCCTGAGATACCTACTCACCACCATGTGGTGGGTGGGCAGGTGCAACCACCATGAGCAAGCATGTGTTGGAGAGTTGGGAGAGAAAGAGAAACAGAAGGGGTTGAACATTATGGAGAGAGGAGGAACTGGAATCCTAGGGTGGTGAGGAACAGCCTGACGTGAGTAGCCTACACTGCCACCTGAGGCCATAGTGAGGTCCCAGCCTGTCTTGCAGCTGACAGCCATGTCTGAGCTTGTGGCCCTGAAGCAGCAGGAGTCTGTGTAGATGGTCCATATTACCCCCAAAGACCATGTGGATGTTCCTGGTCTGGGCTGCCTCCTAGGGCCATCTTGATGTCTGAGGGCTGCAGAACTGGCCCCACCCCTCACCAACTGTGGTACTCAGGAAAGCTGGCACTGCCCATTGCCTGGCCAGCATGGTAAAGCTGATCCTGAGGGTATGAGACTGGGAGAGCTGGCCCCACCCTTTGCGTGGGCAGTGCATGAGAGCTGGCACGCTGAACAACTAACTCAGCTTCAGGCCCAGACTGAGGGCGTTGAGTTAGCCCGCCCTAGCGTTTACTCCATCTATGAACTGCTGCACTGTTTGAAGGAGCTGCCCCTGCAGAAGCAAAGCTACAAGATCTCTATGACACAGGGTAACAACAGGATATTCTAGAGCAGTCCCAGTGAGGAGCCAGGATTGATGGTGTAGCAGAAGCCAGAGGCCTCGAACCAGACCAATGACTCAGTGCAATGAGAGTTTACAAGTAAAGCTGTTTAGGTGAAAGGGTATATACTCAAGTTCCATAGTGAGATGGGTTTTTTTGTTTGTTTGTTTACTTGTTTTTATCTTTGTTTTCTTTTGTGGGAAAGGTTGCAAGGGTGGAGAGCCGATATGGAGAGATGGGGAGATGAGTGGGATTGGGGTGCATGATGTGAAATTCACAAAGAATAAAAAGTTAAGAAAAATTGTGTGTGCGTTTGTGTGTGTACACACACACATTCCTGTGCGTCTAGATGCACACAGAGGCCAAGAGAAGGCAAGTAATCTTAACTGCTGAGCCACTTCTCCAGGCTCGGGTACCATGCTTGAAGAATATGGGGGAGAGTTAAACGATACAAGAAGGATAAAGATACTTGATATCTGCATATAAGAGTATTTTTTCATTCAGTTGATATTTATGAAGTCCCCACTATATGCTAAGTATCAGTACAGTACTGAATATAGAGGCAAACATGGCAGACATACATTTTTTGAAACCCTTTAGTTTGCCTTCTAGTGGAAGACACAGGCAGTAATCAACTGGAATTGGATCTGGAATAAAGATTAAGAATTTCTCCTTTTATGGAAAAATCTTTATTATTGGTTTTTCGAGACAGAGTTTCTCTGTGTAGCCCTGGCTGTCCTGGAACTTGCTCTGTAGACCAGGCTGGCCTCAAACTCAGAGATCTGCTGGCCTCTGATATCTAAGTGCTGGGATTAAAGGCGTGTGCCACCATTTCTGGGCTTTCTGGATGTACATATTGTATTAGATTAGTTTCTCTCAGTGAGTGACGAGGAAGGGTGATCCTCTTAGATTTAATATGGAGTTCCCAGCTACTCCCTCTTTGGTGGTAATTTTGTGGACCTGGAAGCTTGGATTCCTGAAGGTGCTCCAAAATCACCTCAGATACACAAGTATATATACCCTCACCACTTAGTTCAGATGCAGACTCATGTTTTTCTTTCTGAAAAGGGAGTTGAGAGTACTAGAGGTACATAGATTCTCCTGGGGATCATCTTCAATCATGTATAGATGCCTTTCCATTCTGATATGGTTGTGTGGGAAGGGAGGCAGGGAAGGCATCTCTACATGGTTGAAGAGGACCTCCAGGAGTACAGAATAGACCAGCACTTCTCCAGCTATACTATGGAGCTTCTTAAAAGCTGCCTCCATTTCTTAGGTCTGGGGGTGGTCAAGATAAATGAGGTAAATGTGTCAGGCAGGTCCAGATATAGTTGTTGGAGGCCTGCTGTAGTTGCTGGGGGTTGGTTCCCAGAGAGTGGGGCTCTGAGGACTAGCCAGATGATCTATCAGAGTGTCAGCTTTCTGTTTCTGTAATGAATACCTAATACAGATGGAATTATAGAGAAAAGGGTTATTTTGGTTCACAGTTTTGTCGGATTCAGTTTATGTGGTCATATTGCTTTGGGGACTGTGGTGTGGCAGCATATCAGGGTATGGTGGAAAAATACCACTTAACCTAGTGGCAGCTGCCAAGAGGAAAAATAGTCTCACAGTTTCCTGTAACAGCATGCCCCTAATGATATAAAAACCTCTTACTAATTTCCATCTCTTAAAGGTTACATTCCCTTAGTAGTGCTACACCGGGACCAAGCTTTTAATACATGAGCCTTGAGGGAAACGTCTTAGATGAAACCTAGCAACCACATTTCTGCTGTATTTCAGAATGAATTCCTAGATCAGAGTTCTATTAAGTACCATAACCATGGGGACGGTGATGTAGGCCTTTAATCCAAGCACTCAGGAGGCAGAGGCAGGCAGATGTTTATGTGTTTAAGGTCAGCTTGCTTGACATGATGAGTTTCAGGACAGCCAGGAGTACATGGTGAAACCCTGTCTCAAAAAAACGCAACCAACCAATCAAACAAACAAACAAACAAACAAAAAAACCATATCTATACAGCGCAAATCATAGCCTTCCTTGTACAACACATTACTGAAGAGGCCCAGGTCCAAGATGTATACAGAGTTGGCCTTGTCCAGAGTTTACACAATAGATGTGGTATAGAACATATTTGAGTGTACTTTTTTTTAAAGACATGAGAAAAATCAACTGATGATATTATTTTATGTGTGTGGGTGTTTTGTCCACACATATGTACTACATATGTGCTTGGTACCTGTGGAGGCCAGAAATGTGCAGTGGATCTCCTGGAGTTGGAATTACAGGTGGCTATGAGCTGTCTGATATGGGTGCTGGGAACCAAACTCAGGTCCTCTGAAAGAGCAGCAAATGCTCTTAACTGTTGTGTCATCGCTCCAGCTCTGTTTATTATTTTTTTTTAAGTGGCTAAAAGTATATCTTGAAAAAAGAAATTAGACTAACAATGATAGAACATGCCTGTAATCCTAGTACCCAGAAAACTGAAGCATCTGAATTATGGCTGCTAGCTCAAAACTAGCCTGATCTATATAGTGAGTACCAAGCTAGGCTCCACAGCTAGATCTAGTCTGAAAACATAACAGAAGGAGTTAGGATTAATCATTAAGCATCCTCCAAAGAGAACTGATTTTCACTCTGCCAGAAGAATCTCAGGATATATTCTGAGTGCATCTTTTACAAAGGAATGGTTACAATTTTATTTGATATTATTTTATATTTTATTATCCATAGAAAATGAACTATAATACTGGAAAGGAAGTTATTTTTACATCATTTCTTTATTTTAAGATATTTCTAGATATCTAGTGCCCTTAATAATAAACTCAAGTATTTGAAGTCTCTCTGTCAATGTCTTCCAACCTAAAAAACATCCTGTCTATGGGCTGGAGAGCTGGCTCAGCAGTTAAGAGTACTAGCTGTTCTAGAGGTCCTGAATTCAATTTCCAGCAACCATGTGGAGGCTCACAACTATCTATAATGAGATCTGATGCCTTCTTCTGTCATGCAAGTTTACATGCAGATAGAGCACTCATATATTAAATAAATAAATAAATAATAAATAAATCTCATGGCTTATTAAAACATATTGACTTTGAATCAGGTATATGTTTATAATCTTGGTACTCAGGAAGCTGAGCTGGGACTATGGAGCGTTTGAGACCAGTTTGGACATCATAGTGAATTTGAGGCCAAACTGGGATACACAATGAGACCCCAAAGCAACCCAATAATGGTAGCACCCCATACAATCAGCTACTCAAATACCAACCAACCAACCAACCAACCAACCAACCAACCAACCAACTAACCAACCAAAACTCCAAACTCCACAAGCAGCTTTCCCTTTAGGTATGTTGCCATGTACAGACATGGTTGTCTAGATTGCTTGTGAAATGGGATTTGTATCAGCTGGAGTTACATAACACTCAGGCTTTGTTCTTCATCTGTTGCAGTCAAGGGAGAGCATGACTCTTGTACTTGTTTGTTAAGGCTGTCCTTAACAATCTAGAAATGCTTCACCATGTATTTTGTAAAGATAAAGACTTTTCAAAACCACCATTATAATAGTCTTTTATACTCACTGGCAGCTAACCATATTTACATATCACTGTCAGGCACCCTATAGTTAAAATACTTAAGAAGGCATTTGGTTGAAAGTGGCATTGAAAGAGCCATGTCTTGTAGTTCGTTGGTTGATGCTGAGTCTACTTCCCCACTTCTCATTTCATCTTTGTGATTTGTGTATGTGTGTCTGGGTGCAGTGCTAAAGAAACCAAGTCATTTGCCTGTGGTGCTTATTTTAGCATGTATTTTGTGGCCTGTACCCTTACGGTGGTATTTAGTATATACCTGGGACTGCCCCCCCCCCATGTCCCTTGTGAACTGGTGGTCAGTCTGGGAATTTGATTCAGTTTAGGTTCAGCTAATACATAGTATATTCTACACTTGGTGACATAAGTTTCTGTCACATGACTGGTGATGCCTGGTTATCAATCTTTTTGTTAGTGACCATTGTTCAAGCTCTTGGTTACAATCTTGGTTGTGTAATTCTCTCATCCTGTATTCATTTATTACCTGCTATACTGCTATAGCAAAAAATACCTCCTAGTTAGCCATTATCCTGAATTTATATACGAAAAGTAGGACAGATATTTTGATTCTTACCTTATTTGCTACTTTTCACAGTAATGAAATGGTTCATCAGCATCTTGCAAAGGTGATACAACTGTAGTAGTCTTTGTGTGTGTGACTGTGTGTACATGTTTCTATTTATGTGTGTATGCACGTATGCATGTGTGTGGGGGCCGAGATTGACAGCAGGTGTCTCTGCTTTCCACTTTAGTTTTTTGTTCTTTGTCTTTTGGGACAACATTTCTCTATTATATATCTCTGGCTCTCCTGAAAAACTCACAGAGACCCAACCATCTGCCTCTGCCTTTCTGTACTGGGATTAAAGGTGTTTGCACACCCCATGACTTTACTTTTTTATCTTATTATTTGTCCCTTTTTTTTTTAACTTTTTTGAGATTATACTATAAATATATCATTTCTCCTTCCCCTTTCTCCTTCAAATCCTCTCACCTATCCCTCCTTGCTCTCTTTAAACCTTATGTCTTCCTTTTTTCACTAATTGTTGTAACATATATATATATATATATGTGTGTGTGTGTGTGTGTGTGTGTGTGTATGTATGTATGTATGCATGCATGCTTGCTGGCTGGTGAGCTCCAGGCATTTGCCATTTGCCTCCCTAGTGTGGGTATTGCATATGTACCACTGCACCTGGGTTTTTATATAGGTGCTGAGGATCTGAACTCAGGTATTCAAGCTTGCATAGTGAGCACTATACTGTGAGCACTATACTTACCAGGCCTTCTCCTCAGCAACCCTGTAATGGCTTCTTTGTTTTCATGGTGTGGTGTCAAGGTCAGAGTTCAATGTCTTTATTGCTCCTTACTCAAAATCAGTCATTCCTACTGCCTGGCTTCCTTTTAGTGAGAAATTTAAATGTAAATTGTCTTGGAAAAAGATATCCTTCTAGAATCTCTGGTGTGCTGTTGTTGATCTTTGGTCTGTTTATTTTTATTAGGGTGTGTTTCAATTTCGGCAATGGTTTGAACAGTTTCTTTAGATCTTACTCTATTTGTCTAACTTTACTTTTTAAATATGTATCTATCTTATGTGCACAGATGCTTTGCCTGCATGTTTATATGTATATAGATCATGTCTGTTCTTGCAGAGGTCAGAAGAGGTCCTCAGATCCCTTGGAACTGGAATTATGGATGGCTGTGAGCTTCCATGTGGGTGCTGAGAACTGAACTCTAGTGCTCTTAACCACCAAGGCATCGCTTCAGCCCCCTATTTGTCTACCTTTAAACTACACCCTTTACAGGAAAGGAAAGTGTCGGGGTTTGACCCACTTCTGTTTTGTAATACTCTGAGGAGATACACATTTACTAAGTAATTTTCTCATACACTGATGGAGCATTTACAATAATACTGATTAAGAAGACACACTAAGTAGATCTTGCTTATTAACTGTTAGTTCAGATTATTCAAATAGTAAAAACATTAACTAAAATGACTCTTATACTTGGAGTAACTTGGATAAACTCAACAGTCACAATGCAGCATTATTAATGAAACTTATCATGAACTGTCCAGTGTGTCCTTCCTAATAACGGGGAAAGGTATATACTGGGAAAAGTATAGAGCTGCAAACATAGTAGATGTTCTGTCTTGATTAGATGTTAGTGAACTAAAATTAGTTATGCTTATGACAGTTTGCATTTGTAGGCTGCTTTGAAGAGCCACTGTTTTGCCATTATCATCTGCTTTTAGCTTTGGTGTAGATTCCGTTTTTCTTGGATTCTCAACTTTTCATCCAATTCATCCTTGTGTTTCTCTCTACTCAGTGGCAAGCCTGTCTTGAGTACCTGTATGCGTATATGCGCACGCACCAAAGTACGTTCCTGGGTGTCATTCCTCAGGCACTGCCAACTTTTCTTTCTCTCTCTCTCTCTCTCTCTCTTTTTTTTTTTTTTTTGAGATAAGCATCTCACTGGCCTGGAATTCGTCAGGTAGGCTGGCTGGGCTGGCCAACAAGTCCTAGGGGTCTACTACTTCTCAAGCAATAAGCGCATAGCGCCATGTTGGCTTTTTAATGTGGGTTTTGGGAATCGAACTGTGGTCCTTTTGCTTGCGAGGCAGATACTTTATTGTCATGAGCTTCAGTTTTAGGTGTCTTCTGCCTTCTAGACTTGCAGTAGCAAAATTCCACAACTGTAGTAGAATTCCTACAGTGGATATGTGCTGGGACAGGGCGGGAAGTAATGTAACTTTGAAAGAGGACTTTAAATGTGCTTGAGGAAGGCAAGGAAGGGTCAGTGTATTTCCTCTCATCTTACTGTCTACTTTCTCTCTGACTGGTTCTTTTGTTAACACAGGCTGTTCTCTGACTCAGCCTTGCTCTAACTTTGATTGCTCCTACCGAGCACGTTTTCCTGTTGGAATGCTCTTAACATCTCTCCTTTTGACCTGGGTGTGGCCTCTTGCAGCTGATTCAGCTTTGCTGTCCTGAAGCATACATGTCCATGTGTCAAACCTTCTTTCCTCTTTATACTCTTCTCCAGAAAAGCCAGAGTCACATTGTTCCAGTCCTTACAGTATCTTCCACTACCAGGCTCTATGAATGCATTTTTAATAAAATAGTTTAAGCAAAGCCTTTTAGGGTATTAACCACAATCAAATATATTTCAACCTTAAACTGTCCGTTGAATAAAAATTAAGTCATGAAATGAGATACTGCTGTAGAAGACGAAGCAATGTTTCCTCATTTTATTTTGCATAACTTGTAATTAATCAATATAAACAGACATTTGTCTGTTCTTTTATTTTAAAGTTTACATATTCTTCTTGGTCCCAAAGCTTTGGGCTCTTCTCATTGTGAAAAATAGGAGATCGTATTCTAATCAGGAAGCTGTTTGTCTCTCTCTGGAATGTGGGACTCAGGGTGCCATTATAAAATCATGAAAAGCTATGTATTTTTAAGCTATTTTATTCCTTTAAACATTACTCAGATAAAGCTGTGTTCATGGGCATTCTTTCTTATCCTTGAATAAAAAGATTACATCTTCCTTAAATGTCTGAAGTGTTTTGACTAAACTGACTTTCTTACTAAATTAATTTGCTAAGAGGCTATTTACTTTCCCCTGAATGGCTTCTGCAGAGAACCATCCTCTAATACTTACTATAACAAATGGTCTTTATTCTACACTGTCTTTTTAATCTTCAAATTCATCTGCACCCACTTTCTGTGCCTTTTCCCTTAAAATAATCTTTTTTTCCTGGTCAACTTGCTCTTAATCCAGTTTATCTAATGCATCTTTGAGAAGAGCAGCGTGCTTGTGCTCGGTTTACAAGAGTTAGTTTCAGCTCTGAAGTGTTTAATAATGCATTCTTCCTATGCTCCTGGGTGTGTGTCTTCTAGGGCCAGGCCCTAGGAGCCTGTGGCTTCACAGTACAGGCTGTGAGATACCAGAGGCCCCAAGGCTTTATAAGCTCTTTCCTGTCAACACCCTGCCTTGGGTGATCTGAGCTTTGATTGGATACTCCTCTGCTGTTGGGAACAATAGTCAAGGCAGAGGAGGGACTAGAATTAAAGTTGATCATTGTAGCACTTGACACTCCCAGGCTGGTCAGTCATATTTTGTAGATACCTGGTCATGTTAATCGAGGACTCTTTTAATCTTCAAGTCAAATAAAAGCTCACATTTGGTCCTGTGTCTTTTTGTGCTGAATGAGAAGATAGAGTTTGAAATAAAGTCCCTCTGGGGGCACTCCTGGAGTTGAACTGATTGATATACTTGATCACCAGCATTGACTGAGTACCTACTCTGGGCTAGATTTCAGGCAAGGAAGAGATTATACTGAGATCTACATTGTAAGGGTTCCCAGTGGGCAGACAGTGAGGGAGGCAGACGCACAGAGAAAAGAATGATAATAGCCTGTGAGACTAGTGGCCACCAGTTGATAGAGCAGCTTTTGTATATAGGAAATTTCAGTGTCCACCCATTATCCTTGGGCAAGACCCTCTTCCAATATTAAAAACAAAAATGTGAACTCAGGCAAGGTGTTTTGCCTCACAACATAAAATAGTAAATATGTAGGTTGGAATTCATGTTTAGGGCTATCAGGTATTTTCTTATAGCTCATATTATTTATAAAAGATGCTGGTGGCCTGAGAGGTCAGGGTTCTTTGGGCTATCATTCAAAACAGTGAGTGACAGGAATATTTTCAGTCAGGAAGTGGTGGGCCCTTTTTCTCTGTTCTGTGTTGATTCCCCCTTCATTCCCTGCTGATGCCCAATTAGTCCTTTGAGCTGTTCTTGAGCCCATGACAGACCTTGCTGCATCCTATAAGAAGCCAACGTGGCCTGTACTCGGCTCCCTCTTGCTCAGAGACTCCATACCCAGTGGCTCTGACATTGGGATCTGAATTCTGAGTCTGTCTTCCTCAGAGAAGCTGCTGTTAATTTCCTACCTGAGTCAGACCTTGTTCCCATGCCTTTATTGGCTTTGTGCCCCTTACTAGTGCATTCATGAAGATCACAAAATATAAACGGAGATCAGCTTGTTGTATGTGCAGAGCCTCATGGTCCCTATGCCCTTGAGCCGGGGAAATTCAGGTCCCTAACCCCCTAGCCCCAAACCCTGATGAGAAAGCATTGAATAGAAGGAACTTGACCTTCTGGAGGGAAGAAGTTGGTACATGAGTCTGTTAGTTACAAGCAACAGAAACCAAGTGTCTCTTAACCAAACAGGGTAAATGATTCATGGAAAGGTCTGGGTGGTTTATGTGCTGGGAGAAGAAGTGTAGGAAGAGTGGCAACCAGGCTGCTTTCTGAGAGCTTTGGTGGAGCGTGCACTCTAGCCGTCCCCCAGCTGCTGTCACATTACTGGCAGTCAGTTAGCTTCTGTGCCCATGCATGGCCTGGCAGAGTATTGGACATGTCAGCTGCATTCTCATCAGATTGTATCTCATGGGGGAGGAGAAGCTTCTCCAAATGGCTTTCTTCCCAGGATGGGGGAAAGTGGTGGCTCCCTGGGGTCATCGTCAACTACTTGAGCAAATACCTACAGTTACAAGTTCCTAAATGTGGGTCGCATAGTGTTTCCACTTTTATCTTTAAAAGATAAATTTAGCTATAACATTTTGCATATGGAAGTGTACACTGTGAGGTGTTTTTT
The DNA here is from genome assembly GCA_021653895.1 of Mastomys natalensis. Lineage (NCBI taxonomy): Eukaryota > Metazoa > Chordata > Mammalia > Rodentia > Muridae > Mastomys > Mastomys natalensis. Next base: position 12,563 of record JAJTUV010001884.1, on the reverse strand, counting down.
TTTTTTTAATAAATTTATAGCATTGTGCAATTCTTGCCACAGCTTAAGATTAAAATACTTCCATCACCCCCAAAGTTCCCTCATACCCACTTAATCAGTCCACATCCCTGGCCTCAGGCAACCGTTCATCTATTTTCTGTCTCTTTAGATTTGAGCATAGGTTTTCATATGTTCCTGATTGCTATAACTTCTGGGTATTGTAGAAACTCTGCTACATGGGGGAGGACAAGGAAGACACCGTTCCTATGGTACCCGAGTCTGTATCTTGCTGGTTTAAATTACTACTAATGTTTGCTTTAGATTTATCCTTCTCTCCTGAGAACTGCCATTCGGAAGAGAGGCAATGCCAAATCTTGGTCATGGAACATTCTAGACCTCAGCTCTTCACCTGTAAAATTAGGAAATATATCTGACAAGATGATATATGATGTTATTTCTATCATCAATAATCAGCAATTATGTTTTTTTTTTTTCATGAAATCCTTTTGGATGAAAATTACTTGTTGATTTTCTATACTATCATCAGACAGGATGGAAACAAAACTTTAAAATTAAAAATGTATTCATCAGAATGAGCACAATGAAAAAAGTGTAAACCCACAAGTATGTGACATTTCTACTTCTGAAATGATTAAGCTTAAGCTTTAAAGTTACACCTACTGAGACCTTTGTGACAACATGTGTATGTGTATAGAACAAGGACGTTCATTGGAAATTCCCATCCTCCTCCATGCTCCCTGGTTCATTCACATATGTCTTGAGTCACAGAGGATGCTAGGTGGGGGAGACAGAATCCTGGGATACACAAGGACTTTCCCCAGATGATGCTGGCAGGCTGCTTGGGATAAGCCAAAGTGAAATGCGACTCTAAGTGGGGCAAAGATAGGGAAGTACAGGGGGAAGGGAGGAGGGGTTGAGTCCCACAGTGGGGGGCCTTTATCATTGTCTCTGTGTCAAGTTTACCACGAAGCTGTTTGACAGCTGGCTTAGCCAACCTAACATTTTAATAAAACACCCATTTTGTCTTTTAGGGGAAGACATTCAGCAAGTTTGAAGGCAGAGATAGGGAAGGCTGAAGTGTTAGCATTTCTAAGCAGATCTCTTATCTCCCAGGGCTATATCTTTTCTTGTTAACTGTAGCTTTTGTTTTTGTTTTTTTTTTTCTTTCAGATAGTAGTTACAGCAAACTTGTGGAGGCTGGCTTTTGGCATAGTAGGCAACTGGAGGGTGGTGGTTTTTTTCTGATGGGGAGACATTTTTAAATTTTGTAATTTATAGTGTCTTTAAATATGGGATTTTGTTTACTTTTGTTCTAATTACACCTCTGAGATACTTTACCTCGCCTAGTGCTTTAATTTCAGGCTCATGAAGAGATAGTTTCCCAAAGGGTACCATTAAAAAAAAAAATTGTAGGTAATGTTTTACCTTCGTTTGCTAAAGTTTCCTGTAGCTTCCTGTGAATGAGGATATCCACTTGGACGCACAGGCTTGGGGTCTGCTGACTATATTGGCCGTGTTTGTGTGTATGAGGTCTTCACTGCTGTTTTTTTTTTTTTTTTTTTTTTTTTTTGTTGAGTGTTGTTCTAGACCATTGCTATTCAATAGAAATATAATGCAAGCCACACATATAATTTAAACTGTTCTAGCAGCCACATTAATAAAGCTAAAATAGCTCAAATTAATTTCAGTATTTTACTCCAGTAAGTATCATGTTATGATGCAGTCAATATTAAACAAACAAAAAAAAATGTTCAGCCACTTTGTATTCTTTGCCCTTGGAGTCTTAGAACAAGAACCCCCAGCTCCAGCAGCCCCCATAGCCTCAGCACTCGTCTCAGTACTCCAATTCCAGAGATGAGCAATGGTGCTGAGCAGAGAAAGATTAAACTGAGGTGGCACATTGGGAAGAAAAACAAATAAAAGGATCAAGCGGTTCTTAGTTTGTTTCTCTTTGGGGTGCTGACATGAACTTTTAGGTTTAACTAAAAAAAGAATTGTGCTACGGACAAGAAGGCCACATAATTAAGCAGTCCTGGTCACATGGTCTGAGTACTCACAGTCTCAGTTCTGATTCCAGCAGTGACCCAATGAAGGCCACACTGTTTGACAGGGAAGGCTGGCTTTCAGCAGATAATAACTTCTGTCTCATGGTATACAACCTTACCGCCACACACAATAGTTCCCATTTGGGGTTGGGGATGTGACCTGTCCAAGGAGTTTTTGCTATTGCCACAATCCAAGGTGACAACAGATTCACAACAATGACTCAAACCTTTAGATGCCTTTTCTGGTATGTGGAACAGGGCATTGTCAAACGGGGACAGTCAGATATCTCAGTTACTCCTATCTTCAGGCAGTCAGCCTTGAGCCTCAGAGGGAAATGAGATAGGTTAGGTGTCGTGGGTTTCTAAATGATACTCCTGAGTGATTAGCAAGCCTATGTGCAGAGGTAAACAGGTGATCCAGAGTAAAGGAGGCAAAATAAAGGCAGATGGCCAACCTTTCATCCTGCTTTTAGCTTCCCTTGTGGGTCCAAGTGAGGAGTCCCTACTTTGCAACAGAAGCAGTTTCTAAGTGTCTGTTGTAGGGACCAGTGAGATGGCTCAGTGGGTAAAGGTGCTTGCTGTCAAGCCTAACAATTTCTGATCCCTGGGGATCCACATAGTGGAAGGAGAGAACCAACTCTTGGAAGTTGTCCTTTGACTGTCACATATGCAGTATTACAAACAAACAAACAAACGAACAGTGTTCCTTGTACCTTTGAAAAAGTATTTTTTCAGTATGTATCTGTGTTTTGCTTGCAACTATGTATGTATACTCTGTGCATGAAGTGCCTGTGGAGGCCAGAAGAGGGCATGGGTTCTCCCTGGGATTGGAGTTAGACAGTTGAAAGCTAACATGTAGATCCTGAGAGTCAGAGCCGGGTTCCCTAGACGATCGGCCAATTCTCTTAACTGCTGAACCATCTCTCCAGCCCCTTGTCACACTTTTATGGCATATGTTGATTCACACAAAGCCATACTTTATGTACTTAGTAGCCACTGTAACTTGTGCTATTACATTGGAAAGAAAAATCCTAAATCCCTAAAAAGGGAGGAAGAGAGACATTGCTCATGACTTAGGAGCTCTTAACAAAGTTATGTACAGCTTTCTCACCTCAAGAGAAACCTGATATGTTAAAAAAAAATCATCTCGACAGGAAAGGTAAAGCAGGAAGTGATTATTCATGTCACAAAAGAATTAACCACAGGTTCTTTTAAATAGCAAACTCCCCTAGTGCACTGAACAATATGACTCAATTTGCAGAAATGAGATTGGCACTTGACATTTTAGAGGTACCTTTGTTGGGCAGAAACTATCTATCAATATAAAATGTAAGTTGCTGAGTGGTTGAATTATCAAGTCTGCATTGAGCACCTACTGTATGCCCTGCATGCTCACAGTGGCCACCGTAGAACAAACTGTGATCCCTACCAGAAAGCATTTAGAAGCTCACCATGAGGACCACAAATCATCACCACAGCATCAGATGAACTCAGTGGCACAGCCAGAGAGGCCTAGGGGTTAGAGAAGCTAGGGAGGTGGTTTGGAGGTCGTCAGAGACTATTTGAGGCTGGAAAGCATGGAGGGAACATATAATTTCCTAAGGTTAAAGAGACTGTTAAATTCTGTTTGATCTGGGGATAATTGTCTTTCAACTGGGAGTTTAGTGAAAGAGTCAATGAAGAGGCAGGCAGCTCGGCAGTCTGTTGTAAAGAAGACTGGAATATTGTGCATTTACACTCTCCATGTTCCCAGACCTGAGCAGCCAGCCTTACCATCCATAGTGGGCATCCCCTAAGGCAGGCAGGCCCTTAAGCACATGGAAAGAGACGTGGCAGCCGCTGTTCACTTTCTTGGTAGTCATCTACTTAAAGCAGACTACTTGTTTTCTTCCAGCTTCGCCTTGCTAAAGTTCAGGTAGAGAGCAGGGAAACGTGACCTGCTGTTTCGGAAGGAAGAAGCAAGGCTGTGAACCACACTTTAGTCAGGTCTGGAGCTCCTGAAAGTTTACAGGATCTAAGTGAACCGGGAGACAGCTGCCTTTGTCTCTTTTTAGGGATGCCTTCCTCTCCTGCAGGCACACCTATAATTTGGGTTCTCTCAGGTTGCCCTCCCCAACATTTTAATGTCTCTCATCAGAAAAAAAAAAAAAAAACCTAGAGCAGGAATTTCCTTTCCTGGTCTAATGTGATATGTTTGGGGGAGTTTGAGTTCATGGTTTTATATTTTGGTTTGTTTTTCATGGCACTGAGAATTGACCTTAGGATCTCATACATGTGTTTCTGACCATGCTAGGCAAGAGTTCTACCACTGAGCTGTATTCTAAGACCTTGGTTTTTTTTTTCTTTTTTTTCACTTAAAAACTTTTATTTCATGTACATGTGCATTTGCAAATACATAGATATGTGCACCGCATGTGTGCCTAGTGCCGGAAACTGTCAGATCCCCTAAAACTAGATTTACAGATGGTAGTGAGCTGTCATGTGGGTGCTGGGGATTGGACCTGGTTCTGCTGGAAGAGCAGTGGTGCTCTTAACTACTGAGCCACCTTTCCAACTCCATGGTTTCTTTCCAAAGAAGAATAGTGTTTTGATATTTAAAATTTTGTCAGGGATACATTTTTTGTCTTCTTTATGAGGACATCAGAGTATAGACACACACAGATGGTGGTGGGGCCATGGATGGTGTAGTCTTTTCATCTCTCCTTCTTCATTGGTTTATTGACCAGATTATATGTCAGATGACTCTATATTACTGTATGAGGAGCTCTTATCTTTTATTAAGGACAGTGAGCTTTTGGGAAACAAATGAGTTTCGTATGGCCATAGACAGTTTGGAGAAAAACAAAGCTATTTTCTCCAAGGGTCAAGTACTTTTGACTTTTGAAAGGTTGTTAATCCCTGTATAGCCCGACATTTATAACTCTATCATGGAGGGTGGATGTAAGCCCATACTATAATTTTCTTGATGCTCATGGAGAGTTGTTTGGTCATTTTCCTGTAAGATGTGATTGGCTTAAGCTGCCTTTCATCGCTAAACAGGGCTGTCAAAGAGCTCTCACCAGGGAGCTGAAGTGGCAGCCGTATATTTTCTTGTTTACATGGCCTTGAGTTGAATAGTCTCCAGTTTCTACACCATGCATATCTTTCAAACCACTTTATCCATTTAGTGAGGGTGATTTTAGTTAAAAGGGGTGAGAATCATAAAGAGGCGTAGGCCCCACAGAGCTGTGGGTGCACTCCTTGCTACTGGAGCTGGTGCTTGCTCTAGCAGAGCTTGCTGGCTAGTGTTCCTTGCCCAGCACTCCTTACTTCAATTGTCTCATAGGTTACCTTCTGCTCCTTGGAGGCTCTGACTGTCTGACAGACAGCAGATGAAGATGCAGGGTCATTCTGTAAGGGGCATGGTAGGGAAGTTGGCATTTTTCTTTTTAGAATGAATATGAAGAGGCATTTGAACTTTTTTCTCCAAGCATCATCTCAGCGGATCCCTGAGGTGGGTGTGTCTCATATCAGAAAGCATTGTCTTAGGAAATGAGGTTAACTTTCTTGCTGAGCTTCAGGTTTCCTGGGAAAATGGACATCAAACTACTTCATTGGGAAGTGAGATAATTTAGGGTCTGGCATGTGAACAAAAGTTACTATAATCTCAGTTTCGATAGGTCAGTCTCTATTTAAAGTAAACTTTAAAGAAATTATATGATAGGAGGATCTCCAAGTGTTTCCCAGGCTGGATGAAACTGTTGGTCTTTTGCTTCAGCCCCTGAGTAGCTGGGACTATAGGAATGTGCAACTATACCTTGCTGAAAGCTGGTTTTGACTTTTTTGTGACATGAGGTCGCAATAAGTTGAGCAGACTGACTTTGAATTTGCTTTATAGCTCAAAAGGGCACTGGATTTCACAATCCTCCTGCCTCATCCTTCTGAGTAACTGGTGTGTGTGTGTGTGTTTGTGGATTCAGGTGTATAAGTCCCATAGTGCATGTGTGGAGGTCACAGGACACCCTTGGGTGTCTATCTTTAGTTTCCATTTTGTCTTGAGACGGTGCTGATTTTTTGTTGTTTGCTGCTGTGTATGGCCAGGTTAGATGGCCCATGAGCTTCTAGGGTATTCTGTTTCTACCTCCTGCCTACTTGTTTGGCTTTAAGTGGGTTCTGAGGACTCAAACTCAGATCTTTAGGTTTGCACAGGAAGCACTTTGTTCACCAAGTAATGGTTCACTTTAACTATTAGGGGCCAGCGCATGGTACAGAGAAATTGGAGTGTTCCTGCATGCATACAGGAACATATGAGAAAGCAGAAGCGGCTCGAGTATATATGCTTATAATTCACTTTCCATGGATAAGTGATTTCAATAGGTTGCAAATCAACTTTATCATGAACAGATTTATGACAGGAGAATACATTAACTGATTATGTAATTAAACAACAATCTAGGAAAAGTCAGTTCTATCCTGAGTTACTGGATTAGCTTACTGGCTGGTTTAGCTGCCTTCATGAATAGTCAGTCTGAGGACAGGGTATTCTGAACCAAGAAGTGGGGTGGGAACTTAACTTCTGACAGAAATGTAAAGTCTATGTCAGGGAGACCCACTCACCTACTGACCTCCTCCCCTCCTCCGCCAAAAAGTGATCTCTGTGTACCAAATTTGTTTTGAACCATTTGTACATTTTAGTTTTCTATTTAAGAAATCTTTTTCAAAACCAAAGTCATTAACATTTTTTCTCATGCTTTCTTAGATCCAAAATAGGAACTCAAAGTCTCCAAAAAGAAATGACAAGGGAACGGAAGTGCTAAATTACCCCATTTGATAAGTGCAGGCTCTATGCATGAGTCGTAATATCACACTGTACCCCATTAATGTGTAAGAGTATTACATGTTAATAAAATGTTACAAGCAAGCCCCCAAAGCAACAGATAGAGTGTGGGTGTTCACATTTATGTCTGTAATGCATAGTTAACTCATTTGCTGTTGCCTTTATCTGATCATAACTCATTGAAGTTGCTTATTTTCCACATGGGGTTTCATTTAATTTTCACTATCTTTTTTATTCATTCATTTATATGAAGTTGCAAAGCAAAAAGAGACAAGTTTTGATGTTGTCTTTTATATATATATATATATATATATATATATATATAATATATATATTTTTTTTTTTTTTTTTTTTTTTTTCGAGACAGGGTTTCTTTGTGTAGCCCTGGTTGTCCTGGAACTCACTCTGTAGACAGGCTGGCCTTGAACTCAGAAATCCGCCTGCCTCTGCCTCCCAAGTGCTGGATTAAAGGCATGCGCCACCACTGCCCGGCTGATGTTGTCTTATATTGAAGTACACAAAGAAGATCTCAGAGTGTAAAGGGATCTTATAACTGCTCTATGGATAAGTCAACCCAGTTTCTGGTTAGTTTTTGCCAAATTGCATTGGTACTTAATCAACAAAAGAGCTTGTTCATCCGTTGCCTCTACATATACCAAGTTGACGGACAGTTCTTTTGCCATTGAGAAGGTAGTGTAATATGGTCCAACTGTCTGTGAACTCACCTGTTGAGGCAGCAGTGCTTCTGAGGTGGCAACGAGACATTGGTTCAACCAGTGGTGTCCTCTGTTCTATATATTCTTACTTCCATATGTATCATGAAAGATAGCTATCATCGTGTAGCATGGAATTATCCATATTTTGCACAGCTGAGGTCTAAGAACATTAACGTGCAGGATTACTTAGCACTGGCCAAGTGAAGAGAGGCCCAAAGACTCAGGTCTTTTATTTGTGGTCTCTGGTCTCTGCACTTGAAGAAATGATGCACATAACCTGCATTTTGGGTAGTGTTGTTAGGCCACTGTACCAGGTGGTTTCCCTCCGAATCCCTTGCCGCCCTGACACAGAATATAAGCTACCTTGCTGTGTCTGACCCGACCAGCGTGCTCCGTGGTTTCTGTGCTATATAGCTTCAGGTAACCAAATCAGTTTGCCTGTGGTCTTGCGGGATGCTGAGCTCAGATTCTACAACAGCGACCCTAAGTTGTCTTTTGTTTCTCTTCGTTTCAGTGGGGCCATAGTGGAGTTGATTACCAGCCAGCATGATGATAGCTGCGATCGCGTGGGTGAGGTCATCACCAACATCAGGAAGGAGGATGGAGGCTGGTGGGAGGGACAGATCAACGGCAGGAGAGGTTTGTTCCCTGACAACTTTGTAAGAGTGAGTACAAAGCCAAACGCTTTTTCCTGTTTCCTGTGTGGGCTTTGCTGACCAAAAGGCTGTGGGGGGGGCATGAGGATAAAGTGCACGGGGCTCTTGGGGGCTTCACTGGTAGCTTGAGCTCCTGGGTGATGTCAAGGAGAACACATAATTTTGCTCCATGTATGTGGGATATCTGTTTTTAAGTGACTTCTTTCTAAGACCTGAAATGATCTCCCCGCCCCCACAATGGTTTATCACCTTTTAGAAAATGCTGAGAAAATATAAAGCCTGTGAAATTGTTTGGTTTATCTGCTTTAAGAATTTGAGAGGACTGTTCCATTTTTATATTCCATGCAAAATGGAATTTGAAACTCAGTCTTGGCCATGTGCATTGGTAGCCTTCAAATCAAATGCAGAATCTAAATGATGCTTTTTACTACTTTCTACTCATAGACTCGCCTTTGTCACAGGAGCAGTATTACTTTCCTTTTGTCATTTGTGTCTATGAAGCATTGAATAACATCTGTTTTGTTGGGAAGATTTTGAAACCTATGCCCTTTGTCAAACTCATTTAGGGATTGGTTACAAAAGGCTTCTCATTGCTGTTAATAAATGATGTGTTTCAACTGTTGTAAACAATAGTGTGAGTTTAGGGGCTAAGAAGAGGTTGCCTGTGGGAAATATTAACCAGGTCTAAAAGACCCAGTACCATAAGCTTCTGATCTCATACTGGAGATTAGATGATTGCCCTCCATTCATGGAGAATCCCCAGGCCTGTAGCCGAGTTCTCTGTGGTACCAGACCATGTTCAGGAGTGTGTCTTACCTGTATAGAGCAGGTTGTTTGGGAAATCTTGGATCCAGAGAATCATGCATCCCCCTCAAAGGAGCCTTAAGGGCTGTATGGGAAGGCTTTAGGGGGGTTGTTGGTGAAACCATGTGAAGAGCTACAAAGTTCCAGTGCTTGGGCCTCCTACCTTTACCCTGTGGGAATCTAAACAGAATAAGAGTCAAATTCAGTTTTTCTTCAGGATCTTGCCTCCAGATAGCTGTGCCAACCTCTATTTTTCTTTGCTTTTGGCGTACAGAAAGCTGGGGAGTGCAGCAGAGTTAAGCTGGACTATGCTGATAAACCTTACTTCGGCTTTCCGTGGTAGGAATGTTGAGACTATGCTGGAATCAGGGGCTTCCTCCCATTCTTGGGGTAGGAAAGCACAACATCTGGGCTACCACTGATTGACTCTGTTGACGTGTAACCGAGAGGTAATTCTTGTGCCTTTCCAAACACATTTTACCACTTTGGAAAAGGACTGTTCTTGAACTTCGGCCAAACTTGAATGTGAAAGGAGAGGTTTCCCAAAGGAGGGGGCAATGCTTGGGGTGAAAATGAAGGAGGAAATAACGAGGGCAGAGGATGTGGCAGAGAGAGCAGAAAACCCTGGGAAGGAGAGTGAGTCTTGGAAAGGGTGGGGGAGTGTGAGAAAGATGTGGGGCATGGGAAAAGAGGAGGAGCATGGGAGGAAGAGACTATTCCTGTGAGCTTCTGTTTAGAGGGCAAGTTCTGTTCTTATGTTTAGGGTCCTTTGTTAGCTTAGTACCCTCTGGCCTCTAACCACAGATGCATAGAACTGAATTGGAAGACATTGGGTAAACCTCTAGAATTGATTTTGGGCTCACTCTTCATTTGCTACGAGGGGTTGTGGAAGCCAGATGGGAACCAGGGCAGGAATTATCCAGAGTCTAGTCAGTGACTCTCCTCCCTTTAGCAGTACTGCTGAACAGAAGGTGCTTTCCCTGTGACGTAGGGGTGATGGTCTTTCTGGCCAGGTGGTCCTTCATTACCTTGACTTAGACTTGGGAACCCTCAGCTGCAGACCCATGCATGTCATGGTGTTCGAAGGTGAGACAAAAGGGAAGGAGAGCACAGAGATCTGGGGCTACTCCTTTGGCTTGACCATGGGAGGTGGCCCTGGGAGGCCTGTGTCCCTTGACCAGGGAACTGGCTGCTCACATTCAGCCCTCTTTCCTCCAAGCTTCCTGGGGTCTTTGTCTTTAGCCCTTTGCTACTGTCTTAGGGTTTTTTCTTTATCTGATTGAAAAATCTCTTTATTAATCTGGCCCCAGGTTGATCTGAGCATGTTATTTTCTTTTGTAAGCCCAACTCCCTCATAGGCTGCTCTGGGGATTAAATGGCATTGAACTGGCAATCATTGGGCATACTGGCAACCCGCTATTAAGTGTGCCTTTTGTCCTGTTACCACATAAAGGAATGGCCTGCTCTCTTCATCTTGCCTAATCAGTTGTCCCTTAACCTAGGCTTGAGTCCTTGTTCAGTGAGAGGAAGTCACATTCTAGGGAGGCACTTGGCCTACCCATGGTAGATGAAGTAGAAATGTCTAGGGGCCACGCCACTTGTGGCTGTCACAATCAAGGGAAACTTTGATTCTTTTAGATGGCTGAGTCTATTTTCAAGTCTTCACCCTTTGGCTTATTATTGAAAACTCAGTAGGTGGATGCAAAGGAGTTTAACAACAATTCAAACTCCCGCAGCGAATTTTAAAAAGAAAATGTGTTTTTAAGCAATAACAATCATATTGGTATACATCTGCCAGTTTTTGAATATTTTATTTAGCTTAAGAATTAATTTGTCTTGGATCAAATGAAATAATCTTGTGGCGTCCCATCATTTATTTGTTTGCCTCTGTTGATGTTATCATCGTCAGAGAGCAGCCTTAAGTATTTTCTCAGTTCTCTTATCAAATCCCTAGTGTCCTATTTGAGCACATTTTCCTGAAATAATGGCATTCAGAGACTACCTTCAACTCTTTTTCAATCAAACATCTCTACCATATTCATGGTGTGCTCTGTATTCACCCATCTCATTATTAAGAACAGGATCATCCTTTGCTAGCTTTCTGTGCTTGTTTGTCTGTCCCATGTTTATTTAGTTGGTTTTATTCATTTATGTTAAATAGGTCAGAAGAATCTTTTCAAATCCTTCTCTTTTCCACCCTCCTTCTTTCCCCACTTCTTTTCTTAGAATCTTTCTTTTTTATTGTTTGAAAATTTCATATAGGATATGATGTTTGGATCAAATATACCCTTCCATTTCTTCCCTGCCAACTCTTCTATCTTTCCTACTACTTTCCTTCCCAACTTCATACATTCTGTCTTCTTTGAAAAAGAATCACAGAGTCCATTTACTCCTGCCTACACGGATCTCATGGGCAGAATTCCTGAAGACCTAGTCTCCTCCCTCAGGAGCCATCACTTGGTAATAGCTACTTAAATAGGACTGGGACTTCATGAGCTGCCCCCCAACCATGCTGATACACAGACTTGTTGATTTTGTACACGAAGTCATGGCTACTGTGAGTTCATTTGTAAAATGATGTTGTCATGTCCTGCAAATACTGTTCTGCTGTACGTGTCTACTACCACTGGCTCTTATAGTCATTGTGCCCTGTGTTCCATGCTGATCCTTAAGTCTTGGGGGGAAGGAATGTGTCTTAGTTAGGATGTCTATTGCTGTGAAGAGGCACCATGACCATGGAAATTCTTATAAAGGAAAACATTTAATTGAGGTTGACTTTTTATCATCATGGTGGGAAACATGGTGCCATGAAGGCCCACAGGATGCTGGAGAGGTAGCTGAGAGGTTCTATATCTGGATCTGCAGATAGCAGGAAGTGACAGTGACATACTAGCCAAGCTTGAGGGTCTGAGACCTCAAAGCCCACACCCACTTCCTCCAACAAAGCTACACCTCCTAATGGTCCCACTCCCTATGGGCCTATGGAGGGCCATTTTTATTCAAACCACCACAGAATGTGATAATAGATGTCCCATTCAGGGCTGAGCACTCTACTCTCTTATCCTCTGCATGTTGAAAAGTGTTGGATCTCTATTAATTACCAAATAGTGATATATGTTTTAGGATGTTTTTCTTTATCTTGTCTCTTCAAAAAATTAATTCATTTTAAGTATAAAATTTACATAGACTAAAATGAATGTCATTAACATTCATTATGATTTTTGTTTTTACATAAGAATGTACCTCTACAACCACTATCTAGATCAATATTGTTTCTGTCATCTCTCACCCCACAAACTTCTCTTGCTTTGTCCTAGACATCCCCCCACTCCCTAGGTAGTCAGTCTATTGTGATAGATACTGTCCCATACTTGAACTGTAATGTAAGTAGGGCTGTAAGAACATGTGCTAGTTTAAATGTCTTCTTTTGTATCAAAATTATTGCATGTATCAGTACTTAATTATTGCCATATAGTTTTACATGGTAATGAATATATCATAACTTGTCAATACCCATTTTTTTTTT
>JAJTUV010001882.1:0-234833 GCA_021653895.1 Mastomys natalensis | reverse complement strand
TCAGAAATGGAAATGGAAGTGCTCAAGAAACCAACTCCAAAAGCCTGAAACTCTCTCCATGGACTTGGTGTTTGGTACCCAGGTATACCTCCTGTTTCCATGTGTCTACTCTCTTCTGCATCCTCTGCATTTACTTTGTTTCTACTGAAATACATCATGGTTCTGTGGGTATTGATGTCATTTCTACTATTCTGGCTCCTTTTTGCAATGACTTATAAAAAAATTTTTCATGTCTGCCAAGCTGAAGAGAGAGAGGCAACAAAGTACAAATATTGGTACTGGAGGAAACCACTTGCCTGAATTTAGATGCCCAATTACATTTTTAATGTATAGTATTAACCAAGTTCATAAAATGTCTAAAGTAACGATCATCTCTCTCTGTGAACCGTGGCATCTAGTAAATCATGGGAAGTTGTAGGTGGTCTGAAATCCATATAAAATGTTAAAGACTGTAACATCTATTGAGTATGTGAGAATATGCAATTATGTGTATATGCATTTTAACTGTAGTTTCCTGAAAGAATTTCCTCATCCATGTAGGCTTTCATATACTCTTTTCTTACACTTGCCTACTTCCCTTAAGTTTTATGGAAACATTTTGTAATAAATTATATTCCTGCTGATCCTTCTGGCTAATATACTTCAGGGAAATGAAGGGTCATGAATAAATCCATCTAAGCCAGCAGTTTTCAACTGTTGGTTGCAACCCATTTGGGAATGGAATAACCCTTACAAAGGGATTGCCTAAGACCGTCAGAAAACACAGATACTTACATTATGATTCATAACAGTAGCAAAATTACACTTACAAAATAACTATGAAAGTAATTTTATGGTGTTTGGTGTGGGGGGGGGGGCCACAGCAACATGAATATTAAAGGGTCTCACCTTTAGGAAGACGGGAACCACTGATCTAAGCCATTCCTGATTTCCACACATTTGCTTTTTATATTGATATTTGTAATCCATATGCAGAACATAAACACCATTTGTGGCACCACTCTCTTTTGCAGCCAAGTTTGTATATTTTTTTTAAGGTTTTCTTGCCATGTACCAAGATGCTTTATAAAATCAGGTGGGAAAAAGAACACATCTACTTGTTGTACTGGACATCAGGAAGATGGGATTTTTGGTAGACCAAAGCTTGTCACCAGAACGCTCAAATGTGAACAAGTGTCAAATTGAAGACTGAAAGGTATTCTAGAAACAGAACCCCAAATTATGTTGAAAGAAGGGCTTCTTTAAGGATACAAAGGTCTTCAAAATCATATAAATTATTAATTTCTGTACCAAAAAATTCCTTCCTTATCTTTCTAAGGCAGAAAGTTCTGAAAATCCTGAAAAAATTCTCAGGCAAGAGATTTTTCAGAAAAAAAGAAACAAACTTCCCACTGAGAGGAGAAATAATTTTGTAAAAATCCCACTGTGGATTCCTAGCCCATAACCTTTCCTTTATCATACAAAGATTATATTTTCAATACTTCATTTTTATTCCTTTATTTAGTTCCAGAAATTACTGTGCTGTCCATGATGAAAGAAACATCCATAGTGTGGTTAAATATGATACAAATCACAGCTTTGCCACCAATTATATGGCCTTCTGGAAGTTGAGCTTCCTAGGTCCTTCATTTATTCATTTATAATAATGGTTCCCACTACTCATTGCAGGAGTGAAGACTGTCAGTGAACCAGATAAATCAGACAAGGCATGGTTTTCAATCAGCATATTAGAATTCTCTTAATAGTGTATCTGAACTCTTCCCTTAGTACATAGAGGACACTGGACATAACCTAATCTTCAACTATTTCTCCTAACTCCTCCCATCTGCCCTTCACCGCATAGATCACCAGCGTCCCAAAGGACATATGGAGTTATTCCAGAGAAGTGTCCCCAGAATGTTCTCCTATGACTTAGTTCAAATAAACTTCTTCATGGACTTCCAGAGTCCTCTCTCCTGGCAAAATGCCTGCCCAGTTCAGTTTCCTAGGAGCCTAGATCTCCTAATGGAATGCTTGTCACATAGTTTGTAAACTCTCTTAAGGACAATCTCCTCTGTTAAGCTAGAGGTTAGTCAACATAGTTGTTTATATGCTCGGGGTCAGTACCAGCAGATTCAACCAATCAAGAACTGAAAATATTGGGGAAAATATATTTTGCCTAACCAAGTACAGACATTTTTTCTTGCCATTATTCCCTAAATAAAACTGTACAACTTAATAATCTAGATACAACTTAATTTATTAAATTATATGAGATGGTATTGGTAAGTCATGAAGATATGTCATTTTGATAGGGAACTGAACAGCAGAGAATTTGAGTTACTGGAGGTACTAGTGAATCAATCCTTCCATGGGTACCCAGAGAAAACTGGTCTTACCTTATCTTATGCTTATGACCACCACCATGATCTGAGCCTTTCCGTGGAGAATTCAATATATTATTTGAATAACACTGTGAACCAAGTACAAGCAGCTGCCATGCTTGAATCAGTGAGGAACATGAGTAGAAAAAAAAAAAGAAAAAGTCAAATGATTTTACCATGCTCAAATATCTAGCAAGCCATAGCAGGTTCTATTGCCTCCACAATACAACTGTCTCCTGCTCTGGGTCTAGAAAGTGAAGTAATGTTTTTGGGTATTCAATACAAAAAGAAAGAACAAATTACTAGATTCTGGAGAAGAAAGCAAATACCTCAGCAGTTACATAATCAGGCTTGAGGTCCAAACTGATGCTGTTTGAGTTTGTTTTAAAGAAGTCAAAGAGTTAGCAAATAAAAACTATAGACTGTGGCTGGAGGATGGATTTGTTGCCTTCAGTGCTATAAAGTGATTCTGAAAGAGTTGGCCATCCACTATTCTAGGAGCAGGAGCCCTGGATCTCTATATCTTTCTGGGTGACCTGACACTTGCAAGACCTAAGATCAATTATATGTCTCATCTCCTTTTCTTAAGATTGAAGCATGATACCAAGCATACAGCAGGAATTCAGTAAATATTCATTGAATGAAAGATCTCTGTTTCTCCTAGTGCAATGTATGAATGAGTCTTTCAAATATTTTAATCCAAGATGCTGAAACACATGATTCTATGAGTACTAAATGATCTCAAATCCGTAAGTCCACCCAGCACAATAAACCTTTTATAGTCTTCTGCTTTGGTATGTCTTCAGTTTATCCTTGGAACTGAATTTGTAAATTTCCATTCTCATGATATTTTCTGTTATTTACCTATATTAGTGTTGTATACACTTCTTGGACCAAGTTTGAAGTAGCAAAAACATACTTGTCTTTAGTTTGCCAAGGAAAATCAGAGCAGCTGATGTACCAAGGAAACAGGCAAATCATATTTATTAAGCAATTGATAAGAAAAACCTAGGCAAAATTGTATGATTGAGTCCAGGCACTCTGCTAAGCAAATTACATGCACCAGCTCATTTTTTTTTCAACAATTTCATTTTCCCAATTTCATGGGGAAGAAGGTTTATTTATAGAGGTTAACTTTTCCAATGTAGTCATCACTACATTGTCATAGACTTGGGATATGATTTGAGGACTCTCTAGTTTAGGATTTGAACTTCTAATTCTCCACACTTTAGCACACATCAGCAAGCAATAGGGTCAAACTGTGTATAATCAAAGCAAAGTGTCAAGGGTACTGGAGGAATTGAAGTTGTATATAAAACACCAAACACATAGGGAACTAGGGATGCAGAGGGGACTAAAGCAGGTCCTGAAGGTTAAGGCAAAAAGTTCTTTCTACAAGAACACTCTAAAGGCCATGTTTCTATCTTACCTGTTGTCAGTGCTTGTGTTACTCTGATGTAGAAACAATCAAAGAGGCAAAAATCTCTGTTAAGTTACTGTCCCATCCTTTGGCAAGATCAAAACAAGGCCAAAATAACCAATAGTTCCTTCAGGACCACAACTAGTAAACTTGTTCTCATCTTCTCACACTCAGCCTGACTTTGCCCATCTAAATCTCTTCTATGTTTAATAGTCATGTTTGACTTGAACCTGAGCCTCAACCTTGTTGCCTTTTATACTAAATTTGAGGACTCTATTATTAATGTTAAGCTTTGTTTCTCTACCAGACAAAGCGGCCAGTATCTAGTCAATATGTAAGTTTTGCTAGTCCTTATATTCATAGTGTATAAGTTCTGTGGAATTTCAATTCATTAATGCACAATTAATGTACCTGGAACAATGACAACAACAACAGAAACAACAACAACAAACCCTCAACAAACATTACTTTTACCATTTCTTGTACATTACTAGAATATAATCCTGACTCTTCCTCAGCACACAGAGTACTTAGGAGCTGAAGAGACAGTTCACAATTGCCAGACCACCATAGTCAAAGCTGACAAGTCTGAAGAAAGAAAAGCAGAGAACATATAGAGAAAAAATGGCTTTTCATGAAGTTAATTACCTCTAATACATATTGTTGTGTTGTGTGTGTGTGTGTGTTTGAGAGAGAGAGAGAGTATGTGTGTGTGTGTGTGTGTGTAAGATGTCAATACAGATTCTTAGTGGTAGAAAAGGTAGTTAAATCTCTCAAAATACTTAACATATTTTTAATTGACAAGCTAACTCTATCAACTCTATGTCTGCTTATAGACTGGTTTTGTTTTCACAGTTTTACCTGGCAGAGGGTCTTGGTATCTAAGAACATCTTACATGTATCACAGCATTTTCAGGAGTTTCCACTCATCCCTTGTACTAGAGAAACTCTCCTCTTGGTCCCTAGGTCTCTAGCTGAGAAATTAAACATGTATTTATTCATCATTTATTGTTTGTCTTTCCTCTTCTAATGTGCTTTCCAGGAATTCTTATTCATCTTCATGTCTTTAGCCCCTGGCATATATTGGCAGATTTGTTCCCGGAAAAAAAAAATGAGACTTTAGGACAAATGAATGAATGATACTGAATTCTGAAGCTGAGTAACCCTGGGCTACAGGGCCAGAGGTCTTCCATGAATGCCTGTGATGACCTGTTCTACAAAATGTTCCTAAGTGCTATAGGGAAGATTAAATATGAGAATGAAACAGAGCTTTTGCCTATAAGCATCTCTCCTCAATTATCTTTGTCCCACATGTGGTTTCATTGTTGTTCCACAGTATATTTCCAAATTCAATGTATGGACTGTCTTCATAAGAAGCAAGCAAAGTCTCTCCTTGCCATGGCAAAGGTCACAGCTGATACTCTTATGGCACAAGGCAAATCAACAAGACAAAATCAAATAGACTTGTTAGAATGCATTATTTGACATTTCAGCTTTGAAGAGACAATAATAGAGGTCCTCAAATCAAGATAAAATATGCTTTATGTCATTAGGATCATTAAAGAATGGAGACATGTAAACAAATAATTAAGCAGATGTATATGATCAAACAGTAATAAACTGGGCTAGGGACACACAGTGAAGCCTTAGGAATCCTAGAGTTTTCTGAACAGCATTTCTGCTTCCAATAGTGGGACAAGATATCTCTGGAATGAGGGGCTTACATTAGCCTTTAATGCATGTGGGATGGAGAGAGAAGTTCTTTATGGTCTATGACAGTGCTTCCCATGAAAGGTAAGAGAAGCTCAGGTTGACCTTTCACCTTCTCGTTCCTGCTTTTAAACTAATTTTTATGTTATGGTACAGGGAAAAAAGTCCCTAAACTGTGCAGTGGTGACCTGTGGAGGGCTTTCCATGCCGGTGGGTCCCATAAACAGGAGAAAGTCTAGAGTTCTAAGGGCTGGAAGCTTTGGTGACAGCAGGCCACAATGATAAGAGAAGTCCATAGGTTCCAAGAGTTTTATTGACATGGTGTGATAGTTGGATCTGGATGTGCAGCCCCCCAGTAAAAGCCAGGGGGATCTGGCTTAAATAGGGAGGGGGAAAAGAGGAGGGACTGAGTAAAGGAATAACTTAATTTAGCCACACCCCCTGGCCATTAGGTAACTCATGAATATGGAAATCTCTGGAGGCTGAAGCCTATAGTCACACCCTCTCTAGCCAAACGTGACTACAAGATGCAGATCAAATGGAGATCACACCATGTGTCAGGAGCCTGGATTCTGGGAGTGTGGCAGAATGGATGCCCATTCCTCACAGGCAATGGACACCTGTTGGGTCTCCAGGTTATTTCCAGCCAGCACCTCGAACAAAACCAGCCATCCTATCACAGTCCTACATTATGGTTATCTAGTTTGGTGTTCTTGTGGGATTCCTAACAGTGAAAGTGGGGACTGCCTCTGACTCTGCTGGCTGCTTGAGGGATCCTTCTCCTCCTCCAAAGCCTAGTTGAGCTTTAATATGAGAATATGTGTCTGGTCTTATTGTAGCTTGTTGTGCAACAATTGGTTGAAGTCCCTGGGAAGGCAGCTTTTTTTTTCTAAGGGTAAGTGGATTTAAGACATCTTGGGGAAAGGGTAGATAGGGAAGAGAGATTGGGGAAGGGGAGGGAGGGGAATCTGCAGTCATGTGTAATATATGAGAGAATGATTAAAAATAAATATATCCTACACTTCTTTCATATCCCACTGCTACAATAAGTACCTTGGATCCCAGCATATGTCTTATGTACTTGGGAGTAGCCTACTGTAGCAGCCAATCACAAGGATGATTAAAGAAGTCAGGACTTCCTTAAAAGTGACTGAGCCCCAAAGCCAAGCACAATGAAGTCATGCTATAGGTGCATTGCTTGTGTGAATTATTATACTCATGAGCCAGAATGGACATGAACACATAAGTCTCAGGGATAAGAATACAAGTCACAAGCCCAAAAAGTTCAATGAGAATACAGCCACCTAAGCAAAGGTGATGGTGCTAGAGGAAATTGGAGGACCAGAAAGAAAACCTTGCCTTTTGTGGTGACTCTGGCTGTTGGAAGAAGCAAGAAGTGGTTTAGATCTAGATTTCCACTGCCTGGAGTTTGATTATTTAAAAAGTCAAGAGTCAACACTCCGACCTAGAAACCTACAGAAGGAGAATGGATTAACATCTGTGTGTTTATCTCAGGGTTGGGAAAAGAATTGTTTGTCTGTTAGCATAAACAGTTGCACTAAGACGATCTGAAGGTCTGTTTGCTTTCCCTGGACAGGCAGAGTACCCCACTCCCCAGAGATGTTTGACCTCTATCATGTCTTGCCCCAAGATAAACAAATAGTGTGGTAGAGGAAGGCCTGTCATGCCCATAAGAGTCTTTGATTTTCTTTCCTTCTCTGTAAAGTGACTGTGCTAATAAAAGCCCCATCAGAGAGAGACCATTAGGAAAAACAAATGTCCTGCTCTCCATTCATGTGATAGCAAAGTAATGGTGCAGTACAAAGGCAACCCTTCATGAAATGGTCATTGGGTCCATAAATCCATAGCCTGTTGCATTCTGGGAAATGTCTCTCTGTGTTCTATATTTCAAATAGAGACAATGTAGAACCAGATCTGCCCTACAACTCACTGAGTTGGTTAGTGAGAGCTTGGGCGTCAATACCAGAAAACAAGCCTTTTAATGAAACATGACTTTTATAGTCATACCTCAGAACAGTGATTCTCAACCTTCTTAAATCTGTGACCCTTTAATATAGTTCTTTATATTGTGGTGACCTCCAACCATAAAATTACTTTCATTGCTACTATGAATTGTAATGTAAATATCTGATAAGCAGATCGTCTTAGATGGCCCCGGTTGAAAGGTTGTTTGACCCCAAAGTGTCATGCACCACAGGTTGAGAATCACTGCCTTAGAATGTCCCAAACATTCAAAATTCCAGCATTACTGGAAAGATATTACTATGTTGGTGATTTACTGAACTGGAAAAATGGAAAGACGAAGGGAAAGGGAAAAGTACAGAAGGAAAAAGGAAAAGGAAGGAAGGGGGAGAGATGAGTCTACCTCTAAGAATCTGTGCTTCAGAGGTCTATCTGTCCCCTCTGGCCATACCTGGGATGCTTCTCTAAACAGATGATACACAATGAATGACAGAGATGGACAAATGACAGAGAATGCATACTACACATATGCATACACATGGGGATTTGAGCAATTAAAAATTAAATGCAAGAAGTTTTGCTTTACCTAAAATAGAAAATAAAATATAATCTAAATATCTAGTGATATACTCATGTAGGTACAACTGTGGCATAATTTCTCTTCAGAATTGAGGGTGACAACTTATATGAAGTACTTTAGAATTGTGAGCAATATTCCAAATGTTTGCAATATTATGTTACATTTTTAAAGGGAGACTGAAATTTTATACTAGGTGTGATCAAGCTATTAGATTTCTTTCTAATCTTCTGAGATTTTCCAAATATTATTTAACATGCTTTATAGTGATATGCACTCACATTCATGTTCACAGGAGACAGATTAAAGGACTGAAGTTGGGTGACACTGGGGTCAAGAGCTCAGGTGCCTCTTAGCTGTGCTCAGATTTGTCCATTCTTTCTCTTTTAAGGGTTACATTGAAACTATGTGGGGGAGAGTAACATTCTTGCTCTAGAGGGGGAAAGGATTGTTTGTCATTCTCTGTAGATGATCTGTAGATTTCAGCCCAATCTGTTACCAACAATCAGGCATGAACATGGGTGTGTGTGTGTGCATGTGCGTGTGTTGACAGAGAGAGAAAGGGAGGGGGAGGAGAGAGAGAGAGAGAGAGAGAGAGAGAGAGAGAGAGAGAGAGAGAGAGAGACAAACCCTGCAGAGCAAGCAACAAACCAACAAATGGCCACCTAATCAACTGTCTTAAAGATTACCATGCAAACTAGACAAATTGATCCAGGTAGCTTTATGTAGCCACCTGCCTAGAATTCCCCTCTACCAAGAGCATTTGGTTTGATGAGATGCCCTGTTGCTTTAGAAGTAACATTTGCTGTCTGTCTCACTCTCTGATGAAGATCCAGCTGCTCTGGGTTGTCTTTAGACTTGTGGCTTAATGTGAAGCAAAGGAGGAGGGTAGATAATGTTATTAAAGATTTAAAAAAATAAACAAAATATGACTTGACTTCCCAATAGCATCACTAAGTATTAATTTAACACACACACACACACACACACACACACACACACACACACACACACAAAACAGGTAGGGAGAAAGGGGAAAGAAACAGGGGAAGGGGGGTCTGTGTCATCAACCTGCCAAGATGTCAGTAGCTGTTTAGTTGTTTAAGCTTACTTTTTATTGCACCCAAAACTCTTAAGAAGTATTTTGAAATATTTTTGTTCTCCTTTGTAATTAAAGTTAGCAAGACCAACATCTAGCAACATCTTTAAATATGTCGCCATTTTGAAGGCTTTCCCAACTATGAAGCCTGTAATTAAAATTTATACTATATTATACTGCTGACTTTATTTTAGATTTAAAAAAAAAAAATAAGAAGCTCTTTTGGGTCCTTGGGCAATTGTCCATGAAAGCAGACTGTAGGAATGGATGAGACTCCAATGATGAAAAGACATCTAAGCCCATTAAGTTCTGGCGTGGCATACATTCCACAGAGCAGGGAACTTGTACTGGGAAACTTACATACAGGCAAGTATTGCACACTGAATAATTCTAGTTGAAGGTATCCCCATGATCCTACTCCAGCAGGTATATATGGGACCTTTACTTTAGGAAGAATTCTGCACTCATCTTTCATTATCTGAGCAGAACCTGCACCCAGTGTTATAAGAGAGGTATACAGATGATGTGCAAGGAAAAACTTAGAAAGCCCTATGATGATGGATGAAGAGATAGGAGTAAGGCTGTCAGAAGCCAGGGAATGCCTAAGACTTCCAGAAGGTAGAA
The DNA here is from genome assembly GCA_021653895.1 of Mastomys natalensis. Lineage (NCBI taxonomy): Eukaryota > Metazoa > Chordata > Mammalia > Rodentia > Muridae > Mastomys > Mastomys natalensis. The sequence goes on along the minus strand of JAJTUV010001882.1, from coordinate 225,057 downwards.
GAATCAAGAACAAGTTTTCTACTAGAGCCTTCAGAACAAGTGTGAGCCTGTTAACAGTATTTTAGATTCCTAGTCTCTAGAACTAGTTTAGAATAAATTTTTGTTGTATGGGCCACTTAGTTCACAGTATTTTATTATTGTAACACCCAAAAAAAACCTGACACTCCAACTGTGTGATCGTAGGCTTACTCTCGGGATCATTTTATCTACTAAATTGTAACTATTATTTGAAGTATTGGGATAAACATTAAACTCAATATAATATAAACAACTCAGTGTTGAGTGGGGTCCATCGACAGTATTCATAGTTACTATGCCGTTGACAGTAATAAAACCACTTTTCTGGGATGGTAGCCTTCATTCTCAATTTCGCTATGTTTACAATCACCCAGAAGACCGAGGCACATCTATGAGTGTGGGTGTGGGTGTTCCTTTCTAAGATGTACTGCGAAAGACTGTTTAACAGCCCAGTTAAAAACATTAAAAGCTGTCATTCAGGAACTTTTCTCAATGGCCTCATGTTATACTGAGATTCGTACTAAATGCTGAGCTGAGTAAATATTAAACTAAAGAAAGTGGTCAAGGAAAGAGGTATAATTAAGCTGGTGTTACAGCCCATTAACTACCTTTATAGGAACAAAACAAGGAGCTGGCCATAAAAGAAACCTAACTTGAATCACTAGCTAGAAAATCTGGTGAGAATGGAATCTGATTAGGGAGTCATTTTCTCGTCCCATAAATGAATGTCTAGTTAAGACTCGCGGTGTTGGGGTGTGAATCTGAAATGCCCCTAAAACACTCAGGCGCTGTGAGTTCGCAACTGCAATGGCTGTGTCTGGAATAAGAGGTGACACTTTGCAGTGCTTCTTCCTCTCTTACAGCTCTTGCTTTTTTCTACCCGTACCTTTGTGTCCCTCCCAGAACCTTAGAGAAGATGACATAAGTGACTGTTGTAAGACTGCACATGTCTCTGTCACAGAGCCTTGTGCAGTCAAGAGTCCTTGCATTCATTGTCCGCTGTTCACTAGAAAGCCAGTATCAGAGTCACACTTGCCTATGAGTGTAAGCATAAATATTTAGAGTGCGGTTTGGCACTATATCAAGTTGATAAGCAACAGTACTCAGTTCCTACTTAGGGTCCACGATCTGTGCTGCTAGGGAGGTTTCTTTACAATTTTTCAAATATAACTCATTTTATTCTTAGAATGTATAATATTATATCATTCTCCCTTTTCTTTCTTCCTTTCAATTTTTCTCATACCCCCTCTCTTTCTCAAATAAATAGCTCTTTTTTATTTGCTGTTATACAGACTCATAAAAATATAACTACAGTCTGTTCAGTCTGTTTAGTATTAAATCTCAGGACTGACCACTTGCTATTGGATTACCAACTGGTCTGTGCTTTCCAGTCAAAGACGATTTCTCTTGCTCTTACCATTCCGTATTTGTCTATAGTTCTTTGTCAGTGGTTTAAACATTTTGAGTTTTCCACCTTTCACTTTAGCATGCTGTAATGAACATAGTATGAATGACTTTTAGACATGTAAAAATAGGTTAGTCGAAATCCCCACTGCACCCAAGGTTGTACCTGATAACCAGATCTCAGTGTCATCACTCACTCAAGATAACCAGACAAGATAGTCTAGAACTCCATGACGCCCACTGGACAATATAGAAGCAGAGACCTAGAGCAATGCTCTACTCTGCACATCTGGAGAAAAGATGCCTTGTTCTACCCAACAGTTGGAGAATCTCCCCCAGGATCCTGATCCTCAAATAAGAGACTTCTGTTAGAGACTGGACCTGACCTTCAGCTAAGATATATCACACAGGTGGCCATCCTTGGGGAGATAGTCTTAGGACTCTAGTTAGGAATTTAGAGTGTGAACATTGTATGATGACCTTCAGCATAATAAAATATAACTTTTGGTATACTAATTACATGTATCTATCTACCTCCTTGCTCATAACACATGCCTTTCAGTATCATCCATGTTTAGCATTTGTTTAGGCAGCTATCTTGATGAGACCTCATGGGTGTGGCTTCTCAGACATTTCTAGGAGACACAATCTCATGGTAAATTTTTATGGAGTTTTGTTCTGATTTACAGTACAGGCATGGATTCCATTCTATGAATCTAGTCTCAAATTCAATCAAAGAGCAGTTGGTTGCCTCTGACACTAGTGACACTATTGCACAAATGGGCACATCTTACCTCAAAGTTTAATATTATAGATAGTAATCACAGACAGATTCTTAAAATAGTGAGTCTGGATTCAAAGCATGGTAAGACCACTGACACCATTTTTTCTCTGGAAGCCTGCATAGCTCCTTCTGGAACTTAAAAAGCTAACCATCAGGAGGAAGCACTGAGCTTCATATAAATATATAGCACAAATTGGTAGAGGTGTCTTTGGGGCCATTTTAGAAATTCTTAGAAATTATAGTTTAATCATAAGCAAAAATGAATTTAAAGTTTTATTTTTTTTTTTCGAAATTCAAGCTAGTACCTCAAACGGCAAGTTTCAAAATAAAATATTCCAGTACAATACAAGCCACAGATATACACTAATTTCATAATTACACACTGAACAATGATAGTAAAAAAATATTAAAAGTCTTGTACAATGAAACCATTATGCTTCTAGAAGGGTAAAATATTTCATATGTACAGTAAAAACAATGCAACTCATAACATGCAGTGGACTTGAGCTGGATCCAACATATTTCAGGCAGCATTTGTTCGTGTTGTATGATGGGATGTCATAGACACACAGACACAATGTGCAATGTGCTTTTGCTAGGGCTTTAGAAGCAACGCTGTAGTAGGGTCACACAATGCAACATGGGTAAGTGCTCTCAGAAGTGCCTTTAATTGACGACACATTTGATTTTTTTTTAATTAATTTTTGGCGATTGCACATTCAGAAACTTTTATTGTTGCCAATTTTTTTTTTCAGGGCCCCCACATCCAGTTACACAACTTCTTATAGAATCCAGACTCACTGTTTAAGAATCTGGCTGGAAAGGCTTATGTGTTTAAAGTTTGTTTACCAGCTTATGGGCTATCAGAACATAACATGAGAGTATTGGTGTCATTGGTGGGTTCATTTATTAATGCTTCTATAGTTTATTTTATCTTTTAAAAAAGGGTTCCTTGATTCCAGACTGTCTTGGAACTTGTAATCGAGTCAAAGATGGTCTTGAACTTCTCATCCTACTGCCTCTATCTACAAAGTGCTAGAATTATAGGCATGTATCCTTATGCCTGATGTTATGAAAGGCTGAGCCTATAGCTTCATCCCTGCTGAGTAAGCACTCTCTCAACTGAGCTATACTCCTTAGCAAGGATTTGCAATCTGGTGGCATTTATTTTTACCTAATGAAACTAATAGATTGGGTCTAACTAAGAAACAAGATCACTAGAGCTATTCCTTTGGCAGGTATTTGCTATCCATGGTCCCCTCCATCACTCTCTTCCTCTGCCTTCCAATCTTGATGAAGTGGGCTGTTTTGCTCTGTCACTTGGTATTGTGTATTCTCTTGAGTTCAAAATAACAGGGCCAAGCAATCATAGACTAAGACCTCTGAAATAATTAACTAGGTTAAATGTTTTGTCTTTAATTTCACACACACACACACACACACACACACACATGCATACACACACACAGCTAAAACTTCTGTCACAGTGACAGAAAGGCCACTCACAGAGAAAGATCATGTCAGAAAAAGTCTCTCTATTCCTTGCTACCATGCTCTCTCAAGCTATCCATTCCTCTTCCTCCTTTGAGCATTAGTATTCTTCTGTTTTCATGTCCCTATTTCCATCATGACTACCCTAACACAAGCTCCCATGATGTCTCCCTGAGATGATGACCACAGTCTTCTTTCGGACTTTATTCATCCCTTGCTGGTCTCAGTAGAGTAACACAGACAGCAGCCAAAGCCACTGAAGTAAAACCAGTATTGCTCATGACACCACAGTGGCTTCTCTTCTCACTTTATTCAAAATCCAAGTTTCATCAATGAGGGACCTAACACTAACATTGTCTAGATTTACTCCTTACCTCTTTTTCTAGGTGTTACCACACTTTCTGTGCTCCACATGTACCTAAATGATTCTCTCCTTTGGGATTTTCCTCCAGATGTTCCTCGCCTACAAACATCCCTTCCTTTTCTTACAACTTGATATTCCCGGACAGCCTGAACTCACCTATAGAAAGATCCTTAGAGATGCTACTTGGATATCCAGAAATCTGTTGAACTTTCTTCTTTGACACCCTCTGAATTGACATGATGATCAATGTGTTTCTTTGGATTCTGCTTCTGTCCCCCAACAAAATATAAACATCTTGAATGCAAGAGGCTCATGTTATTCACTGCTATATCACCAATGGCCATGGAAAATTTGGTTCATACAAAACTATTAAAAATATCTGCTGAAGATTCAAGCAGAACTGAGTATTACTGACTTATGGCAGTAGCTCTCCCCTGGGACTAATTTGGACACCCAAGTAGCATCCATCAAAGTCTGGAAACATTTTGTATTGTCACATCTCAGCTGAGTACTGTTGACATGTAGAAGATAAAAGCCAAAGGCTACTAGTAAATGTCCCACAATGCTCAAGACAGCTCCCCGATGAAACACTAGCCCATTCACAATGCCCACAGTGTACAGGCCAAGAAATCTTGAATTACAGTCTCTAAATTGTCAGCCAGATACTTTCATATATGTTATAATAAGATTAACTAATGCTTGACCAACACGCTGAGAGAGAAATACATTATGGACTGTGAACTGACCACAGTGTATGAGAATTGTTTGACTTATCAAAGATGGATCTATGATGCTATGCAATATTTAAGAGTGGTATACAGTTGAGTCAAGCATATAGGAAAATATTATCAAAATAGCACAGAAACCTTTCCTACCACATTAATTTTTCCTAACCTTCAATGTCCACATGCACATACCACTATGGAATACATGGCAAAAATATTATCATACATAATATTTTCTCCAAATCCTCTCAGTTCTCATCTAAATATGCTTATTTTAAATATTGGATCTCATTAGTTTTGTCATATTGCTGAATTTTTCTGAAACTATGCCTTCTAAATATAGTCTTATATTTGTTAAATAAAATGGTGTATATTCATGATCAAGAACATGATGTTTTAAAATACAAATACATGTTGTAAAATAATTGAATCAATCAAATTAATATATGTGTTATGTAATGGTTTGAATAAGAATGGATCGCAAAGGCTTATATATTTGCATGTTTGGTCCCCAGTGTGTAGGATTATTTGGGAAGGATTAGAAAGTATAGCTTTGTTGGCGTCCCTATGGCCTTGTTGGAGGAGGTGTGTCACTCAGGGTAGGCTTTGAAGTTTCAAAAATCCACATTAGTTCCAGTCTCTATCCTCTCTCCACCTGAAATGTAATGATCAGATGGGAACTCTCAGCTACCACTTTAGTGACACAGCTTTCTGCCTGCTGCTATGCTCCCCACCACCATGTTCATGGACTGAAAGTGTAAACAAATCACCAATTAAATTCTTTCTTCTTTAAGCTGCCTGGGTCACAGTATCCCTTTAATTAAGACATAATACATCACATATTTTTCAGACATAGTAAAATTTTCAAATAGGTAACATTATTATTTACTCTGACTACCATGGTGTACAAGAAACAATAAATTTACTGTGATGTAACCATGTACCATACAAACAATTTGCCAGTTTAGAATATAAAATTGTGTGCGTTCTATCATACTGAAAGATGTGTATGCCACTCATATGGAAGTCTTAGAACACTGTAGATAGTGTCTCTCTCTTTAGAAATACTCACACTTCATGGACATTTTGCTGTCCAAAGGCAGTACTTAAGTTTGGAGTTTGTGTCTAACATACAGTGTTCTCTAGGCTACTGGACACAAGAATGGTTACCCTTCTTCTGGTGCATTTAACCTGTGATTTAGGCCAAGAGGACTAAGTCAGAAAGAGTTGATGCCTATGGAGCCACTCATTACAGCTTTGTTATTTTGGAGACACCTGATATCAGGAATAAAGCCAAAAGCAAAGTGTTAGCTTGAGGTATCCAGGATGCTAATCGCAGTCAGATATTCCTGAAAGGTGTGTAGGTTCTTACCCAAATTTGAAAATACAAATTCTCTGGCACAGTAGATTCATCCATAGTAGAAAGATGCCTTATACAACAGGAAATAGTGTACTTACCCTGAATCAGTCCAATCTATTTCACCCTGACTGACTACCTCTGAAATAAATTTACCATCCAGGTTCTTCAAGTACTCTTCATATTGAACACATACCAAGGTCAATGTCCATTCCACATATTCTAAGAACCCAAGACTCATATCTTAGATGCATACTTCACCCTCTCTGATGCCACTCCCAGGAAATGCAATATCTTTTTGAACATACCCTTATAGCTTCATTCAAACCATAATAATCTTTATAAGATATAAATAGTGATGTTCTTAGAAGTGAGAAACACTGGCACACATAGCATGAAGTCTATATTGGCATCATTCAGATAGAAGTGAGTCTGCTGAGAGAGCATGCCCTCTACAGCATAGAAGCAATATGATAAACATCACATAAATATGGAGTTGGCATGTGGAGCTTTTGGTTTTTTTGTTCTTCTGATACCAGACAGTCTGTTGCCATGGAAATTTTTCTGTTGCCTTACAAATACAGTCTTCCTTCCAAAAGTGCAGAACAACCAAGCATATCTGCATTGAAGAATCAATCCTGTCTTTCTCTCTCCTATAGAAAGAACATGCTTATCACTTCTCTCAGATGGAATCTTTCAACCCTGACCTTATAACCAAGGTATTTGTCACTGTAAGGTTTTTAAAAATGAAATCACTCCTTTGCCCATGAAAATCAGCTCACTTGATCTTCTGCTTCCTCCATCTAAAGGAAGATTTGTTCTAGGCTTCCTCAAAGCACTCAGTAGAGGCTAAGGGGCCACCTAGCCTGAATTTGAAAGTTCTTGAGATGGCTTGGGGTCATTTATCTACTAAAAATCATATGGTTGTCTACTTAAGATGTTCAATAGTCACATGTTAGACAAGATTGCTGGTTTCCAGTGCTGGTTTCAGCACAGCCAGCCTCCCTCTGGTTAACAAAGTATCATCTGTGTATCAGGGCCCAGTCTCATGAGACTGTAAATAATGTTCATGTGAGTCTTTCTTAGGGAACATAAGAAAAATCAAATCAATGTCTTCTGGCTCCAAAATTCTTGATGCTGATAACATTACATATTCTCCAAGAACTACCATGGCCATGTAAATTTCTCCCTTGACTTCCCTTAATGAAAGACTGGCCTGGCAGTGCAAGCAAAATAAACCCTTTCCTCCCCAAATTGCTTTGAATCAAAGTATGTTATACTAATAGAAAAGAAACAATAATACTGGAGTATAAGGTTTAGTTTTCATAATACAGATACTGCCTCACTGCAAACACTCAAACTCATTCAGAAATAATTTAGGGCCATGATTAAATATACAGGCTCAGAGATCATCTTGGATTTAAATGCTGAGCTCGTAATAATTTCTAAGTTATATGGAACACATCACCTACCAACTCTGTACTTCACTCCCCCTCATCAACAAAAAGGGGATATTTCAGAGATTAATTGATTCAATAGAGTACTCCTTATCATATGTGGTATTATAGATACTACCTTTTTAGTATTTTAATGTTGTTTGGAAAATTCTAGAATAAGATATGCTAAATCATTTACGTAAGAAAAAAGATACAGACTTGTATTTATATGTTTTCAGGTGATTTGACTTACAAAAAAAAAAAGTATAAATGCTACCTAAATAAAGAATCAGTAAAGATGGGTGTTTAAATCAACAATGAATGAATGATAATATATTCTAAGACCAGTGTTAATCCTGAACAAATGACAGGAAAAAACAAGCAAACAGCAGGGCTTTCAGATTTAGAAAAAAAAAAAAATGAGCAGTGAACAAGAGAAGTAAGGAAAATGAATGGTGTTTTGGAATATTTAATATTAAACAGGAAAGATGATCCAGAGCATCTCCATGCATAGTCATTCAACGAATCAATTGCATCGAATACCTGGAGACATGTATATAATTCAGACAATATATCCGGGTTAGGCAGAATTAATGAAGTACTGTGGTATATACACAGCACCCCTTCTTTAAAATGAAACTAGGACTGTCTAAGGTTGTTTTCAAAGTTTGATCTCTGTGCATCTTCCTTCTGTGTGCCATACATACTTTTATCTGAATGTATGGTTGATACAGATACCATTCAGAACACTGCTCTGTTGGAGTTATGTCTCCTTTCTCTGGAGTTAGACAAGATAATACCTGCTCCTGAGGAGTGTGCAGCATGTGAAAAGAGGTGCTTTGTCAACCAGTGTTTGGGTGTCTGTATATTTATCCCTTGAAAGTTTTATGGTCTCATGTTAGCTGGTCTAATATGAATGTCCGAGCCATTCATGAAGTCAACACCACAGCCTGAGTGTTGTGAAATAAGGGGTAGAGCTAGTGCTAGCATTCTGATAATAATTAAAAGATAATGAAGAATAAATCTGGGCATAGGAATACACATCTTTAATCCTAGCACTAAGAAGACAGACTCAGAGAGATCTCTTTATTCTGAGTCCAGTCTGATCCATATAGAAAATTCCAGACCAGCCAGGAATATACAGTGAGACCCTGTCTCAAAAGAAAATCAAACAAACAAGAAGAATTAATACAAAGAAGCAAAGATCTTTGTTTTATTCAGATCTAAGAAGAACTGAAGACTATAACATGACTGAGTCTCTACTACATACCTAACAGTTGTGCATGGGCACTGTGGATCTAGCGATAAAAAGATACATTTATTGTTTACGGTACTTTCAAATTCACCACAATATGTAATATCAGAATAGGTTTCCGAGTTCCCCTACTCTATCTTCAAACAGTATCATAGAAGTAAACACTACCAACTCCATTTTAATTTCAGGGAAAGATTGGGTGAGATAAAAATCTCATTCTGTAGCCAGGCTGGCCTCAGCACATGGTGATTCTCCCTCCTCAACTTCAATCCCAGAGTGCTATGATTATAACTGTGGACCTTCCACTCCCTGCTTCATCTCCATTTCAAATGAAGCCACTGAGATAAACAGTAAGTAACAAAAATAAAAAGCAATAATGACTTTTAAAAACATTTTATAATACCATCATAATGGAAAAAACTGGCAAGTCAGATCATTTCTATAATATAAGGATTGATACAGCTGCTCAGATCTATCTTCTCCTTGGAGCCAAGGAAATCTATGTTTTAGACAACAGTAATCTCTCCCAGATACAACTTCTGGTCCAGAAAAAGATGCAGCTATTTCGACCAGTTGATGAGGAGTGGTATGCAAAGTTGAGCTCCCAGGTAAGAATGCCTAAAGTGAGCTTCTACTGGAAGACAGTACAGATTCCAAAGCCTAGGTGCAGACTTTGATGATGACTATTCCCCAGGAACAAGATTCATTGGAGGGGAACCAGTTTTATACCATGTTTTAGAAAGCCAAAGTGGGGAGGGAAAGAAGGGGGAAATATCCAATTCTGTCTCCTTTGTAGAGTGCTTTCTTGTTCTTCGTAGGTAATGCTTGCTTGGGGCTAGACAGGAGAGTCTATACATAGCTGAGAAGTGAAGCTGGGAGAGATGGTGCCTCTCCTCACATTGACAGGGGCTGGGCAGATGGCAGTGTCCTAGACTTAAAACTTTTGTGACACATCAAAAATGGGGTTAGAGGGATGTGTATGATGTGGAAAAAGACCTCATGAGGATGTCTTCAACCATTCCTGGAAAAGATGAATACCTTAGGATACTCTGAGACACAAGTCACAGGTAAGCCTCAGAGAATAGAAAAGCCATCTAGATCAACTCCAAGGCACTAAAAACCATCTCAAATATGCCTTGGTTTCCACAGAGTTTCAGAATTATTTGTAGTGGAGTCAAATAACATCCAAGAGACAAACTTCACCTCCTGGCCACATTGATTGTTCCCAGATAATGACAACAGAGGGCATGAATATCCAAGGGACTAACTTTTGAGAGGAAAGGGGGAAGGGCTTCAGGGAAGTGGCATTTGGGTTTGTCTATAGCTCCAATTTCCTTTCATGAATATTTCATTTAATCCGGTATTAATCATTGAGTGGTAATGGCTGTCTCCACTGTCTCTCAAGCAGCCTTTCCTGTCTCTTTTCCCTCCCTCTTCTCTGTACCGTTTATTATCTATTCTACATACAATTGTCTTGATTTTTTTTTCTTTCTCCCTTTCCTGTTCTCTACTATTCATACTTTATAACAACTTAGAAGTTGTCTGTCTATCCTCCCCTCTGTTATACACACACACACACACACACACACACACACACACTATCTTTCAGTTGCCCAATTATCCATCATTAATCAGAAAGGTAACTAAATTCAGTGATTTCTCACCCACATGCCACATGGACAAGGTGTCTGGAAGATACAAAGATACTGGACAAGTACAGCAGGGCCCAGGAGGATTCTCCGTGTTTCTATCAATTACAACTACAGAGAAGCCTCACATGAACTCCTGGCTAGGGAGATTCATTTTACACAAGATAAGCAGACTCTAGTAGAGACAATTCTACCTGGAAATATATGTTCTAAACCCTCTGTTCACTTGTTAGGTATGAGAGGGCATTTCTCATAGCAAATTCTGTCAATGTGTCAATTGATAAAAACAGGGCAGGCAGCAGGCAGGAAATATAGAGAAAGTTGAAACTGAATGACTTTCTTTCCTCCCAAGAAAGAAGAGGAAGTTTTTTGTATCTTTGTATAAAAAATCCACTTGACTTGTCTTTAATATCATCTCCTTTTATATTCTATACACAGAACCAAATTTCCCTCCTGGCTCACGCCAAACCTGTATGTTCAAATAATATTAAAAACTGCCAGCATCTTCTTTCACCTCTATTTTATCAAATTAAGTAATATATGCTACAGAGGTCTTCAAAACCTTAACAAGCATTAGTTCTCAGTGTGTGATTTAAAATTATTTTCTTTGTTAATGTTATTCCCCAAATTTTCCACTATAAATATTATAATCAAAAAGTTTTAAGTTAATAGCCAACAAACATTCCACAAAATCTTTGTAACCCAGTTCTTCCCCCTAATCCTCAATAAAGAAACTTCCCATTAACCTCTGCCTTCCCAGAATTGTCAAGATCTTTCCGTATCTTTAAAGTGATTGTTTTAACTTTTAATTGGAGATCTTCATGCTTATAATACATGTAACTTTCATAACTTAGTAAAGACAGATAACTGTTTCAATTTTATACGTGAAAAAAAGAAGGCTTGGAAAGTCCCATGGTATGTCTGTGTTTCATATAAATTTAATGCCAGATTCAAATCCCAACACACACACACATAGTGAGGGAGGGAGGGAGAAAGAAAGAGGAGAGGGAGAGGGGAGAGGGAGAGGGGAGAGGGGAGAGGGAGAGGGGGAGAGGGAGGGGGAGGGGGAGAGAGGGGAGAGGGAGGGGAGAGGGAGAGGGGAGAGGGGAGAGGGGAGGAGGGGGAGGGGGGAGGGGAGGAGGGGGGAGGGGGAGGGGAGGGGAGGGGGAGAGGGGAGAGGGGGAGAGGGGGAGGAGAGGGGAGAGGGGGGAGAGGGGAGGGGGGAGGGGAGAGGGGAGAGGGGAGAGGGGAGAGGGGAGAGAGAGATAGAGAGAGAGATACATCTCACCTAGATTCTCTAATCCTTGAGTTGACATAGTGGCCACAGAATTTTTTTCAACAGTTTCCTGAATTTCAAAGGTGGATAGTATAGTCTGTCAGAGAGCATATCAATTCCTGAACCTAAGTGTTTCTAGATTATTAATGATGAAGAATAAGCAAAGAATTTGAACTTATAGTACTACTCTGCCAGAGGTAACTCACCTTACTTGCACATGACTTTTTGTTTAAACATAACAGAAAAGTAGTCAACAGGTTAAAGCACTATATTTCATTATCTAGAATAAGAGACTCTAAAACAAAATTAGATTGATGCCTGTGGAGTTCATTGGCCAGGAGTAAAAATGCATTAATGACACCAAAGATGGGGTAGGGTTCAGTGACCGAAGGCCATAGAACCAAATTCACAGAAAAGATAAAAGATCCAGAATGGAGCGAGTAAGAACAACATCCAATAAACATCCACTGAGTTTACCTCAGTGAAACTTTAACCCAGTTCTTCCCATCCTGCAGGTGAGGAAATAGCATCTCTTATCCACAGTCATTCAGCCAATCATCAATCCCTACAGCTCAGCCTGGATCAGAGAACATATTGTCTATTATGACTCCAGCCCAAAGGTTACTTCCTGCTATACTCTCAGAGATAGGCCCAGAGACTCTATACTCTACAGTATCTCATGTCCTTGTGTGTTAGTATTGTGTATAGAATGAGACTGTAGGGTCACTGTAGAAAAATGTACCTGTCTCTCTATCCTACTCTGGACATATGATCATTGTCCAACAGCATCAAATGTAAAACAAGGGACTACAGAAATTGCTCAGGAGTCAAGAGTTCCTGCTGCTCTGTAGCAGACTGGAGTTTGTTGCCAGTACTTATATCCAGTGCGTTACAACCACCTGTGACTCTAGTTTCAGGGGACCCTATATTCTCTTCTGCTTTCTGAGGATTCACTCATATGTAAATGCATTTACACAACACACACATACAAAATAAAGTAGTTTTTAAAATGCAGACATATTTTAAATTTTCTATTAACCATATTTTGAAAATGTAAAATAAGACAGGTAAATTTATGATATATTTTACATAATCCAATATGCACAGAGTATCAGTATAGCATCAAGACAAGAAGTTGTTAATGAAATATTTTAATTCTTATGTAAATCCATCACACTGTCAATTGGACATACTGCTAGCCCTCAACATCTAAGTGATTCCAGAAACATCAACACCTGACTAGCCAGATATATCTGGAGCCTTGGCCTGGCTTCTGTGTGCTTGTTTAAATGCTTATAGGATGTAGTTAGACTTCAATCTCTGGGGAAAAATACTTCCTTCTTATTCCACATGTATTCTGATTGTCTTACAGAGAACACAGGGCTCTGCAGCCATTCAATATATATTTAATGGAAAAATGAATAGTGTTTGGACTTTCCCTTGGATTCTCTGACTTCCAGTCCTCACTTTTCTACTAAATAGCCCTGTGATCATGACCTTCTCCCCATAAGCCCCTCTGAATCTAATCTCCCTTATTAGTAGCAACAATCTCTAGGCCTGTTGCCCCTGTGACCTCTCATAGGAATAACTCACACATTACATGAACATTTGCTGAGCAGATATGAGCAAACGTCTACTTACTCCAAATAGATCGCAAAGAATGCACCAAAGGAATGATGCTTCCTAAGTCCAGCTTGGGGTAATCAATGAGATCATTGCCTTTATTTATATGGGTACAGGGATACTTGTAATGCTCTGAGTTACCCCAAAACAACTACATTACCACCAAACCCACCTCCTTATAAAACTGTGTCATGGATTACCTGTCATTTAACCTTCAACTTCCTATATATACACTAACCTTTCCTGAGATCAGTTCCAGATGGGGCATGCATGAGGAAGTAATGGGTAGAACTCCAGATGAGGATCTTCAAATGCTTCCACTATGTGGTGTTAGCAGTTCTATTGCCAGTCCAATAGACCTATAGCTGTTGCTGTATTACTGTGCTTAGATTATTGCCATGGCTACCTGGCCAAAGTTATCTTTAGTTCAAGATGGTGATGGAATGATTGTGGTAAACCAGAGAGAAATACACACAGACACACACACACACAGAGACACACTGTCACACCCCTGAAATGCATACCTGCTGAGTACCTGTTGCCCATAAGCACAGCCTGGTGAGGTTTATTCTTTTGCCACATCTGAGCTTCTATCTAAAACCCATGGCCTGGGGTCCACAATTACAGGGCATCCTGCTGCATGGCATTTGCTCAGCATATGTAATCACCATGTTGGTGGCATCACTACAGCCACAGGAAATTGAAATTGCCTCTTTCAGGTCTTAATAGGGTGTTTCTCAGCCATTTCACATGCAGCTCCTAAAGGGAAGGCATCTCCGTGGTGTGCTAAGTTCTTACATTAATAACAGGGGATGGTGACATGCCACTGCACCCAATTCAGGGACAACTGCATCTTCCCAAGCTCACACTGTGCTCAGGAGCAGACAGATGGAGATAGGAAGGAACTGAGAGCATGGGCAAGGTGGCTTTGCAAGGAAATGTCATTTGCAGCTGAGATTTGCAACAGTATGAGAAAAGGCATTGTGAGTTTAGATTAGTCCTGAATGCTGTGAAAAACCAGGTGCTTTTCTGGCAATCTATGCAACCAGAAACTGCAAAGGAGGAAGTAGGAAGGCTGGCAAAGCCTTCAGTGTAGACCAAAATTCTGACCCAGATTTCTGAGAATCTCAGTCTCCAGCACCACGAGCAACAAATCCACATCACTCATTGCTGGCTTTCAGAACATCCTTCAGTACTTGTCCCATATCCCAGTCAGACCAGTCTAACTACTACTCCCTGGGGTGGGTGGGGGGAGCCTCATCTTTCAAGATGCCATTAGTAGTAGTAGTAGTAGTAGTAATCCCTTAATTCATTTACTTTACATCCCGACTGTAGTTTTACCTCCCTTCTCTCCTCCCAGTCCTCCACCAACCCCCATACAGCCCTCACCCCAATCTACTCCTCTTCTGTTTCTCTTCAGAAAAGGGGAGGCCTCTGGTGGCTATTAGCCAGCCCTGGCATATCAAGCTGCAGTAAGACTAGATACATCTTCTCTTATTGAGGCTAGACAAAGCATCTCAGTAGGAAGTTCCAAAGGCAGGCAACAGAATCAGAGACAAAACTCCTGCACCTGCCATTAGGAGTCTCACATGAAGACGGACAACACAACTGTAACATATGTGCAAAGGGCCTAGGTCAGTCCCATGCATGCTTTCTGCTTGGCAGGTCTGTTCAAGATGCCCTTTATTTGTACATGTTCCTTTCCCATCTTCCTGGTTACTAAACTCTACCCAGTCTTTAAAGCTAACTTGGATGCCACCTCCTTCCCGAAGCAATCTTCCACCATCAGGGCAAGCTGAGTCTAGATTTGTGATCTCTCCTCTCAATTCTTTCAGCACCCAGGATCTCTTTTTTTTTTTTTTTTTTTTTCATAGTACTTGCCACCCTGTAGAGCCACACCCAACTCCTCATTCCTCTGGATCCTGAGCTCAATAGTGAAAATTGTATCTTCTCTCCATAGTTCTAATGCACATGCAAATTGTTAATATAAGAAGCAGGGGAAAATGGTAAAGAAGTGTGCAAATGGTAAAGTGCTTGCCTCAGAAGCATGAGGATTTGAGTTATATCCCTGTCCTGATGAGCCACGTTCGTAAGCCCAGCATTGTGGAGGTAGTATCTGTCCGTGAGATGGGTGATCTCCAGGCCAATGAGAGAGACCTTGTCTCAAAATAAGGTAGACTACTTCTAAAGAATAATACCCCAGGTTGTTCTTTGGTTTCCACACACACCTATACACGCATGTGTGGGCACAATATAGATTTATGTTTACATATCCATCCATACATACATACACACACGACATTCATGAATGAATGAATGAATGAATGAACAACATGGAGAAAGGAAGAAAGGGAAAATCCATTTACTAAATAATATATATGAGAAACATGAGAATTTAACTATTTTTACCAAGCTCACTCAGCCAAGGCTGAATCCACAATGAGACTATAATTTGAAATGAGGATTTCCAGGGGGTACTTAAGTTGGAACCAAGTCAATTGGGTCCTGATCCAAGAAAACTACTACTCTTAGGCCAAACACCAGAGAAAAGACAGTAAGAAAGCAGAAGAAGGATATCATCTACACATTAGAAAGAAACCAATCCTGTAGACACCATAACCTTGAAGATCAAGTTCCAAAAATTGCAAAATAAAACATTTTCGAGTTTAGGCTAACATATTTATGGAGTTTTATGATCCCAGACCTAGACTAACAAAGTGAATGATAGAAATCTTTAGCTCCACTAACATGGTCATAGAAGATGATAGGAAAAAATGTTGAGGTTCATATTAAGATGACTCCTAGTCACAGAGTGAAGCTCACACTCACAGGTACCTCTGCTTAGATACTGGGGGGTTACATATATATTAAATCCAAAGTGTCTCTTTACAGCTGGACTCTGAGAAGAATCATTATTCTGTGTTTTACCACCTGCCTGGCAGAGACCCAGGAAATAATGCTCTTTGGGTTATGGCTCAGTGGATTCCTCCTGCTTTCCTCATGGCCTTCTCTAGGGTAAGTATTCCCATCACAGCGGATGAGCTCTTCCATTTCTGCTCATCCTACACCAACATTTCCCCCCAAATGTGTCTTGCTTATTTAACTCTATCTTGACTTCTGCATGAGGCATTCTGAGCAAGTTGAGTATAGGGGCTTCTTTTAGAATCATCACCTGGATATATTGTCCTAGCAACCTGAAGAGGAAATGTTTTATTCCCATGGTCTAGAACAAGAAACTAATATGACAGAGAAGAGGGTCTTGTGCCAACGTACAACAGTCAGTAATGATGAATACACATTCTTTCTTCTAAAACAAAGCATCCATCATTGTACCTGCCTCCAGTGCTCAGGATGCCTTTGTTCCCCTAGCCCTCCAAGCCCTTTTCTTGTCCCTGCCTGTGAAACTGCTCTTTTGGACCTAATATGGCTCTCATCAGATTTCTGAAGTGACCTCTGGAGAGGAGGCTGTCAAAATTTCAACCTAAAGCCTGAAACATGATCTTTATGGGGAGAAATGAGAAACCTGTTAAGGAAGCTGGGGGCGGGGAGTGTAGATGAGTAAGGTGTCCTGCAAGTGGACCCTGCAGGCCAGTCATAACTCAGGAATGCATCGCCTCATTTATCCCCTGACCAGGACTCCACTGGGAGCTATTGCATAAGATGACAGCATGGTCACTAGTTACCAAGTGACTAGGGATCATAGATGCATGACAAAACAGAGAGGAATACAGCTATTTGGCACACCATTCGGAGGACAAAGAACAGGTCCTAGTGAACTTGTCCATGCCCAAAGAGGACCCAGCAACTTGGTTAAAATGAGCAAGTCTAGACTATGTCTCCTAACAGCTAGCATGTCTTCTTATACCCCTGAAGAGTCAAAGTCGGAGCTTATCCATCAGTTTCTTTAGGACTTAACTTACTACTGATAGCTGAAGCAAGTTAAAAGAAAGTTGACCAGAATGTATTTGATCATCTACTGTGTGCTGTCATGCTGGCTACCAAATACATAATTTAAGTAAGATGAAGCCTTAGGTAGCATCACTCTCTGAAGATAAACAATCTCATTAGTAGTGACTAGTGTTTGGCGGGTTAAGGACAAGGGTTCTAGAAGGATCTTATCCAAATGATAATTCCTGTGGCTGTTGACCTATGAACCTAAGCACTTCCTAGCCTCTCTCGGGTCTTTTGTCTTCTGCCTGCTTCCAAGCCTATTTTCATTCTATATATAGTACTGCCAGAGCACTAACAAAGTCTTTGTCATCTCCTCGATCTAAGCACATACACCCTCATCAAGTTTACCTTCCCATCTCTATCTGGCTTCCAATGCCTGATCTTTACTGACAAGTGTTCTAAAACTATAATTGCAGATATAGTAACCATGTAGTAGAATGTATTACTATGCATTGTGTGAAATCTTGGTTGGTTTTATTTCTTTTCTTTTCTTTTCTTTTTTTGTAGATAGTCTTAGATAACATATGTTGGTCTCAAATTCACTGTGCAACAGAGGCTATACTCAAACTCCTCCTCCTCTTGCCTTTATCTCCCAGGTGTTAGAATTCTAAGTATGCATCTACTGCCCTAGCTAATTAAAGCACCCATTATCTGATTTTACAGGTGAAGAAACTAAGACACACATGGACTCCTTACATTACTCAGGACCATGCTTCAAACTGTCAGGTCATTTCACTTCTAATGGAACCCAGAACACAACAACTGAAGGTATGACTGTATAAGGCCAGAATATGGACTGCAAAATGTGCCTTTTTGCAGGAGAATTATTTTGAGCTTATTATGTTACAATATATAGACATGAGAGTAGTTCTTATAAAAGTAGCTGCCCTCTTATAAGAAGAGCCACATCTATGGAAGAAGTTGTCTTTGCAAGAGACTCCCTCTTACAAGAAAAAAAAAAATTCCACTAAATAAATCACTAAAGAATGTGAACTTGGGAAAGGCCTGGAGGGTGCACTGCAGAGCAAAGCTAATGTTTGTTTGAGGTGCTTTTCCTGCCCATCTTAGGCTAAGAAGAACTTTCCCTGGCATCCTGTTTTCTTTCCAGAAAGTGCCAATATTTAAGTCTATCTCTTTCTTAGAGATGTGCTCTCTGAACCCACGCTACATTCTCTGGGTTTTCTTGCAGAATATATAGTTTCTTTTGTTTGTTCTCTTGTTAGTCTGCCTTTTGCCATACCTAAAAATTATGACAAAAAGAAAATTATTATCCCTCCCTATAGTCTCCTACTAAAAATTATCAGTGGCTCCCTATTTCCTATCAATAATAAAATTCAAATTCTTCAGGATAGATTCAAGAACCATATATGGTTCTACCCCTAGCCCCAGTTTCAACTCTGTCCACTCAGATTCTACATTCTAGGACCCAGCAATGTGGACATCATTAAGTCCCTACCTCCCCCTTGAACACTCATGTCTTCTTTCACTTCATTATTTAACCTTTCTTGCTAAATGCCTTTCTTTGATAATGTCTCTGGCAGTGTCAGAACCTACAAACTAGAAATTAGAGGCTCTTTCTTCTAAATTTTCCACAGCATAGGTTCATTTCTTCCTCTCCAGTGGTCCACACTGGTTCAAACCACGTAGTATGAGACACATGCACACTGCTACACAGCCCTGTAAAAATACCTGATGACCTTTAGGCATTTACCCTGAGAACAGAGACCCACCTTCTTGGAGTTATTCACATTTGTTCAATAATTAAATTTTAAAAAGAGTCCTCAATGCAATGTCTTCAAAAAGCTGAAGTTGGATCTGTTAATACATGGTCTTTGAAATTCATTAAATTTCTGGCACTCTCTATTCTGTCAAAACAGACTAAGTGTTAGTTGTCCCTCATCCATAAGATATCTCTGGGGTCTTGCCACCCTTCCATTGATGGGCATATTTTGAAGTGGAAGAATTTACTTCATCAGGCCACCTTTTTCTTTTTAGGTAAAGATTTGTGAACTCTCACTAGATGATTTATATTATGTCACTTCCTAAGGAAGTAGCAGGGGAGCGATATCCATCAGCCCTGTGGTTAGTAGGAAAGGTGTGTATTCTATTCCAATACTTCACAGTAAACACCACATCTGCGATGGGGCAGGGATAGGCAGCCCATACTCAAGTATGAACAAAACATTTTTATAAAAGGAAGGGAGGGAGGAGGGAAGGAAGGAAAGAAAGAAAGAAAAACATTCAAAGCAGAAGGAGAAATAGATACTAAGTCAGAATGTCATGACCAAATATGTAGGATTAAAGCAAAACAAAATGTCATTTAGTGTGACTAGAAATTGTATATGTTCACTCCATGTTTGGAACTCTTTTTATAACTCTTGATAAGAAGTTAAATCTCTTTTAGTGTGAATGTGAAAATTCTATAGATCTTTATTTTTTTCATATTCCTGATACCAGAGCTGTGGTGTGTGTTTTATTCTCATCTAAGAAGATGCAACTGCCAAGTATTTTCAATTTAAACAAATGACATAGGACATGAGAGTACCCTGTTATAGAGCTATGGGTGTTAGCATTCTGTTAAACTCCACCTCCACAGTAACCTAGCAACAGCTAGGTATACCCCTTCCCAAAGCTACCTGGGAACGGCCAGGTAGCCCTGCCCACTATTATAAGAGGGGCTGTCTGGCCCCTCCTCTCTCTCTTACGCTCTTACTCTCTTGCTCTCTTACTCTCTTGTCTCTCTTGCTCCTTGACCCCGCGCCTGCAGGTCGTATCCCCTCCCCCTCCCCCGTCCGCGTGGTCATGGCCGGCCTCCACCTTTCTCTGCTCTCCCCTCTGCCCTAAATAAACTTCTCCTCCTGGAACCCTCTGCCGCTGGTCCGTTTTTCCTTTTTTTAAACAACAATGGTGCGTTGGCCGGGAAACGAAGACTTCGGGGACCTAAAGACCTGTGCACCCGCCAGCTCGCTGCTGTGACCATGTGAGACCGACGCCATGTGGCCCGCCACAACTGCAACTCCACTGCCGCCGCTCCCACTGCTACCAGCCGTCACCGGGCGAGCAGTGGCTCCTCAGCCACAGCCATAGCAGTTCCGTTCCTGCCACTACCAGACAACACCTGCACCGTCATTCTGATGCTGTTCCTGCCGCTGCCACTGCTGCTACAAACTTCTACCACGTGAACACCGACCGCTTTCCACCGCTGCCCCAGCACAAGACCCATCTGCTACAAAGCTCCACACGGTTATTGGTAAGGAGCTTCCTGGTGGCATGAGAAACCCCAAACGTTTGCGCAGCGCCTGGCCAGCGCTCCCTAAACTAAGGGGTTGCTAGACGTTGACATATTGTGTGATTTTTCCCTGAGCTCTGACGGCTCCTGGGCTGATCGGCTTCTGGTGGCTGAATTAGCCAGGGTACTCGGGTTTTTCTGTGACGACTCAAAAAACTCCGATTTGTGCCCACTGTTTCCGTACTAATATTCAATTAGGACGCTAATTGGAATTTAATACCGACTGCCACACACAATAGGTTCAGCTTCTTCTGTGCCACCTCAAACTCCACTGGGTTGTCAATCCCGCGTCTAGTTTACTGTAGGTGCCTGCCAGAGCAGGAAGTCCCGCCCTGCTGCAGCTGCCGCCACTTCCACCACGTGAGCTTTGTCCCTAACACAGTGCTTAACCACCGGCTGCCGCGTGGCTGGGTATCTCAGACAGAGACCCTGCCTATTCTGTTCCCCCATTCCCCACTGGTACCCAAAAAGATCTCTTGAGCTCAGAGTTAACCCTGTAACCCTGTTCCTCCTGAACCTCCCTCTAGGACGGCTCCCCATGGAAGAAACACTTCCCTTTCCCCTTGAGACTCCAGGCCAGGCCTGGACCCACTGTTCTCTCTGCCTCAGGAGCACCGGCTCCCAACTGTAGTTCCCAGCGTGTCTCTTCCATGGGTCAGCCATTCGCGCGTTCTCCCCTTCCTCCCTGCTAACCCTGTTCTCTCTAGGACGGCTCCCGGTGGGTGAGACACTTCCCTTTCCCCTCGACTCCAGGCCAGGCCTGGACCTCTGCCTCAGGAGCACCGGCTCCCAACTGTCCACACTGTGTGTCTCTCCCAACTGGCTAGCCATTCGCGCGTTCTCCCCCTCCTCTCCCCAGTCATCTGCGGCTGCCTGGACTTAGTTCCTAGACTTAGTCCCCGTCAGTTTGCCTGGAAAGCGGCCGGCCCGAGACCGTGCTTGCTCCCTTCCCTTCTGTGGTTCTTAGCTCTGCTCTAGATCTACCGGGGACCCTCTCTCCCTCTCTGCCTGAGACCTATAAAGTGAGTGTTAGCGGTGCCTTCCGCCACAAAAAAAACCATTAACTTATGGGACATGCTTGCTTTTTTCTTATTCACCCCAGCTGCCCGCCAGTGGCACTGGGCAGCAACTTCCTGCCGATAGCAGGAAGTCCCGCCCTTCCGCCGCTGCGGCCTGCAGACCTGATTCACAGAACCTGCCAAAGTTACTGCTATTTGTTACTTAAAACCAATCTTATGGCTCTCAATTTTGTCAAAAGTCTGTTAATACTAACTTAGTTTATAGCTGACAGAATTCCCAAAGCCTCTAGCAGTTGACCCTAGATGGTTTCAGAAGACTTGAACACCGGACTCCTGGATACAGCCTGGACTGCATGCGAACGTACGCAGTAGACTAAACTGGATACCCTGAGTCAAATGACTTAGCTAAATCAAACTGAGGTAAGTCATTTCTCATGTCATGTGTATCCATTCCACAGAGAAAAAGCCCTGCGTCTTCTGTGCTTAGAAGCCAAACTGATTTCATCAAAGAGAATATGGAAACCACGGGAACTGTTAACTAGTTGGCTAGTGGACTCTGTCATTTTTTAAATTAATATAACTGGTAGATTGTTGTTTACTTTTTTTCAGACTTCTGACTACATTGACAGCTAAGCTTTCACAGATGTAATCTGTTACCTGATTATCTAAACTCAGTAGCCACCAATTAAACGCTTTGTATTTCCTCTGCTTGCTATCTCACTGTCCTAAATTACCTGAGTTCCTACGAACTTGCCTAACTGTTTTATTAAACATTCCACTATACGATCCAGCAAAGGTTCATCTGAAAGACTGCTCGTGTTATTAACTCATGCTGTTATCTCTTTTGTAAACTTATAAGCTACAGGAAACTCACTGAGATCTACCTCTCACGGACCAAATAGATGCCATCCAGATAAGTACATCTGCCTAAAGTTCCCACTTACTATCACAAAGGGTGGGATCCCTCTGAGTTTCAAATGTACATCTTAAAAAATTTTCTTTCTCCCAAGTGTACTTAATCTTATTCTCTACATCTTGTCAAGTCCAGGTACATCCAAAACATCTCCAGAGAAGCAACCTTCAGATGCTCCATCTCTTGCCACACACACAGCTGCTTCTACCGGCCCTGTTGCTTCAGGCCTATCTGGATGGCTCCACAGACCCTGGACAGCAGGACCAGACAAACATCCCCCATACCCAGGTTTCCCCTAAAGACACGTCGCCCCCAGTGCCAGCAGGAAGTAGCCAGATGTCACGACGACCCTATTCCTACTGCGCCGTCACCTCTTTCTTCCCTTTTTTTTCCCCTTTCTTTTTATAATAAGAAGAAGGGAGGTATGTTAGCATTCTGTTAAACTCCACCTCCACAGTAACCTAGCAACAGCTAGGTATACCCCTTCCCAAAGCTACCTGGGAACGGCCAGGTAGCCCTGCCCACTATTATAAGAGGGGCTGTCTGGCCCCTCCTCTCTCTCTTACGCTCTTACTCTCTTGCTCTCTTACTCTCTTGCCCCTTGACCCGCTTGCCTGCAGGTTCCCCTGTCTCTCTCTCCCCTCCCCCCCTCCGCGTGGTCATGGCCGGCCTCCACCTTTCTCTGCTCTCCCCTCTGCCCTAAATAAACTTCTCCTCCTGGAACCCCCCCGCCGCCAGTTTTTCTTTTTTTAAACAACAATGGGGACACTAATAACCACAGGCTATCCTGAGATCAAATGACAGGGTAAATACAAAACAGTGGTAGGATATTTTGCTATTTTGATATAATAGTCACTGGAGTCCCCGTATCAGTTGCTTTTGTCATGCGACATCTTTTTATTTCAATTTCCCCTTTCCTCTCTTCTTTCTCTCTTTCTTTCTTTCTTCCTTCCTTCCTCCCTCCTTCTCCCTCTTCCCTCTGTCTTCCCTATCTCTAGCAACCATTCTGTCCTCACTCTCTCTCAGTCTTCCTTTCCTCTCTAAACAGAGGATGAAACCCTAGTCCTAATCCATGCTAAATAACCACTCAATAAACTACAACCCAGCCCTTTGACTTATTTCCTAATATCAAATGTCCTGAGAACTATCTTATCTGGACCACATATCCTGAGACAGGCTTTAGGAGAAAGTGATCCTGATAGGATTCAGCTTAGTAGTAGAAAGACAAGGCAGGAAACTAATAATAGAAGTCAGTAGAAGATGAACGGGGCGGGGGGTCAGGAAGAGGGCTAATGTTGTAGGAACTTTAATGATTTCTAGAACATTCTTCAGAGATTTACATGAGAAACAGCAAGCTGTAGTAATATCTGTCCTGCAATGTCTATCCATCCTTGGATAAGGACTTTACTTATTCCATCCACTGCCAGAACAATTCCATTAGTTCCCTGGAATTTGCTTTGGACCCAGAGAAACTCTATAGGCAGAGTCATAAATGCTTGTCCTGATACATGTTCATCTTTCACTGGAACAGAGCATATACAATGGTAAGCCCTCTGCAGCGCCTCTTGGCTGCATCCTTCAAAAAGCTCTATTTCAGCAGAATTTCATCAATTTCTGTGGTTTTTTTCCCCTACAGCTCTGTTAGAATTCAAACATGAAAGGGTGCTAATGGTGATGTCATCAAAACTGAAAATCATGGGTTTGCCCTTACTGGGAATAATATGGAGCTAGAGATGCTTAAAGCAAGAATAATGTGGTAGATTTGTGTTTTGGGATCATTTAAATGGGCCAATATAAATCTATTAATGGCAATAAAATTTAAAATGATAAGCAATTTAATCCCAAACCTTCATTATGTACACAGAGAGGACTGACTTTGTAGTGTTAGCTGCATGAACATCAACTTATTGAGCATGAACTCAGTAAGTTATTGCTTTAAAATAAATTTAAAGTAGCATTTTTAAACTATTCTTATGACTGCCATCAAGTTCATAGGACTGAAATTTACTTTTGAGCTTGTACAACATACAACGTACACTCAAGGCAAGTTTGAGTAAAAGAGACTCTTAGCTTCCGATGCATGTCTACTTAGATTTCATCATTCAGGTTCCGAGCCTGTGATTTGGGGCAGCTCCAAGAGTTGACTCTTGGCAGGATTCCAAATCTACAGCCAAGAGCCCAGCAGCTTCCTCTTTCCCCACCTCCAGATCAATCACAGAAGATTTTCCTTAGCCCTCTCTCTAAATTTCCCTTTGATCATTATCTTGTCCCTGTTATAAAGCCCAATCTCTGTCAGGGCCCTTCAGCAGGGGAGACAAACTGTGTGCTAGCCGACTGACTGCAGATTCCTTGGAAGCTGCAGCAATTTAAAGACCGCCTGCTGATGCTTTCCCTCTGCAGGACTTCAAAGGAGAGAGCCACACATTTAAACACCAGGAGAGAAACTGCTGGAAATAGATGCAAAAGCTCCCCCAGAAGCCTGGTAGCGCAGGATTCGTGCTTCAAGCAGAGCTGATCCCAGAGGACACACAAAACACAAATGATACTAGTTAAGAAGTAGAGATAGGGGCCAGAATGGAATGTTAACCAGCTGCTAAATGTCTCTAGGCAGGAGATTTCTAGCCACTGGACCTCAGTTTCCTCTACTATAAACCAAATGGATTTCTGATCTTTAAAATGCCTTTCTATTTTTTCTATCCAGAAGGGTAATCTTGTTTCTGGGAGGATGGATGGATGGGTGGATGGGTTTGTGGGTGGGTGGATGGATAAAAGAAAATAGATAAGCAAATAAAAACATGATTCATTAAAAAGGTGACTAGAAATGATGTTTGGATAGAGGGATGGATGGATGGATAATAGAGAGATGATAGGATTGCAGAGGAGAATAAGGTCATACAATAGAAATAGCATACGAGGTGTAAGACAGTTCCAGACAAGGACTCATAGATTTGAGTCCATATTTCACTTGTTAGTATCAGATTTAATGATTTCCAAAATGTACACATAATCTTAGGTTTCCCTAGATCTTAGTCATGTTACCTACAACAAGAGAAGATTTCACTGCATATAAAGTTTAAAAAAAGAATATAAAAATTGCTTCATATCATCTCACAAATGACTAGTAGTTGAAAAAATACCTACAAGTTATTGAAGTAATGGAGAAGTTCATTGATTCTTAGAATCACCACAGGACCAAGGTATACTCAGTTGCAGCTCTGAGGGTCTGTATGTACAATTGCTGATTGACAGCAGTTTAAACTGACATCTTTTAAAGTCTCATGTCTCTCTTAAAATCAACATGTCCCAAACCAAGAGCTTAAGGCAGTTCCCAGCAGTGCCTCTGGCATGCTTAGCTCTATGATAGGACTATACCCCACATATCTTAAATTAGAAGCCCAAGAGTCATCCCCAATATGTTTCCTAACTTTCCTGTGTTATCTTTTATCCAATTCCTATCAAGGTAACTTCCAAATGTTCCAGACACTTCCCAGGCTCATCCTCAATCTAGACTTAAACATCTTTTTTTTTTTTTTATGGAAATTTTTTATTGGAAAATTTTATTTTACATTTCAGATGTTCTCTTCCTTACCCAATTTCCCCCCTCCCTCCCAGGAACTCACTATCCCTTACCCCCTCCTCCTGCTCCATGTTGTTGTATACTCCATCTTACCTTCCCCCGTACCATCATTCCCTAACCTCGGTTATCCCCCCACCCCATCGAATCTCAGCCTTCATGGGACCAAAGATTCTTTCCCCTTATATTAGCTCCCTCACATATATAGCTGGTAGCCATGGGTTCCCTCCCTAAGTGCTCCCAGCTGGTGGTTTTAGACCCTGGGTGCTCTGGTTGGTTGGGATTGTTGCTTTCCATCATTGTTTGAATTCTCTCAGCTCCTTCAGCCTTCACTCTATCTTCTCTCATCTGGAACCCCATGATCAGTTTAATGGTTAGCTGTGAGCATCTGCCTCTGAGTATGTCAGACTCTTGCAGACTTCTAAGGAGACAGCGATGGGAGACTTAAACATCTTTTGACTGGACTACTCCACTTACCGTTTAAGGGTGTTTGGGATTCTACCCTTGGTCTCACACCTCTTTTAATCCAATTTTCCATGGAAAGCAAAGACTTTCTCTAAATACAAAATTCAAGCTCAATACCCTTCACAGGCCCTCTCTTTCACGTAAGATGTAACATACACATTTGATAATGGCTAACAAATTGTCCTGTGATGTACCATAGGTGGCATTCTTAGCTTCACCAGTATGATAGTTCCTCTAAGCCACAGGGTCTATCTATACTGCTCTTTCATAACCCTAATCATGGTAACTCATTCCTTACATCAGAATCTTCTTATGGTATTTCTTGATGCCATTACTGTAATCTCTACCCACTCCATCATTTAGGGTAATAAATTTCTATCTATTGTCATGAATATCCCTCAAGAGATTTTCTTTTCTTTGAGCTTTTCAATTAACTAGACTTCTGGTTATAGTCTCTTTTGAATTGAAATCCTTTTATTTATTTGTTTTTTATTTATTTATTTATTTATTTATTTATTTATTGCTACCAATTACTATTGGAGTATAACATTTTGGGTTCTCATAAGGTCAACTCTGCCTCCTGAACTCGACTATAATGCCAAAAGGGCAGCGGTTATATTCATTTATGTTCTTTATAAGTGTATTCCTAGCAATCTAATAAATTCCATTACATAAGTCATTAAATATTTACTTATTTATTAAATGAAGAAGCCAGTGCATTTTTAGTAATAAGGGCCTGGAGAGACACTCAGAGGTTAAGAATGGTTATGTCTACCCAGAAGACCCAATTCCAGTTCCCAACACTCAAGTTGAACAGCACACAACCGCCTGGAGCAACTCCAGCTCCAGGAGAATCTGACTCCCTCTCCCGGCACTTGCAACAAAATGCAGCTACCCCTGCATCTAAGCATGTGCACAGGAGACACACACACACACACACATAATTTAAGAACTAAGATGTAATGTCTCATGAATGCTTAATTACTTCTTTTATAATTAAATCTTTAAACTTGGGAAGCAGGACAGCTCCAAAAATATTTCTTATAGCTTTGAAAAGGAACTCAGAACTGAGGGAAATTAAAAGTATACAACCTAGAACATGAGGACTTTATTCTCCAACCTTGGTGACAATTTTGACAAAAGTCTGTTAGTGGTCCTGTTGGGTCAGTGAAGTGGAACATGTTTTATACTCTTTCGAATGTACTATGCTCCTGCTGTTTCTATACTGAAAACACTGCAAGGGAAAGCATTTCCACAAAGAACTCTAGGCAACGGACGAAAGCTAGGAGTGGAAGAAGTGGTCTTTCCTAGGAAGAGCACACCAAACAGTCAGTCTGTAAACATTCATACAAGAAACATTATATGGACTAGAAAGTTTATATTTAAGAAAATATATGTATATACACATAAATGCATCCATGCAATAACAGTGAATGAAAAAAGAAGCCATGAATTTGAAGGAGGATGAGGAAGAGTGTAGAAGAGGTATGGAAGGAGAAAAGAGAAATGTAATGATATTATGATCTCAAAAAAAAAAAAGAAAGAAAAAAGGATAAAGACTGTTCCTCTAATGTCAGATGAACAACTCATAGTAACTGAAACAACAGCATTTATTAAAACACTTGACTTCAAAATCCACACAGAGAACAAATTTAGAAAGTGAGTCAAATGCTGAAAGCAATGTATCAACTGTTATACAGATTGCTAGCAAGTTCTGTACATCCGTACCTGAATTCTCCATTTTTCACCACGTCATTTTTCCCAATCATTTTTCCCTTTACTCTGATCCCATCTTCTTCCGTAACCATTTCCTACTATACTCTGTTTAATTATTAGATCTTAATGCATACTCCATGAAAATACTTGCAAAATGAAAAAAATATTAATTCATAACTCAACCCACCTAGGCCACATCATTCATATTAACAGCTCAAAGGTTGAAGTTCTGTGTTGATCATGGATGCTGTCTTGCTCTCTTTTCCTGTTGCTAGAATAAAATATCCTGACAAAGGCAACTTAAGAAAGAAAAGGTTTATTCTGACTCTTAGTTCAAGCACTCAGCCCATCACAGTGGGAAAGTTAAGGCAGAAAAAGCTAAATGTAGCTGCTTGTCTCACATCCACACCCAGGAAGTAAAAAGCAAATCAATGCATGCTGCTTCTTCTCAGCTTGTTCTCTTGTTTATATCATCTAGGACTTCATCCCAGGAAAGAGACAGTTGTTGAGCTTCCTACTTAATTAATGTTACCAAATCCCAGGCATGTCCAAGGCCCAACTCTCAGTTAATACTAAATCTCATCAATCTGACAATCACACGTGTCCAAGACAAGTCTAGATATTATGAGTGGTGACATTTGTGTTCATAGAAAAAAGTAAATATCAATGTCCTTGGTGAAGCTTATGATCAGCAAACAGCTAACAATGACTTCCCTGGCAGTGCTAATGTCAGACATTGTCCCTGGTTAATAACGACCAACTGATTTAAAAGGTTTGAAGACAACACATACAGTTTGCCAAAGTTGACTTGCCAACAATGCCCACTCCAGTTAATATTTACAGGCAACAGCGCTCACTCTACTAAACTCATCCTTGCACATCAGCCCTACAAGGAGAACAATGAACGCCAGAGGTAATGGTGGGCTCCAAGATAAAGAATAACTCAGCCAGAAAGCTAAGGTTCACACACGTCTGGTTTCCATTAACTCGTATTGCAACAGTCTCTTCAAAGGCAAAGAACAATTTCCCTCCACACCCCAAAACATACAGCTTTCTCTAAGGTGGCAGAGGCCAGAGAGTGCAGCTGTTAAGTTACAGAGTTCTCTTGGTAGATTGATTTTAGACAGGGTTTTGTTTTGTTTTGCTTTTGTTGTTGGTAGTGGTGATTGTCTTTTAATGAGATAAGTAACATTTTTGTTATGGAGGGAGAACAAAATAGCACTGGTCACAAAGAACTGTTGAGAGTCTACCATTATTAATTTTGAAAATATATAACAAAATGCAAGTCTTATGACTGATTTTCTCTTGTTGCTATGCTGCAGACTTTCTTCCATATATTACAATGCTGTATGGTATCTAATTGAAATGACACATGTGTATACATAGTAATCAACCCCTTTTAACACAGCGTGCAGGGAGCTTCCAAATTTTCCTTTATTATAAACATTTTAGAGAAAAGCATCCATTGGACATCTTACCTACAAAAATTTGTTGAGAATCTACACTGCCAGATACACAGTGTTGAAATTTTTGTTCAGGCCCTTGATTCCCTTGATTATTTCTTGGAGATACATTTAAAGAACTGGAATGGATGATCACAGCATCCTTCTCAGATTTTGACTGGAATCATCAGCTGTTCCTCCAGAGAGGTGGCATGAATAGACTGTTCAGCTAGCCTCACCCAGGAGGCCTCCTTCACACTCTCTTCATCAGGAGTCCTCTCATAGTGGTACTCAGAGGAGCAGCGTCCAGCTCTTATGGAAGAGTGAAGCCTCAGTTCCAATCCTCTACACCTATCTACTCACTCAACATCTCTCATAGGTAAGGCCTGGCTCTGTGTTCTAACAATCTCTTCACATTTAGAGATTAAAGTTTTGAAATTACTGATTTTGGGCACAAGGAAGAATGTGAGTAATATTTCCCACCAACATCCATCTTCTCTCATAATCTCACAGACCTCCAATATCAATAGCCCTTCCTGACACTGGTAGAGAGCTAGCTCTTCACAGAGGTACCAATAGGATTTTAATGATGTTTTCGAAACTATTTGTTAAGAAAGCAACTTCAAAACTTAGCCTGGAATACTCAGATAAGTAGGAAAGGCAGATGGAGTAGGTAGACACAGCAGGGCAGCACACAGAGGTAGAACCGTGAGCTAGAAGATCAACAGAGCTAGAACCATTAGCTGGAAAACTGGTCCAGAGCACCTGCCTCATAGCACTTCAACTCTATGACCTTGGGAGACTACATTATTCTCTTAATCTTCTGTTTTCTCTCTAGTTAAACAGGAATAGACTATCCCATCTTACACGAGTTGGGATGGTCACAGACAATGAGCTATGTCAAATGCTTTTGAAGCTATAAAGTTCTACCCACATTACAAGCAAATGTTTATTATCAGAGCTCTGGGCCTGGGTATTGGGGAAGGTTCTCTTCTCTCGCTGAGTCCCTCTTCCTCATACTTACCATGAAATTCACTTTTCCTGTGAGCCTTCAAAGGCTCCATTTATCAGCTGTCAGAGTACAAAGCAAACAGTTTCCTTGGCCTCCTTTTGAGGGGTATCACTTACACTTCCCAGTTGGAATATTATCCTTCTTATCGGCAAACTGCAGAGATGCATGACCCACCACCTTCCTAAGCTGTATGGAAAATTACTTAGATGGAACAGTCTAGTTGCAGAGAAATAAACAGACTGTGAAAATTCAACACACTATTGGGAAAGCATGCATAATGTTTAGAGTTCAAAGACAAGAAGGCACTCAAATGCTCATGTTTTTACTGGGATAAAGAGAGTGTCTTTGACCATCATAAAAATAAATGGCCGGAAGAGATCTCTTGGGTATCTTTTGCATGCATGCTTTCCATGACTGTTCTCCATTGTGAAAAATAGTATCATGGTTTCTCAAATATAAATAATACTTTACTCCCCCTTTCCTGACCATTTTCTAGGTATAATCATTCAATAATCTCTGTGGCTACTACACATGCTACTTAACCTAATTTTTAGTTCTTTCTTTCTGAGAGAATGGGTAATGACCTACTTAATCTCAAATGGCTCATGATTTATCTTAAAGAACCCCCATTTAATCCATGACCATGTACTCTGCTGAAACTTCCAACATTTGCTTTGCAGAGAGTGCAGACACATCTGATGCCTGTTGCATATTCAGAGGATTCGTGCTTCTCCCTACACTCTTTAAATGTAAACAAGACATACACATGAAAAGGACTGGAAGGTTCCAGCTCTCTTGGGTAGAAAAGTGCGGAAACCATCAGTGGATTTTTTTTAAAAAAAAGGAGGGGGTGGGAATTTCAGATCATAAGTTTTATCCAAAGAAAAGACTAAAATGAGACTATTTGCTAGCATAGGTATCTGAGATTCAGTGTCCAAAAATAATTTCATAATGAGGTGACATTTAGGCTAAGGTCTGAATGACAAGAAGCAGCTGGACTTTTCAATAAAGCAAGAAGATGCTCTAAACAGAGGGTATGGCCAAGGGGCAGACTGTGAGAAGGATGCTAGACCTGAGTAAGCATGAAATGTTAGAGATAATGCAAGGGCAGTGTGAGTGGAATGTGGATGAGTGAAAACGGGATTTGGGGGGATTGAGGAGCCTACTAGAGGAGCAAAAATCAAACTCATGATCACAGTAGATCATAGTAGACAAGGATTTTAAAGTTTGGTTTTTCCAATGTCAAAGGAGAACAGTAGGGAGTTTTAAACAGGAGAACAGTTTAGTCTTGTTTGATTCTTTAGGAAGACAACTCTGCATCTATGATGAACATAGATGGTAAGATGTGAAAACAGAAGGCAAGTCTGTGAGGACAGGATTTAAGGTGCTCCAGTTGACAGATGATGTTGGTTTAGTTTGGTATAAAAAGTAGGGAATTGGGAGGAGACCTAAGGTGAAGATGTTTTGAATTGAAGGTCAAGAGGATGCAGTGCCCAGTTAAATGTGGAAGTTCACAGAATGTAAAATACCAACTTTACAACATGAAGTATTAAAACAATACTTTCCCTAG
Source organism: Mastomys natalensis (assembly GCA_021653895.1). NCBI lineage: Eukaryota > Metazoa > Chordata > Mammalia > Rodentia > Muridae > Mastomys > Mastomys natalensis. The sequence goes on along the minus strand of JAJTUV010001882.1, from coordinate 192,724 downwards.
GTGACAACAAAAACAAAACAGAAAAGGTAGGTTTTTCCAAAGAAATCAAGTTTTAATTGACACGGTTATTTTGGGGATAACTGAAGACATCCTGTAGTGACCTCAGATTGGCACTTAGACATGAGTCTCTGTGCTTCCCATGTATGTTCAGACTTGGATAAAATCCCCAGAGTCATAGTATATCAAATTCTATTCAAATACCTATTCACTAACATTCTCACAGTGTGGTACACCAGGTTCTTTGTTGGTTGCCAGAAAAATACAAAAGAGCAAAGAGATCTCACTAACCTAGTAGAAAGGCTATCATACTGTGTTTTTAAAATAGGAAAGAGGTTAGTGTACAAGTGACTTTAATGCATATAGGCTTCCAACACACACCCAATCTTATCCAGTCCTCAGTTCTGCTACTCATCAATGAGAATAAACCACCTGTCCTGCTGACAGGACAGCAGATGTCTGGAAGGAAGTAATGTAAATAGAAAACAAGAGGTCTGAGTTCTCACCCCATTGCAAAGAGAGAGAAAGCCTGAGTGATGGGCTTATTTAACAAACTCATGAGCAGAACACAGGGCTAAGTTCTGGCAGATAGGCCTTAAATGTGTGGGTCTATCTAATTGTTGCAGCAGGAAATTTAATTCTTCCCAAAGCTAGTGTTGCTATGAGGAAATTTGTAGGAAGCTGAAAATAGCAGAGAAAAGTGTCTCTCTGCTGCTGCAACTGGATGATAGCAACTCAAAAACAGACTCCCAAAAGGCTGCTTGCTTCATACAGTCTACTCTTAGTCCTTAACAGACATTCAACCACAAACATTCTAGCAGTGACATCCGACCGTCACAATTGTGAGAACAACATGCCATGAGGTGGGTACTGCTGGATCCAAACATCAAAATTATCCTCTAATAACTCTAGTAGATGTGACCAAGCCCTTAGCTTCAGTTCCCTAAAATATAACATGAGTGTGTTAACAATTGCCCAGGTATATACGTGACATTTCATTGTGAGCGTATTGGTAGAACACAGTATGTACAAGGCACTGGATACATGCTTCCGAAATATCGTAATCTCAAAAACAAGACCGGCATGGGAATTAACTAAAATCTTGACTTACAGAAGCAGTCAATGGGTTTTGTTAATGAGGATATTGCCAGCATTTGGCAGAAGGAAAGTTCTATACATGTTTGGAGAAAGAACAAGTACATACAAAATAGCTGTGTAAAGCCCTTGAAGGATGTGATAAAGAACCTCTGTGGGGAGGGAGTATAAAACCTTCCCTCATACCACAGGCCCTACCCCACTGAGCTCAGCTGGTGCTCAGAGTAGGGAAAAAAAATCAACTTTATGATTCAAAATTTCAATAGCATCTTTGTTCAAGAAGAGTGACATTGGCGCTCAATGGGAGAATAAAAAAGAAAAGTTCCCATCACTATATAATTACCTCAGTTTTCTTCCTCCCCTCTAACTAAAGGAAAGGCACACTTTGACAAAGGAAACATTAAAAAACCGCTTCTGCTCTGGCAGGTTTTTGAAGAAAAAAAAAATGTCATTGTGAAGACTTCTCTAAATATAATCAGATCACACAGCAGGGAGAATATTCACTGCAACAAATTTTCTTCACCTTGGGAAAGCAAAATTGCACAAAAAGGTTGAAGTGTTCCTAAGGGAATCTTCTCCCAAAGTGTGTCCAGTGGGGGCCCTTGATATGCAGAATGCTAGCAGACAGTCCCAGGGAGGTTATGCTTGGGAAACATTAAGGTAAAACCAAAAACCAGGGTCAAAGATGAAGAACTGTTCTTTATTATGAAGCTGATTCTTTTTTTTACTACACTGATGTATATTGTTAATCTCAAGGAGAGGGTGAATCATGATCCAGGCGCATTAGATCCCAAAAGCTTCTCAAAGGGCTTGTCATACATTGGGAAATGCTATCTGCGGACAGTGGAATGAACTGGATACACTTTTGCTGTAACTGGAATCTTACATGCACACCGCCGCCCCACACACAAATGGGGTAAAGACAAGGTCACGGGACTATGATGCTCTCAGTGGGTGATAGAGCCTTTAGCAGGTGAGGCTCAATGTAAGTCATTTGGAATGTGCTCTGAAGGGACTATCGGGTCCTCTAATTTGCCCCTGTTCCTCTCCCTGCTCCCCAGTTACCAAGAGGTGAGCAGATTTTTACAGCTCTCTCCTGATATGTTGCTTTGTCACTGCCCCAGGCCCAAAGCAACATTACCAGTTAGCAAAGAACCAGTTAGCCCGAGAAACCACTAGCCAGAGTACACATTTCCTTTTTTGAGTTGTTTATCTCCGGAGTTGTTGTTGGTGTTGCTTCAATTGTTTATTTTGTTTCTTTTTTTAAATCACACCGATGGATCGCCAACTAGTACAGCTTTTCAAATCCTTTCTGGATAAAATAAGTGTTAATTTCTCACCATTCAGAACGCTATGAAAGCTACAAATACTAACGATGTGACAACTTCATAAATTTACTTACTGTTAGGCTGGAACTCTGCACAAGCACGGAAACCCCATCTGCCCTCCTTCCACCAACTCCGCCCACTTAGAGAAAACACCGTGCTAACCTATAGTCATGCCTCATCTCTGCATTTCCGGCAACCCACCTAAGAGTGGGCCCTAAGGAGATAGGAACTGCACAGGAAGATCAACAGAGTAAACGATCCTGAACCCTTAGAGCTCTCAGAGACTGAATCACCAACCGTGGAGCATACCTAGTCTACACAGATCTACCTCCATGGGCTGAACCTAGGCCTCCCTGCACATATGTTGTAAATGTGCAGCTTGGTTTTCATGTAGGTCTCAAACATCTGGAGTGGGGACTATCCCAAAACATGCAGCCTGTATATGGAGTACGGTCTTCTAAAAAAAAAAAAAAACAGTTGTTCAGTTATTCATGGAATATTATTTTTTTATATCTCTTGTATTCAGTTTGCAACTACTTCATTGAGAATTTTTATATGTATATTCATGAGGGATACTGGACTATAATTTATATATTTTTGTTGGGTTTACACTTGATTTCACTATTTCAATATTATTTGCTTTGTGAAGGAGCTTATTGTGGTTCTGAATTTTTTTAAACATAACTCAAAAAGTGTTGCTTGTTTGAAGGCTCTATAGAATTCTTGTATAAGTATATCTGACCCTTGGTAAAAAAAAAAAAAAAAAAAAAAAAGAGTGCCCACCCAGAGGCTCAGTTTTTGACCTTGTACGGATACAACTCCAGCTCCTAGCTGACCCGTTGTCATCACTCTTCCCCTAAACTCTATAAAACCCCCTTGCTTTAACCCAGATGTGTAACTTTACTGACCTCCACCAGTGAGACCAGTGAACCACCGGAGAGCTGAGAGCTGCCTCCTAATAAACTTGCTTTTACCTACTTTCAATCTGGTCTAATCTGGACTATATCGGGGTCACTGAGGGAGAGAAAATACCTATCACTTACTCATTAGAATTCATTCATTCATTCCAATGTATAGGAATTCTATTATATATTAGGTACCATGATTTTAAAACTTTTTATAAGGTTGGGGGTGGGGAGCAAAATAATCTATCATATTAGAAGTCTAAGTAGGGACTCTTTTTCAAGCGAAATAATAAAATCATACTTGTATATGAGAAGCAGGAGGGACTCATGGGCATTGACTTTGTCTTCCCCCCTTCCGTGCTCTGCCCTTACTGTGATAATGCAGGGATTGGCAAATTTGGTACAATAGCTGGCACAGTAGTAAATAGTTCTTGGTTTAAGGGTCACCTCTCCATAACTCAGTCACTGCCTGCCCTCTGCCAATGTTGCATAAACATGACTCTGAGGAATTGACTTGTAGATTCTACAAGTAGCATGCTGATATTTGTGGACTGATAATTTGCTGACAACTTGTGATAATATATTCATTCCTCTGTCTGTGCTTTACTGATTAACATTTGAATGTGTGTGTGCGTGCATGTGTGTGTGTGTGTGTGTGTGTGCATGTGTGTAACAACTAAAAAAGATGACAGAATTTGGGCTTGAGATGCCTAACTCTGTTCCTGCTCTTCTGCTCAATTACCCTGTGATAGCAATGATGGGCCATTTACCTTCCCTGGGGCTTCATTTTCTCATCTGTATCCCAGGCCCATAATACTATCTCTTTGGGAGCATTCTTAGAATACTGAGTTGAACAACGCATAATGTGTATCAAAATCAGGTTTTTTTGTAGGCAACTAGACAAGACTCACTATAATCATCATTAGTGGCAAACAGAGGAATTCTGTAACTACTGATACTGTTGTCCTCATCTTACAAGACGAGCAACAGAGGCAGCCTTTCTCTGCCAAAATCCTTCAATGGCTCCTACCTATCTATTGCCAGATTTCTTAAACTAGCATATGAGGTTCTCTTAAGCCTCTAAGCCATATAGTCGGTTGTCTGAGACCATCACAGCCATGCACAACTTTCCAACTATATTATATTATTCATGTCTTATTTATGAAGCATCTGAGTCTTAGGCATCAAGGATTAGTGACCCTGGAGCTTGAGCTCATGTAATACCTACCACTTTCCTCATTCCTATTTTTCTTTACTCATTAAGACTGTGCACATTCAGGAACCCAGGCTATGTCTATAGCATGGACTAGCTCTGTCCCTCTAAGATATGACCTTTTATTTATCCCTCTGTAGTCTCCAGAATCATGTATGGCACATGTCTGGTGTCCAATAAATATTTGTGACAGGGGTGACTAAAGTGATTTTTTTTTTTTTTGCAAGCAACATCAAGGTCTGGCCATCCCCACAGACAAGTCAACAACAGCTGACAAGTCACACTGTCCCTGTCTGAGTGACCTCTATAGAGAATTCCAGTCATCATGAATACTAGTCATCAAGGGATGATATTATAAGAGTCTTATCTGTATTTTGTACCACAGAGAGAATTCTACGGATGTCACCACAACCATTTCTCAAACTTTCCAGCCATAACAACAAATAAAATTCATGCTCACCATTTCCCAAAGAATCTATGAAATAAAAATACCTTTGAGACAATTACACTCTACTGATGATTCCTGCAGTAGTCAAGACTCCCTTAGACTCCACAAACACTACTTTAGAATGGGCCTCAGACTCATGCTAGTGCAGCCCTGTTCTTTTACAGATAAGGGTGTAACAAATAGGCAGAATTTTCTGTTTTTCAAAATCATTTCACTGTGATGCTTTTTATTTGTATTGCTTTGTTTTAGATTTGTAGAACTTTACAAGACATAACATTACTTAGAAATTACACTTAGACTCTAGAAGTACATATATACATCTATAACTAAAGGAAAATATGAATGTTGTTTAGAAGGAAAATTATGACATAGCCAAAACTTAGAGAGAAGAGAACAATTTCACCCTTGTCAATAAGAGCTGTTCATCTAATGGAAAGTGTTTTGACAATCTCTAAGCATAGAGCCTCATTCTAAAGAAGGCTCACACCTGAAGTAGTCCTGGGTGGAGTAGGGAAAAAGGCACCAATTTGAAATCACTGACAGATCAAAATGGATGTTCTATGAAACAATCATAGAACATAGACCCTCTGTGGAGGGTCTCCAGAAGCATCTATAGCTACTCTCTGTTCTGACTGAAACCAATAACTCTGGAACATGCTTTCCTGTATCAAATCTGCCCCTCTCTGTTGCTGAAGAGGTTATGAAGGTTGGGCCAGCGCTGCTGGTTCTAACCTAGATGGTAACAATGAAGAAAAATCTAGATGGACTACTGAAAGCCACGTTGCAAAGTAAAAATTATATCCAAAAAAATAAAAACAGACAACCAAAAGAAGTTTTTGATCTGAAAAGTTTTTGATCCTTTAGAGATAAGGATGTCTCATCAGTACAATGGAGGAAGATACTGTTTCATTAATAAAATGGAAGGGCATTTCTAAAATCTGAATACATAGCAATATCTACATTAGTATAGATACATAGCAATAATTCAGGGTCTGATGTAAGCAAAGGATGAAATAGACAGTATCTGAGATCAGCGGCTACAACATTAGACAAGCCAGTGCTTAAGTTTCTGATGCTTAAGAAACCTGAGATTTGGGTCAAACTTCAATTTCCTCAGTGGCAAATGGATATAAATGGTGCTATCCCATGATGTTGGTGGTGATGGTTAAAATGGATACTAACTGCTATCTACAAAGGACGTGCAAGTGGTCAATGGTCTCAAAGTCCTGTTAGCTTACACTGAACTTGATGTCACAAGGAAAATATTTCACTTACTCAATAGGCCCTTGTTAATTAGTTTAGAACTAAAGGAACCAGTTTTTTAAAGATGCTAATTCTCTCTTATGTAAGATGATGAGATACATTTTCAGAGAATGATATAAACCACAGTGAACATAGTGTCTTTCATTAGTATTTTTGCTGTGTTTGCATATTTATAGTTATCAACTGTGGCAGTTTAAATGCTTATGCACCTCAATACCTGTTCATTTCTAGCCCCCTTCTTTCCATCCTAACCAATATTCCATTTCTAAGGACAAAGCTAGAGAAAGGCAATGCCAACCCATTCACAGAATCCAGCAACAGGGACTTGAATAGAGTTGTGCAGCTGAGTCACCCACAGGGACACAAATAGCTGGTTTTCTTCATACTTGTCTCAGTGCCCAGTCAAACTCATTCAGTGTTTCCGCTTACCCTACTAGAGACTATCACCTAAGTAGTATGCCAGTGTGAACAGGTACAGCAGCATATGCTTGCAGAGACAGGAACACAGGGGTGTTTACTGGCATGTGTTGATCTGTAGCACTCACTTTCCAGATGAGTCAGACATACAGCCTAATGGCTTCCTTCTATTTTAACAATGAAAATAGGATTTCTTACACAGCAACCCACATGCAAATATTTGAACCGATGCTGTTTTAGGTCACAGCGTTTCCCTCACATCTTTTAGTCGGCAAACCAGAATTGTAGCAGAAGCAGTATGAAAAGGCCTTTCCATTTTAGTCAAAGAAGAAAAGTCCATGCTGTGTAGAGCAGTCAGAGGGTATCGCCCTCACATCAGTATTCTCCAGTTGACATGAAATAAGTCTTCTCTCTGTACTGTGGAGCTCATACCTAATTAGAGATCAGACGCCCATGATTTTGGGTCTCCAGTAGTTCAAGTGGTTACATGCTGGCCACAAACAACACTCAATGAGTTGGTCCTGTTTTAGGGTCACAAAGTTATGTCTTAATGAGAGGCCTTGCCACTTCCTATAAAAGGTAGGAGTTGCTTACTGTCATATTAATTCCATGATGCCCTACTGTTTGTACGGAGCTTCACAGTTTGCACAGAGCACACACAGCTTAATCACCATCCTTTTCCAAAAAGTACACATTTTAGGTGTTGTCACACCCTCTATCTAGTTAAAGTCATTCCAGGCGTCTCAAAGACCAGAGGTTTGTCTACTTGTCACATTCAAAAATCCAGCCTACGGAACTTCTTAGTAAAAACTTTCCTGATTGACCACTGTGTTTCCAAACTCCTTTTCAAGCAGCCTTTCAAGTCTAGTACTTTGAACACTGCATTCTGCATGATATATCAAGTTCACACCAACTTAAGAATGGTCCACTTAGGAAAAGGAATGGATAAAACATATCTCAAGTAGATACCTTGGGGCAGTATCCACTTTGGGGAGCTAGAGCAAGGCAGCAATGATCCAGGGCTAATATTTCATTAAGGATGGATAATGCCAGTTATATTTAAGAGGGCCACGATAACAGAAATAAAATCTAAGGGCTCTCACCCCTTCCAAACAGACAGTGCAAATCCCTAGGTGTGGTGATTTGAGTAAGAATGGCCCTGATGAGTTCATGTATTTGAATACTTATTTCCCTCTTGGTGAACTGTTTAGGAAGAATTAGGAGATGTGGCATTATTGGGGGAGTTGTGTTATTAAGGATGGGCTTTGAGGTTTCAAACCCCCAAATCAGGCCCAGCTCTACCCATTTTCTCTCTGCCATCATCTTGCAGATAAGGTGTAAGCTCTCAGCTACTGCTGCAGTGCATTTCCTGGGTACTGACTGCCATGTTCTCCAGCATCATGGTCATGGACACATTCTCTTAAACTTTAAGTAAGCCCCCATAAAATGCTTTCTTTTCTAAGTTTCTTTTATCTTGGTGTCTTTTCACAGCAATAGAGAAGTAACTAAGACACCAGGTAACAGATGATGACAGATGACCTTGGACAAAGGGATGAAAAACACATAGAACTATAGTGAAGCATCACTTCATACCTGTTACAGTGGTCATTTTATTTATTCAATGAATGTGAGAGAGCTGGGTATGTGTACAGGTGCAAATGTGCCATGGTGCAGGTGCCCAGGAAGCAGGTATTGGTACTATGAGGGTTCTGGGAACTCAATTCAGGTGGTCAGGTTTGGTGGCAAGCACCTTTAAATGCTGAGTCATTTTGACAGCTCCATTCATTTTAAATTTGGTAGGGATATAAGAGGTATCAATCTCTGTCCCCTACTGATGGAAATAGCTAATGGTTATAGGTACTATAGGAAAGGTGTACTAAATCCTGATAACACCAAACACAAATTTTTACCCTATGATCCAACCATGCCATTTGAGCACTATACCCAAAGGAAATAAAAATGGGAATTCAATGAGATATTTGAGTATCTGTGTTCATTTCAACAGTTTTCACAATAGGGAAAACATAGAAGATACCCAGATGTCCACCAGCAGATGAAGAAATATATAAAAGGTACACATGCACCATAGGATGCTACTGTACCTTTGAAAGGAGGGAGACTTTGACATATGCTTCAGCATGGAAGAACCATGAGGACATTGTGCTGTGTGAACACAGTCACAAAAGGACAAACACAATTGATTTCACTTAGATGCTGCAGAAAGATAAGTCTATTTTATAGAGACAAAAGTAGAATGAGAGTCATCAGACATAGGGAACAGTGGCAGTAGTTTTTTGTATAGTGATATGAAGTTCCATTTTGGAGACTGAACAATGATATAAAGAAACTTAATGCCATTGGATTACCTACTCAAAATCATTAAAATGATAAATATTCTATAAATGCTATCATAAGAGCACCTTTTACCAAAAAACACATTTTAGTTATTAAAAAATTATACCCAAATTTACCAGAGTTCCTTTCTGTATCAATTTTAGAAAAAAAACCAAGATACATAAACCATATACATACATACAGGAGGATACTTAAATCATCATCATATATCATCTTATATCAAGGCTGGGGGGGTGGTAAGACAGCTTTTTAAGTAAAAGTACTGGCTGAACACCCAAGTTCAATCCTTAGAACCCCTCTAGTTATGGAAGGGCATAACTGACTCCACAAAGCTGTAATCTGATGTCCACATACATGTATGGCACTCGTACATTCTCTCACACACAAGTCATGCACACACAATAAATTAAAATTTTACTTAAATTTTACAGTAAATCAGATGGCAGACTCAAATAATAGAAACCAAAATATCTCACCTCCAACAATTCTCTGCTTACTAGCTTCTACTAAATAGTCAGGATACCCACTCTCATGAAGGACCCATCATCAAGATTTAAACACCCAGAGTAGAATTAAGTTTCACTGAGAGACACCAAAGTCTGCTGGTTTCCACTATTCTTGGCCTCAAATAGAAGTGATTCTTGTCCACTCCTTCAGAGGATTCCTTTTCATCTCAACTCTCTTGGAGGTAGTGGGAAGGCAAAGAACGATTATTCTACCAACTCACCCAAGGCATTGATGTGCCCTACATAAAGGACCACGGGGGTTAGACACCTGACTAAACTTCCAGTCAATCCTGGATACCATCCCAAATCCTAGTATTAGATTCACCAAAAACTTCAGTGAAGTTTCTGAGTAGGTAAAACTTCTGAGTGGATCAATAAACAAAGCAGAGCACAGAATGGGAGGCGGGAGAGAACCTGTTGACTTCCCGTCACCTTCTTCTGCCTTGTCACCTGTCCTTCAGTGTCAAATGCCAGCCCTACATTGTTATGGACTCTTCCCCTAATGGTTCAAATTATCAGGTTTTTGTGGTGGTTGTTGTTGTTTTATAACTTCTCAACTCTTGAATAATGACTGGTTCTTATCTTTCAGATTACAGTTGAATGTGATATATTCTCTAGAGGGTTTTTAACAAAATTCTTGTTCTGGGTACTGTTCTATTCTGAATTCTATTGTGAGTCACTTACTAAAAGTTCACAGCCCCTTAACCTGATAGGAGCCAAATCATAATATATCGCCAGATATATGTGACATGATTGAAACACTTCAACAAAGTCTCTTGGGTAGAGACAACCTTCTCTAATAATATCCCTTAAGTCAGACTTGGTATGCATCATTTTAAATTGTCAATAATTGTCTATGCACTGACTGTCTTAGATGGCAAGACATACCTGCTCCTAATAGAATCATTGTGCTCACTGCCAGACCATGAGGTAAAATGATTTTTCGCTTTGTTTTGAAATGGTGTGTAATAGTTCCACATACTCATTGAGAAAAACACTATAATATACAGTGGCTAATGATCACATCAAGTTAATGACCAATTCTATCCTGTTGCACATTTATTTTTGTACATATTAAGAACTTTCTCACTCAAGTGGAAATGAACTACATTTCTCTATGCTACCATTATATTACTATAAAATTTTTGCAATTTATCTATACTGTGGTACTATATTAGAATTGATCACACTTTCTCGGTTGCCTCGACTTTTTCTAACTTTTAGTGACCACTCTTAATATCTTCTGCAATAAGAGCAAATTATAAAGCCTTCACAAGTAAGTAATGTCTGTGTTAGTATGATCTTGCAGGTTTTATTTCTCTGACTGTGAGGTCCTCCGGATCCTCCAATGTTGCTGCAAATGATAGATATCTACTCTTTTTCACAACCAAATACCTTTGTGTATACACGCCATGGTTTCTTTACCTGTTGGTGGATACTTTACAAACCTGTCCCCTCTTAGAGGAGAATCACAGAATTGTCCAGAGGTCAGAATTATTTTGGACTTTGGTGAGATTAACCAATTCCAATTCATTTTTCAGAAAGGGAAACTAAGCCCAAAGGACAGTGGTTTATCCACTGATCTGGGGCCAACTCTGACACTGGAACCTTATTGTAGCCATGGAATATATGAGGAAATATGTTTAGAGATCTTTCAAGAGCCCATTTTAACATTTCTCTCTTGAATTCAGAGCCAAATCCCGAGGAGCTATTACTTCAAGATACTGTGTTTCGACCAAGCTGATGAGAGCCTTATAAAATCGTGGGGACATCAAAAAAAAGGGGAGGGGACAGCTTTTACATGGTCTTCGATTTTCACTGGACTTTAGTATAAACCAATGACTCAGCATTTCCATGAAATAGAAAACAACCTCGTCGCTCAGCATGAATGACAATTTTGCATTTTTGATAACAATTAAAAATGTGTTTCTAAGGTGGTTGAGATGATCCATTAGATACAGGAAATTGCTACACATGCCTAAAGTCTTCTCTGGAAGCCACAGTGGAAAAGAGAGAATTGACAGCTGAAAGTTGGCCTTTAACCTCTGCACACCCATATTAGAAAATACGCATTGGTTAGTCACATACACAAGCACAGACAGTTGTAATAAATAAATAATAAATAAATAAATAAATAAATAAATAAATTTTGTACTCTGTGGTTCTTGGTGTTGGAGAGATGGCTCAACAGATAATAGACCTGGCCACTCTTTGAGTGGATATGGGTTTGATTCTTAGTGCCCACATGACAGCTCACAACTGTCTGTAACTCCACTTCCAAAACATGTGGCACCCTCTTGTAGCCACATGGTGCACATTGTATGCATGTACATGGTGCACATACATACAAGCAAAATCCCCATACACATGAAATAAAAATAAATATTAAAAAATAAAAGTATGGTTCTCATTTAGGTAAACTTTATCATGAGCATGTATCAATTGTGAAGTCAGAAGGAATATAGATGAATTAAACAAGGAATCTTACTTAGAGAGAAGAAAACAGGAGACACATATGATAGTAACAAACTGTTATAGCTCAAGACACATGTCTATTAAATGCTTTCGACACACACAGAAAAAGAAGTAACACTCAATACACAACTATTGGATGGATGGATGGATGGATGGATGGATGGATGGATGGATGGAAGAACCAACTAGTCAATAAACCAGACATTGACAGATTTAAAGATGCTTTTACAGAAAAGCTGATATTTAAGGTGGATTTGCACTCATTTATTCTGTCAGTCAGTCAAGAGACCAGTTCTTTTCTGTGTGTTGAGCCTTAGCCTGGTCCATGGCAGAGATAGGCTAAGACTGCAAAGATGAAGCAGGTTATTGACCAGTGATGATGCAGCAGTGTGATAGGTGACATGCAGCTATATATTTATGCTCTCATTTCAGCAGGTATGCACAGTTAAAGCAAGTTCCCTGGGGGCAAGAGAATTTTCTGGGTTCTCTCTCTCTCTCTCTCTCTCTCTCTCTCTCTCTCTCTCTCTCTCTCTCTGTCACTCTCTCTCTCAAAAGCTAGAATACCTGATAAGTTCTCCACAGTGTTTGAGTAAATAATAAGTGGCTGTATAGGAAGATAAGTATGACACTGCTAATTCTATATGAGCATATAGGGCATTCAGGACTGATAGAAGAACAGTCAATCTAAGAAGGATACAGGATATGGATGAGGACGACAGAGTAATGAGCTGTTCTCCATCAACTGGGGAACTGCCAAAGGGAACCCAAAGCTGTCAAATACTGCTAGAAGAATTATTTATTGACCATCATAGATCTTGAGGCCAGTTCTGGGATGATCCAACCTAAGAGCTTAGGGTAGAGCCTCCAGAGAACATGCACTCCAGGGTAATGCAGGTGCACAGTCACACTTGAGAGCAGGGAAATGCTTCATATATCCAACCATGTTGAGTCCAGCACTGTGGGAGAAGCTTAGAATATAACAGGCAGGAGCCTGGTCCTATTATTTGGGGCAGACACTTAGCTGGTCTGCCCCTGTGGAAACACCTGATCCTGAGACAGCCTAGAGGACCTACTGCATTCAGAGCAGAGGGAGCTTAGGATCACAGGAACACAGAGACATCTGGAATCTGAGGAGTTCTGACACAAGCAAGATAACTGGAAAGACAGACTCCAGTCAGACACAGTGAGCACAGGTAACACTAGAGTCAACCAGATGGCAAAAGGCAAGCACAAGAACACAAGCAACAGAAACCAAAGTTACCTGACACCATCAGAACCCAGTTCTCTGACCATAGCAAGCCCTGGATACCCCATCACACAGGAAAAACAGGACTCAGAATTAAAATCACTTCTCATGATGATGATAGAGGATTTTAAGAAGGACATAAGTAACTCCCTTAAAGAAATACAGGAGAACACAGGTAAACAGGTAAAAGCTCTTAAAGAGGAAACATAAAAAGCCTTTAAAGAATTGAAAGAGAACACAGGTAAACAGGTAGAAGCACTTAAAGAGGAAACACAAAAATCCCTTAAAGAATGGGAAGAAAACTCAACTAAAAAGGTGAAGGAATTGAACAAAACCATCCAGGATCTAAAAATGGAAATAGAAACAATAAAGAAATCTCAAAGGGAGACTACTCTGGAGATAGAAAACATAGGAAAGAGATCAGGAGTTATAGACACAAGCATCACCAACAAAATACAAGAGATAGAAGAGAGAATCTGATGCACAGAAGATACCATGGAAAACATTGACACAACTGTCAAAGAAAATGCAAAATGCAAAAAGCTCCTAACCCAAAACATCCAGGAAATCCAAGACACAATGAGAAAGCAAACCTAAGGATAATAGGTATAGATGAGAGTGAAGATTCCCAATCTAAAGGGCCAGTAAATATCTTCAACAAAATTATAGAGGAAAATTTCCCCAACCTAAAGAACGAGATGCCCATAAACATACAAGAAGCCTACAGAACACCAAACAGAGTAGACCAGAAAAGAAATACCTCCCGTCACATAATAATCAAAACACCAAATGCACAAAACAAAGAAAAAATACTAAAAGCAGTAAGGGAAAAAGGTCAAGTAACATATAAAGGCAGACCTATAAGAATTACACCAGACTTTTGACCAGAGACTATAAAAGCCAGAAGATCCTGGTCTGATATCATACAGACCCTAAGGGAACACAAATGCCAGCCCAGACTGCTATACCCAGCAAAACTCTCAATCACTATAGATGGAGAAACCAAGATATTCCATGACAAAACCAAATTTGTACAATATCTTCCCACAAACCGAGCACTTCAAAGGATAATTGATGGAAAATGCCAACACAAGGAAGGAAACTACAACCTAGAAAAAGCATGGAAGTAATCTTCCAACAACCCCCCCCCCAAAAAAAAAGGTAGCTACACAAACAATTCCACCTCTAATAACAAAAATAATAAGAAACAACAATCATTTTTCCTTAATATCTCTCAACATCAACGGACTCAATTCTCCAATAAAAAGACGTAGACTCTCAGACTGGATACATAAACAGGACCCAGAATTTTGCTGCATACAAGAAATGCACCTCAGTGACAAAGACAGACACTACCTCAGAGTAAAAGGCTGGAAAACAATTTTCCAAGCAAATGGGCCCAAGAAACAAGCTGGAGTAGCCATTCTAATATCAAATAAAATCGACTTTCAACCAAAAGTAATCAAAAAAGATAAGGAAGGACACTTCATACTCATCAAAGGAAAAATCTACCAAGATGAACTCTCAATTCTGAACATCTACACTCCAAATGCAAGGGCACCCACATACATAAAAGAAACTTTACTAAAGCTCAAAGCACACATTGCACCTCACACAATAATAGTGGGGGATTTTAACACCCCGCTCTCTCCAATGGACAGATCGTGGAAACAGAAACTAAACAAAGACACATTGAAATTAGCAGAAGTTATGGACCAAATGGATTTAACAGATATCTATAGAACATTTCATCCTAAAGCAAAATAATATACATTTTTCTCAGCACCTCATGGTACCTTCTCCAAAATAGACCATATAATTGGTCACAAAAGAGTCCTCAACAGATGCCTAAAGATTGAAATAATCCCTTGCATCCTATCAGATCACCACGGACTAAGGCTGGTCTTTAATAATGACAGAAGGAAGGGAAAACCCACATCCATGTGGAAACTGAACAATGCTCTACTCAATGATCACTTTCTCAAGGAAGAAATAAAGAAATTAAAGACTTTCTAGAATTTAATGAAAATGAGAACACATCATACCAGAACTTGTGAGACTCCATGAAAGCAGTGCTAAGAGGAAAACTCATCGCTCTAAGTGCCCACAAAAAGAAATTGGAGAGAGCACACATTAACAACTTGACAACACACCTGAAAGCTCTAGAACAAAAAGAAACAAATACACCCAAGAGGAGCAGGTGTCAGGAAATAATCAAACTCAGGGCTGAAATCAACTGAGTAGAAACAGAAAGAACTATACAAAATATCAACAAAACCAGCAGTTGGTTCTTTGAGAAAATCAACAAGATAGAAAAACCCTTAGCCAGATTAACCAGAGGGCACAGAGACAGTATCCAAATTAATAAAATCAGATCTGAAAAGGAAGACATAACAACAGAAACCGAGGAAATTCAAAAAATCATCAGATCCTACTACAAAGGCCTATACTCAACAAAACTGGAAAATCTGGATGAAATGGACAATTTTCTAGACAGATACCAGGTACCAAAGTTAAATCAGGAGCAAATAAACCATCTAAACAGTCCCATAACCCCTAAAGAAATAGCAGCAGTCATTAAAAGTCTCCCTACCAAAAAAAGCCCAGGACCAGATGGTTTTAGTGCAGAATTCTATCAGACCTTCAAGGAAGACCTAATACCAATTCTCTTCAAACTATTCCACAAAATAGAAACAGAAGGAACACTACCCAATTCGTTCTATGAAGCTACAATCACACTCATACCTAAACCTCACAAAGACCCAACAAAGAAAGAGAACCTCAGACCAATCTCTCTTATGAATATCGATGCAAAAATACTCAATAAAATCCTAGCATTCCGAATCCAAGAACACATCAAAACAATCATCCATCATGATCAAGTGGGCTTTATCCCAGGAATGTAGAGATGTTTCAATATTCAGAAATCCATAAATGTAATCCACTATATAAACAAGCTCAAAGAACAAAACCACATGATCATCTCACTAGATGCTGAGAAAGCATTTGACAAAATTCAACATCCCTTCATGGTAAAAGTCTTGGAAAGATTAGGAATTCAAGGCCCATACCTAAACACAGTAAAAGCAATATACAGCAAACCAATAGCCAACATCAAACTAAATGGAAAGAAACTTGAAGCATTCCCACTAAAATCAGGGACTAGACAAGGCTGCCCACTCTCTTCCTACCTATTCAATATAGTACTGGAAGTCCTAGCCAGAGCAATTAGACATCAAAAAGAAGTCAAAGGAATACAAATAGGAAAGGAAGAAGTCAAAATATCACTATTTGCAGATGATATGATAGTATACTTAAGTGACCCCAGAACTTCCACCAGAGAACTCCTAAACCTGATAAACAACTTCAGCAAGGTGGCAGGTTATAAAATCAACTCAAACAAATCAGTAGCCTTCCTCTACATGAAAGATAAACAGGCTGAAAAAGAAATTAGGAAAATGACACCCTTCACAATAGTCACAAATAATATAAAATACCTCGGTGTGAATCTTACCAAGCAAGTGAAAGATCTGTATGACAAGAACTTCAAGTCTCTGAAGAAAGAAATTGAAGAAGATCTCAGGAAATGGAAAGATCTCCCGTGTTCATGGATCAGCAGGATTAATATAGTAAAAATGGCCATCTTGCCAAAAGCAATCTACAGATTCAATGCAATCCCCATTAAAATACCAACTCAATTCTTTACAGAGCTAGAAAGAGAAATTCTCAAATTTATTTGGAGTTAAAAAAAAAAACCCAGGATAGCGAAAACCATTCTCAACAATAAAAGAACCTCTGGAGGAATCCCCATCCCTGACCTCAAGCTGTACTACAGAGCAATAGTGATAAAAACTGCCTGGTATTGGTACACAGACAGTCAGGAAGATCAATGGAATAGAGTTGAAGACCCAGAAATGAACCCACACAACTATGGTCATTTGATCTTTGACAAAGGAGGTAAAACCATCCAGTGGAACAAGGACAGCATTTTCAACAAATGGTGCTGGTTCAACTGGAGGACAACATGCAGAAGAATGCAAATCAATCCATTCTTATCTCCTTGTACAAAGCTCAAGTCCAAGTGGGTAAAGGACCTTCACATAAAAATAGACACACTGAAACTAATAGAAGAGAAGGTGGGGAAGACCCTCGAATACCTAGGCACAGGGGAAAAGTTCCTGAACAGAACACCAATGGCTTATGCTCTAAGATCAAAAATTGACAAATGGGACTTCATAAAATTGCAAAGTTTCTGTAAAGCAAAGGACACTGTTAATAGGACAAAATGGCAACCAAGAGATTGGGAAAAGATCTTTACCAATCCCACATCCGATAGAGGACTAATATGCAATATTTACAAAGAACTCAAGAAATTAGACTCTAGACAACCAAATAACGCTATTAAAAATGGGGTATGGAGCTAAACAAAGAATTCTCAACTGAGGAAATGTGAATGGCCGAGAAGCACCTAAAGAAATATTCAGCATCCTTAGTCATCAGGGAAATGCAAATCAAAACAACCCTGAGATTCCACTTCACACTAGTCAGAATGGCTAAAATAAAAACTCAGGTGATAGCAGATGCTGGCGAGGATGTGGAGAAAGAGGAACACTCCTCCATTGTTGGTGGGATTGCAAGATGGTGCAACCACTATGGAAATCAGTCTGGGGGTTCCTCAGAAAATTGGACATATTACTACCTGAGGATCCAGCTATACCACTCCTGGGCATATACGCAGAAGATGCTCTAACATATAACAAGGACATATGCTCCACTATGTTCATAGCAGCTTTATTTATAATAGCCAGGAACTGGAAAGAACCCAGATGCCCTTCAACAGAGGAATGGATACAAAAAATGTAGTACATTTACACAATGGAATATTACTCAGCTATTTAAAACAATGAATTTGATAAATTCTTATGTAAATGGATGGAACTAGAAAATATCATCCTGAGTGAAGTAACCCAATCACAAAAGAACATACACGGTATTCACTCACTGGTTATTGGATTTTAGCCCAGAAGCTTGAAATACCCAAGATTCAACTCACAGATCACATAAAGCTCATGAAGAATGACAACCAAGTGGGGGAGGTGGGGAGGCTCCAGTCTTTAGAAGAAGTAACAAAATACTCAGGGGAGCAAATATGGAGACAAAATACAGGACAGAAACTGAAGGAAGGGCCATTTGCAGACCATTCCACCAGGG
The DNA here is from genome assembly GCA_021653895.1 of Mastomys natalensis. Classification (NCBI taxonomy): domain Eukaryota; kingdom Metazoa; phylum Chordata; class Mammalia; order Rodentia; family Muridae; genus Mastomys; species Mastomys natalensis. Next base: position 174,265 of record JAJTUV010001882.1, on the reverse strand, counting down.
TATCCATCCCATGTGCAGTCACCAAAGGTAGATGTTGATGTGGATATCAGGAAGTACATGCTGACAGGAGCCTGATATAGCTATCTCCTTAGAGGTCTGCAAGAGTCTGACATACTCAGAGGCAGATGCTCACAGCTAACCATTAAACTGACCATGGGGTTCCCAATGGAGAAGATAGAGTGAAGACTGAAGGAGTTGAGAGGATTCGTGACACCATGAGGAAAGCAACAATACCAATCAACCAGAGCCCCCAGGTCTAAACCACCAGCCTGGGAGCGCTTAGGGAGGGGCCCATGGCTCCAGCTATATATGCAAGGGAGCCATTTATAAGTGGGAGAAGAGATCCTTGGTCTCATGAAGGCTGGACATTGTGGGGGTTGGTATTCGAGGTTGGAGAGGTGAGGTATGGGGGAGGGTGTGTGGGGATACACCATCATAGAGGCAAGAGGAGGGGGGAAGGGATAGGGAGTTCCTGTGAGGGAGGGGGGGAAGGGATAGGGAGTCCCTGGAAGGGAGGGGGGAAAAGGGGGTAAGGGGAAAACGTCTGAAATGTAAATAAAATTTCCAATAACAAAAAAAAGAATATAACAGGTACTGAAGCATCGTGTCTATCTTTTAAACATGATGGTATAATAGATGTAGTGAGCAGACAGGCCATGCCCAGTGACAGGCATGAATAGATGAACAGGGCAGATTTCTATCACTCCAGGGTCTCAGAAGATGTGATGGGTCTTAGGCAACAACAAGGAGACAAGAACGGGGTGGGGGAGCTGGAAGAACAGGCTCTGTGAGACTGCAAAGACTAAGACCTTCAAAGGGACAGAAATATTTCAAAAGGGTATGTTATCCAAAGAAAATGTGGTTCCTACGATTCTGATTGTCCCGTTCATCCGGGAGCTCCACTTCAAGAATTTTATCAAAATATGGTCCTTTTCTTCTATAAAAGCACAGAGATGCTTAAATTGGAAGTCTCAGACTGGAAGGCCTGTCAGTCTCCTGGTCCTGGCCTCCACAAGCACAGGGAGGAGGCCTAAGCTGAGCCTTGCTGCACACTCAGATGTATTTTTAGCTTCAGCAGAAAATAACAGCAGTGTGTATTTAATAATAATAAAAAGAAAAGACAGGAAAAAAAAAAAAGGAAGACTCAAGCCTGGGGAATGATCTAGTGCCAATGTTGGAGCAATCATGGGTAGGATATGTTTCCAATTGAATTACTACCGTGGTCACGGTTATAAAAAGAGAGGGAAGAGAAAAATGTGAGACTGGTCAGCTTCTTGGGAGCATTTAATCTTCTTCGCTCTAATTTTAACATTCAAAGACACATGAGCCAACTCTACCCTTAGGAGTTATTTCAGAGGGCTGGGGCAGCACTGCGGTATGCAGTTAACACTGGTAACTGTGCTGCTTAAAGTCCTTTCCTTTCCTCTCTTTTTCCCCATCTCCTCCTCTCCTACTCCCAAGGCTTGCCATACTCTCTCCTCTCTCTTTTCCCCCAGTTCCTCTTTCTCTGTTCCCCTGTTAGCTCCTCTGTTTTTCTCCTTCTCCTCTTCCTCCTTCCCTCCCCTTGTCTTCCCTTCCCCTCCTCTCTCCTTCCCTCCCCTCTTTCTTTCCCTTCTCTATCTACTTTCCATTTCTCCCTAACTTCACTTCTCCCCTCCTTCTCCTATCCTGTCTTCTTTTCTCCTCAATCCACTTTTTCTGTCCCTTTCTTATTCCTACCAGTTTGGGCTCCACCATTTCTACTGCTCACAAGCTGATGAGGTATACTGTGTACATTTATGACAGGGGTGGATTTATGTTTAGACTCTGAGAAAAGAGAAGAGTCTGGGTGTAGAGCTAGATCTCAGAGATGGGTGGAAACAATATCACTTAGAATCAGATTCTTGGGGCCATGAAGCTGAGCTTCCTCCAGCCGTCATATTTTAAATTGTCACAGATTTTTTCACCCATCTTGATCACAGCTTACCTTCCCAACAGAATCGCCCTTCTTTTGCTTCCTTCCTCAGTTCATCCTATTCCCTAATTTTAACAAAATCATCATAATTGGCAACCACCTTTTGAGGGTCGCCTGACTGGCTAAGCAATTACAGGAGTTATGTTATTTCATCCTTTGGTTGATACTTGAAATAAAAACCATGATCTCTCTATGATTTGTTAGGCAGCTCAGAGAGGTTAGAAGACCTTTTTTCAAAGATCATCCAGATTCCTAGTAGCACAATCTGTATCGGGACTCATTCGAAAGGTCAGCCACCCATTGTGCTGGCTTTTTGGAGTGTCCTTCATCTGTGTATCACCTGTCTGACACCTGCCACCTCTTTCCCTGCAATGTCTTTCCAGCGTTTCCTGGAATTCACTTGTAGAGTGTCTTTGCTTTGCTCACAGAGGTTAGAGCATGTGTTACAAGTATTTGTGACAGTAACAATCACAAGTCAGTTAATCAGTTATTACTGTATGCCACTCAGTGCCAATGTACTTTAGGCACTGTCTCTGATCTCATTTTTCTTGACATTTTCATGGGTTAATGTTGTAAGGCAAATTTTGCAGACAGAAGATGGATGCATAGAGTAATAACCAGGCTTGGCTAAGCATATACCTTGGTGTAGTGCTCACGTGAAAAAGCCACTGTCAGACATTGGACATAGCCCTGGGTGTGTATCATTGTACCTGTTCCCCACAGCAAGTGTGAGGTCAGCTTATCAATCCGACTTCGCCAATCAGTGAAAGTTTGGAGTAGCTTCTCCAAGACCTTAATGCCATGAGAACTCAGGTATGAGAAATTAACAAATCAACTGCTCTCAGACAGACTCCCAGGTGAGTGGCTTGTTGCCTATCAATGAATTGCTCGTCATTGTGGGAAAGGCCAATGTTTCCTCATCTCCAACTCCAAGCCCTGACACATCCTCAGATCCAGATAAATGCTGGAGGAGAGAAAGGGGAGACAGGGTATTAGCAACCTGCTCCAGAAGGTTGTCTTCTTGCCTTAAAAGAAAATGGAGGGAAGAGTGTCCCCAGGACAGGGGATGTTCTCAGTATGTGCATCTCCTGTCACCTAGGCTGGACTGTTGGGTCAGATAAAACTGAAATGAAGGCTCTTGTCTTGGATAAGTTCCCATCTTCTACAAGGAAGCCCAGCATGCATGCTCCCTCCTGGTTTCTCTAACCAGGCCGCATTGTTTGCTTCTTGGGCCCCTGACAAAGATCACACTTTTTTTGTCTCCAGTTATCCTTGTGTCGTCCTTCATTGGGTCCCTGCCCTGATACTGTGCAACTTGCTCAAAGCCATAAGCACCCTGGGGTTAAGAAGAAGAAAGAAAAACAAAGCCCAGAAAGCAGAATTATGCTGGCGGCTCTAGGGAACAGATGGAGGCATCACAAGATAAGGAGCTGGCTCCTGGTTACACCTGTCGTTCTTACCTTTCAACTAGTTTGAGGGTAATTGTGTCAAGAGGTCTTTGAGTCAGTAAGACCTTGATTCCAAACTTATTTCTTCACTCCCTAGTTGCTGCTAGTCTCTGGGCATATAATTAAACTCTCTCTGCCTGTCTACCCATCAAACAAAAATGAGTGTGCTAATTGCCAAATCATAGGGTCCGGGGTGTAGCACAGTGGGCAGATTGCTTGACTAGCACATAAGATGTCTGTGTTTAATCATTTTTGTAGTAGAAGTGATTCTCTAGAGATAACCCACTATTCTAGTCTCTTTTGTTCTAAGAGGTTGCCTTGGATGATATGTCTGGGATATTGCCAAACTGGCCCAAGTTGGTCACATTAACTATTATTATTAACAGGATCCTGGTGGTGGGTGTTTCTTCCTCAAAGAAAGATGCCAGGATTCTACAAACATGCATGCAAATGAGTGCTATCATTACCTCTCCTGTCTCAGATTATTCTCTGCTTCACCTGTAAATTTCAGTGTTGGTTTTTAAGCAAAGAACATGAGCCATGCTTTACAACCAAGTAGAGTACAATCATTCTGCCATGGCCATCCCTGAATAGTCTCCCTCTCTCAGTACTTGTGTCTTGTTCTGAGGACAGTGTCTTGTTCTGAGAATCTGAGTGGGTCCCACAAGTTCATAAGGAACAGATTCCCGTGGTGTTAAATTTAAGCCAGTTTCACTCACATTTGTTATATCAGACTGGCACCTCTCAGGGACAGACAAAGACCTCATCTTCAGAGAAGGCAAAGAATAAATAAAGATCTATAAGAAGAAAGGAAGGGGAGGGATCAGACTCTTGTGTGTTCCATGAGGAGGATATGAGATGGCACAGCCTCACTCACCCATGAGGAAAACTCAGCTGATTAGTTTGCTGAAGATGTGGTCAATAGGCCTATTGCCTGACCAGAGGCAACCTTCTATAAACAGATTGCTAACTGTAAAATACTGATGGTTATGCACGTTCTTATTTCAAATGTATTCACTCAGATATATGTCAGCATGTAGGCCAAGGATACATGAACTCCCTAGAAGGTGTTTACCGTAGAAATCATAAGAGCGGTGCTCAAGTCCTTCCTCCATGCTACTAACAAGACTGTGGACTACTAAGTTATCCCCTGATAAGTTACTATTTATTGATCTATAGAGTGACAGCAGTCATCTGTTTCTATAATTTTATACTGCTACATCTGCACTAGAAGAAATGTTCAATGGGAAAATAGTGAACTCATGGCTACCATGCCTAGTTGAAGACTTTTATTGTTCACCTTGGTCACTATTCATACCAATATCTTCATCAACTATCTATCTATCTATCTATCTATCTATCTATCTATCTACACTACCTACACTACCTATCTTTGCTTCTCTAATATGCACTTCATCTTCCAAGAGCAAAGCATCAGACTTATTAATCTAACAAATCTGGAATCTGGTCCAAGTTTCACTATTTACTGGCCTCTTCCTTCCATCTGAGTCTGATCATTTGTAAAATAGACATTATGACTGCTGTCATGCATGGTTATATTCACAATCAAGTGATATAATAGGTATCATGCTAACCACTCCAGGAAAGAAATTCACAACAGAAACAAAATGCAAACCCAGGGCCCTTGACACTTCAACAAGACATGAACAAGGCAAATGCTCTATAGCCAGCTGCCCCATCAATCTAGAGGTCTTTATCAGATCCAAAGGCTTACTCTTGTGCATGTCGAGCTTGGATCATTGACATGGTAGTGAATGAAGGTGCCCATAAGCTCCTACACACTTAGCATATTAAAAATCACTGGGATGGATAAATTAGCACCAAAGGGTATAGTACCCAAAAGACTACAATGTGCAGACTTCACACTTTCCAAAGGGTGGGACTGGTACAGAGACAAAGAAATCAAAGAATCATTCCAAATAGCTCTGAACTACAGAGTTAATAGTCTGAGACCAATGTCTCAGAGGACAACTTGAAATAACACAGTTCACTTGGGTGGCTGATTCATCTTATGTTCCATATAATCATATATGAGAATACAAAATAGTATATATTGGCCAAACATGGAGACATCCATAGATTGTCTAGTATCTATTAAATATTGTATTTAAGCAGTTCATCTATGTTTTTTCCAATCCTAGCAGCAATTTTAATACCCATGGCAATTCACCTGTAGTCAACATGCACAGGGACTGAACCTTAAAGCCTTATACTGAATAAGATTACCTCATAGAAAGAGGGGACATACAGCACAATCGAACTTATACCAAGTTCTAAAACTGAAAAATAAATTAATAAAACATCTAGTTTTTACTGACGTTTCTCGAAAGAAAGCCCAAATGCTACCCTTACTGAGGAATTCCCATGCTGGGTCCCAGAGCTATTAAGAGGGGAAAGTTAAGGATATTTAATAACTGGCCCTGATGCCCAAGGGGAATCACTACATCACCAAGGCACAGCCCTTTGGTCATCAGAATAGCCTGTTTGCAGTGTGTGGCCCAAGGAGGAGCCCAAGTGTTCCTGGAGCCAGCAGATTAGAGGCTTAGTCCTGGTGAGCAATTCCTCAATTCTACATCAGCCTTTTGCTGCCACCATTCAGAGAGGTTCCATTTCCTTATCTATTATACTAGTAATACACTCTGCCCTAAACTGAGTATAGTGTGATCCTAAGGCCATCTTTATTCTGAATGATGCATTCAGCTCTGCTTTTTTCTTAAAAGTGAGTGATAGAGAAAGCCCCTATTGTGATATCAGGAGGTCTAGAGAAGATTCTGGAAATAAGTAGCTCTACCTGCGAATGGCCTGGATTCTGAGTTTCTTATAATCATAACCTCACAGGCTAAGCAGCCATCCCCAAACTTGGAAAACTATAAGGCAATCAGTTGAGCTGTCTTGAAGGAACAGATACTCAGGGCTTACTTACTATCTGTGCACACGAATGGATTCTGACACAGGCTCTTGTTCATTAGTGACTCTTACATGCTTCTATCAGATATCTGCCTAAACTATTCTGTATTCTTTTCATGATATTACCACATAGGCAAGCTCCTTTTCCCTTGGCCATTTGGGGAAACCAAGGCAGTCAGTGCTTTGCCTGAGTACCGCATGCCTGGGAGCAGAGTCTAAATGTGTCCTGACCAGGTTTCACAGCCCAGCCCCTTGTTCCATGCCACCAAGCTAGCCTGTCAGAGCTGTATACGCATTCTCTTTCTGTTTCACCCTTTATGCTTTCCTCCTGAGAGGCCACATGTAATGGCTTTCTCCATACTTGACTGAACAAGCAAAAGTGAGAACAGAGTCAAGGAAGCACTCCCTCTGGAAAGCTCCTACCACCCACCATCCCCAGCCACTTCAGGAAACAAAGAAAGCACTAAATCTACTCTTAATTGTGGGCCCAGTCCTGCCAGGGCCCCCGTCACACTCTTGGGTCACCCAGGCAGATGAGAAGTTCCTCTCTGGTGACACAAAGGGCTGCAAGTCACTCAAAAGTGATAGCGAAGGACCTTCAATAGGAAAGGTCTGATTGATGGAGGCTGGGAGAATGCGTTCTTTGCAGACCGTGACAGAGCGGCCCCAGCCCGGGTCCATTCATCTTCCCCAAACCAAGCTTTTCTCCTTCCCACTGGGGAAAATGAGCCTCTAATCCCGAGTACGGGCACACCTGCCACATTCTGTTTCCTTGTCGATGACTGCCTTGAGTTCACTCTTTGAAGAGCAGATAAAAAAAAAAGAAGAAGAAAAAAAGAAGAAGCTGCAGCTGGAAGGATGGCTCCTAATATCTTTATCCTTGAATGATGTCTCTGACCCACCAGAAAAGGGTAACTTGTGCTTTGATGGCAGAAAGTTTATTCTGACAATTGAATCTCATCATTCCTCAAAAGCCACAGGAATTTTAAGGCTCCCGCCGGAAAATGTTTTGTGCAGGCTCCCAGGTGAATGGTGTCTGAACAGCAGTTGAAGTAAATCAGTTAGATTGTGCCCGTCACTGGGCACGACGTGTTTTATAGCTGTTGTCCTTAATCTCCACACTCAGCCTGAAGGTCCACCTGTCCAGCCAACTCCAGCACAGGACACCGTGGCTCCCGCCTTATTTCAGGAGATGCTGTTCAGCTATAGCCTCAAAGGTTTAAGAAGGCTTTGCACAGACAGTTCTCATTAAAAGTAAAAAATGACCCATAAATGCACATAAACCACAACAAAATGCTCAAATTCTTAGCTATCAGAGAAACAAAAATCAAAACTTCATGCTGGTCCTGTCTCATCCCTGTCTAAATGTCTATTGTCAAGAAAACACAGGACAAAAAAAAAAGTACTAATGATGTAGGAAAGAGGAACTCTCATATACTGCTAAAAGCGATGGAAACTATAAAATAAAAAAGGAGTTTCCTGAAAAACCTGATACCATATGAACCAGCTATGCATCTGCTGGGTATATGTGTGTGTGTATGTGTGTGTGTGTATTTGTTTTTCTAAATCAGCATACACAGAGCTACCTGCATATCCATACTTCTTGCTGAACCATTCAAAAGACCCAAAATATGCAATTCGTCTTCACATCTATCAAGAAAAGGTAAATAAGAAAATTAAGGAACATAAACACAATAGAGTTTTATCCATCCACAAAACATGAGGTCGTGTCATTTGTGTGAAAATGGAAACAACTGGATATCATCATGATCAAAATAAACCACATTCAGACAAATACCCATATTTTCCTGTTTTTTCTATCAGATGCAGACTCTCTGTTATACATATATGTCTCTGTATATGAGACATCTACATTTTATATATATTTATTTATTTATATTTCATATATATATATATGTAGGAAGGGAAGTATGGAGACTAGTATGGGGAAGAGAAAGAGACAGTAGTAGAGAATAAACACAATCAAAGCACACAATACAAGCATATAAAAATGTAATGAATCACAGTGTTTTGCACAACTAATACATTTTAATAAAAAAGAAAAGAAGCTACTACCTAAGTGTTGTGGAACCTTAACAGTGGCACCAAGTCAGCCTCATGGGACTCTAAGTTAGTTGGCCCATTAGTCATGTGACAGTGGGAAAATCATAGAAGACTTGTTGGCAGTGGAAGTGATGATACTTTTGTCCAGGGACTGACCTGATGATTAAGTCAACCCATGTGTAGCAGAGCCTGACACATAGAAAGTACTCTGTAAGATATTCTTAGAGAGAGAGAGAGAGAGAGAGAGAGAGAGAGAGAGAGAGAGAGAGAGAGAGAGGATGCAAGGCTGTGGAGAGAAACAATATGTCACCAGCAGAAACAAACATACTATAGAGCAGTATAAATACCAGGTGTCCCTGGACATATGCTAATACCATATTTCTGTAGCAATATGTATCAAGCAGTTCTGGGAGGATAAGAATGATGGAAGGCAGAGGCTGGAAGAGGATGGGATGAGGAAGAGTATAGATAGGATCTGAAAAAGGTCAGATGGAGTTCTAGGATGCCCTTAAGCAGAGGAGAAGCATGGAGAAAGGAGACAGGGTTAGGAGACCATGCTGGCAACTCTGGAATCACATCAGCTGCCCGTCTGTAGCCAACATGTTTCTTTGTTGCCCACTGCTTACAATTCTGCAGTAGCTTTTCTCACATCCTGACCTGTTCATAGCCAGATTCCCTAAGAATCAGAGAAATTTACATAGGCTGAGTTTCTGCTCAGACCAACAAATCCAGACAATTTTGCTACAACCCCCAGGAATTTTCGTGCTTCCAAATGACTAAGATGACTCTTCCACACAAATATTAAAGCAGGACATCTAAAACTAAGGGGTTCAAACATGAGATCATGAAGAATCTTTGTCTGAAAAACTTGGATTATAATCAGGGGCCTTGGTTTCCAAAGGCCATTCATAACTGTTATAATAAGCCAAAGAAGTCTGCAACTCTCTAAAAATACAATCAGGCAGGCCATGGGAGTTCAAACCTCAGAAGAGTGGCCAGAGGAAGAATTACAATGAATCACTGGTCTTTCTTTCAGAGGGTGACTTTATTTAGGCCACTAAGCATTGCCAAGTCCAAGGCTTAAAAGAGCATCCCAATTCTCAACTCAAGTGTAGCTTACTCAGCTGGCTACAGTGCCAGGAAATTGGCCTGACTCTCTGTGATTCTAACAGTGGAGGCAGGGCTCCAGAGGAGGTGGAAGAAAGAAAGATTCAAGTTAGGTCAATTGTGCTGGCACAGGACTTGCTATAAGACAACAGTAGTTATTAGACAGAGGTGTGATTGACTGAGGCCCAGTCTTGAGGGACTGCACTCTCACAGGGAAAGCAAGAATGGTGGTATTTTAAAGTAGAAGGCTGTGACACAGAAAAGGAGAGACTGAAATTCTATGTAGAAAGGAAGAAGGAAGTCTGTGGAGGATGCTATTGATCTATTGATTGAACAGTCTCTTTATTGGTCTCAGGGGGACTGCAACAGTGAGAGCCAAGGAGTGAGAAATACAGGTAGAGAAACACAACTAACTCTGCATGAACCACAGCTACACAGTTGTAGGAAACACTGATGATTCTCACGACAGTGTTTGGGTACTATCCCACAACAACAGTCAGGAGCTTGGAAGAAAAGTTACAAATGATTCACGAAAGCTCTGGATACCAGGGTAAGAAATGGGGTCACTATTTTGACAATAGACAAAACTTTATTCCAATAATCTTAGTGAAAGAAAGAAGAGTGACTTGTAAGAAAAGGGCATTGATCAGTCTGCCCACAGGTACCAACCAGTATATGGAACTGGATTGATCTATGGGACTGAATCCCAGGAATGGAAGATCTGTTTTTCTTGGAACATTACTGTTTTCCCTCTGACCTTAATACAGCATTGAAGAACTGATAGTTATGAAATAAACAACATTAAATTGATTTGTATGTACAAAGATCAGTTTCAAGCTCCCTAATTGTCTAGGCAGCAAAGATTAGGCAAGTTTTCCTAGGGCAGTATCAGGCACACACACACAAAAAAAGGTAGAGATCAGAGATAAGAGAGCTAAGAGAAGAGGAGTCATCAATAGTTTTCACCATCTGAGTTTAATCATTTTTCTATCTTTGCTTCAAGGGTAGTCAATAGAGTGATGGTATCTTCCTCCAGTTCCTATTCTGCTTCTGGCAATATGATATCTGCCCATCACAAGATGAAGCCCACATTCCCAACCTTGCATCTGCTCTGTCCTTAGATCTGCCTTTGTGAAAGAAAACATGGAGGAAGTGGGCAGTTCTTTGCTTTGGCCTCAAGAGGACTTGAGCAATACTTCAGTCATGTGGCAACCTGAGAACAAGCTTGGACTAGCCTGGTGAAGAACAGGGTAAGTCCCTCCTGAAGCTATCCAGTACCCACCATCCCTTAGTTCCACCAGCTGGCAACTGACAAAAAAGAACAGACAAGACCAGCCAAACACAGCCCAGGATTAGCAGAACTGTCCAGCTCCTCTGTAGACTCAAGAAAAACAATAATTACTTTTGAAGCATCAGTGTTGTTGTGGTTTGTTATGAAGTAATAGTTAACTGATAAGGTATGGCTAAAATTTCCCCAGGGAACTTCTAGCTTCCAGCTTCTCATGGCAGAGAAATCAAGATCCTATATTTCAAGGTGTTGAAAAAAAGAAAATGCACACCAACCCTGTGGTCATTCGACACTCGTGCTTTAATGAGACATTGGAGAGCAAGATACATCCTTGCTGGTAGAGAATATGGGAGTTGGCTCTTCACATTTCTAAAGGCCTTTTCCATTTACTCTCACACTTCCTCTTACAGCTAAGAAATCAACGTTTAGAAAAGTCAATCCAAATGCTTATGCTTTTAGCTAGTGAAACTCCAGGCCCCACTAAGAAGGAGAGGTTCTTGCTCATCTACTTGAAACCAGAGCAGAAACGGTGTTTGGATTTTAAAGGAATTAGCAGCATATGCAAATTCACAGTTCTGATTCCAGTCCTTTTTATATCCAGAACATCAGCTTTAAATTGAAGAGAGGACCTATATTTGAGGAAAGAAAAGTAAAAATTCCTCCTTTGTATTTAAATTCCTTCTTTATACTGAACTCTGAATTCAGCTCCAAATTCTAGCGCTGAGCTTGGTGAGACCATCTCCTTAACAGAGTTGTAGAAGGCTTAGTGGTACAAGACGGACAGCGACTTGTACTCATGTGTTCTCTACATCTCAGCTCTGTACACTACTGTATCACTGCCCTGCTCAGAAACTCTGGTTTCAGCAAATAGTCCCCAACAACCCCAGTTCTAAGAGCTTCTAAGGCTCAAGATCAGAGAGACAGTCTCTGAATGTCCATGCTGATTCCTTACCTTAGACCTTACTGGGATCAGATTTTTATACAGATTTTCAAGCTAAAGACCATGTCCTTCAGAGTGGGCACTCAGATTGGCTATCTTTCTATTGAATGAAGACATGATCTTCACATCGCCAGCATAATTAACCAGTATGTTTGAATGAAGGAATGAGGGAGCCTTGGTTGACAATGATTCAACTCCATCTACCCTGTTAAGGAACAAGCCAAGCCAGTAACACACATGTACACGCACGTGCATGCACACACACACACACACACACACACACACACACCCCAGTCCACCCCCTTACATTCCATAAAGCTGAGTGTCATCTAACCAATAACCCTTCCTGGGAAGCAAGACATGGCCTGCAATTCCAGAGGCATGTGTACCCCGAGCATATAATTAAATCAGAGGCAAGTAGAGCTGGTGAAGCAGGGAGACAGGCACAGACTCTTCAATCTAGGAATGTTCACAGACCCTGTCATTACATCCCCCGCATGCTAATCTATCCCACTGGGACTCTATAAACTCTGTGACTCTAACTGTCCTGGTTGAAAAGTGCATGTGTCCTCTTCTACACTGTGGCTTTTCTCCTCCTCCTTTTACTAAAAAAAAAAAAGATTTCAAATCTTCACCAAATGGACAATGCAGAGTACTAGAGTCAATGTGGATCTGGGCGAAATTTATGGGAAAATGCTATTCTGCATTCTCACTGTGTAATCTGTGACTGACTACTTAACCTCTCTGAGTCCAGGTACTTAAATCTGTCAATGTCAGTAATAAAATCTGCCTCCTGTGGTCACAGACAGGATTACATGTCATTAAGAACATAACAGCCCCAGCATGGCACTGGGAATGTGGCAAGGTTTGACAAATATTCGTTCTTATTCCCTTTATAGACATGAAATATTCTGATTTCATTTCTCAAAGTCCAAAACAGAAATCACCTTTGGAAATGGTACTCTTAAAGTTTAAGCATAATCAGATAGTTCCCTAATTCTCTGGGTCACTTGCTTTTTGTTCATTCAGTTACTTATCTACTGAGCTTCTAATATCTGGCAAGTCCCCTCCTACTGCTGGGACATAGCAGGGAGTAAGATGTGGGCCTTTGGCATAAAAGGTCAGTCTAGTGCTCAGGACCATTATCTGATGAGGAAAGCATTTAACTGCAACAGTATTTTAGCTAAGGAGCAAGCATTGCCACTGTTCTTGAATTGTTATGAAGATTCTAGACATATACATGACATTTCTTTTTTTTTTTTGTTTTGTTTTGTTTTGTTTTGTTTTGTTTTTCAGGACAGGCTTTCTCTGTGTAGCCCTGGCTGTCCTAGAACTCACTCTGTAGACCAGGCTGGCCTCTAACTCAGAAATCTGCCTGTCTCTGCCTCCCAAGTGCTGGGATTAAAGGTGTGTACCACCACAGCCCGGCATACATGACATTTCTTTAAATAAACTATAAGCAAATCTATGAGAAGCCATTACATTGCCTAATAAGTCCTAAAAATATTCCTTTTGTTTCAGTGATTGGAGGGAAATCACTGATGCATAGAAAAGAAAGTAGTCTTTCTATTGTCCTAGTGTTTGGCAACCTTTCTTGGAACCCACACTTATGGGTGCTCATGTTCTAGGATTCTTCTGTTGAGACATACATAGCATCATGGGGGCTATTCAATCAAAATAGAGTTCTTTCTTCCCAACTAAGCTCTGCTGCCTGCAAAGTAGACATTGTAGCACCTTCTCATATGAGCCTCATCTTCCCATGATGCTTTCCAAAGCAAGGATGACATTTTATTGATAATTAATGTCTCCGGATTTGGAAGCTTCTGACACATAGTACACAATCAATCAATGATAACAGCTTTAAAAAGCACATGTGTCAAATCAAGGGTTGAATGAACTATTGTGGTGTGTGCTGAGCTCAAATGGTCTGGGTACATTAGCTTCTGATGCGTCATGGATTAGGCCATGCTTCAACTGGGAACTGGGGCATCTAGGACATCTCAGTTGGAATGACTAAGTGGAGAGGGGAGGTCTATATGTATTTTCAATAACGATGAAGTCATCTGAAGAAAAACGGATTAATAAGAGAACACTTAATTTGTTTAATAGCCACACAGGCAGACAAGTTCATGTGAATACAAAGGAGATAATTTAAAAAAAAAAAAAAAAAAAAAAAAAGATGTGCATTCTTGTCCCTCTTGTGTGTTCTGTAGAAATTATACAATATTTCTTGCGGTAACTTGGTGATATGTGATAAAATGCAATCTGAATGGGGATACAGCTGAGTGGTAGAGTATCTGCCTAGTATGCACAAAGCCCTGATAAGAAAGCATAAATTGGGTAGAGTGGCACAGACTTGTAACTCCTGCATCGAGAAGTACAGACAGAAGGATCAGAGATTCAAGGTTATCCTCAGCTACATCATAAGTTTAATGCCAACCTGGACTAGATGAGGCCCTGTCTCAAAACTAAAGGGAGACATGGCAGAGGTTGGGGATGTGTGACACGATGTAGAGTGTATGGTGAGAGGATGCAAAAGAGAGAGCAGCTTGAAAGAGGATGGTCATGTGACTGGAGATATGGCTCAGTTGTTAAGGGTGCTGACTACTCTATCTGGGGACCTGAGTTCAGTTCTCAGCACCCACACAGGGCAACTCACAATGTCTTGTACTCCCAGTTCCAGAAGACCTAACACCCTCTTCTAGTCTTCGAAGACACATGAACAGACACAGAGAGAGGAGAGAGAGAGAGAGGAAGAGAGAGAGAGAGAGAGAGAGAGAGAGAGAGAGAGAGAGAGAGAGGAGAGAGAGAGAGAGAGAGAGAGAGAGAGAGAGAATGAATGATAAACTAAATCAGAGATGGAGGTGTCCAAGGTAGGCTGCTTACTTATTCCCCTCTTCCAGTCTTGTCCTGTGCCCATCCAAGGGCCACCTGGCAGCTGAGAAGGAGCCACAGGTCATAAGTCTACCCTACTCCTACTCCATAGACACTGGTGAGAAGAAAATATGGATCTTTTAAACACTGAGTCAATTCCAGATAGAGCAAACTGCAGCTCGGGCTGACCGCAGCCTCTCACCTAGATGGGAATTAGAGGTGAACATTAGGGCAGAGGCAGCCTCTTCCCAAACCCCCAGCAAGAAAAACAGACAGTGAAACTTGCTGAGCATCAAGGACAGATCGTATCCAAACCATTAAGTGGGCAGGTAATATGATGTTCAAACATAACTGGATTTCTTAGCTTCATCTCTACAATCTCTCTGGGATGAAAAAAAAAAAAAAAAAAAAAAAAAAAAAAAAAAGCCTGTGTTTTTCCTTATCTGTTTCCATGTCTGGGTTGTCAGAGTTAGCAGTGAGCTCTGCAGCCTGGAAGATGTTCTCCATTGTGTTCTTTCTGTGAAGAAAATTACAATGTGAAAAAGAAGGGGGTGGAGAGGAACATTACATTCTAAACAGTCTCAGGGAGATAATTGCAAAGTCTCCTTGGCGCTCTCCTCCTTCCCCCTCCCTTCCCGCCTCCTCCAACTGTTCTTCTGCCTCTGGGCCCTGGCACTAGGCCTGCCTTACAACTGTGACTGCAGACGGACCAGGATGCTGGTCAGCTGGGGCTTCCCCACAGAGAGGCCAGCTGCTTTCCATCGTCCCTGGCAGCATGGCATCCACACATTACTGCCAACGAGGGTCACTCGGAGACTTTGTTCAGGGAAGGATGGGCAGTAAATGTCCTTTTTCTTGGTTGTTTGGCTTATTTATCCTCTGCAGGGCATGATTTGATTCAAATGTGATTATTTCAGGATCTCCACAAGCACATTCATCACTACAGAGCAAGTCTCCCCTACAGCATTCAAAAGCTGCTCAAGCATTGAGATTCCCTGTTTCATTTCGAACCCTTAACCTTCCTAGGAAGTGTTAAGACTCTTGATCTCCATGTTAGAGATGGGACACTGACTCTTTGTGAGTTCAAGTTACTATCTGTTAGTTTGCTTTCTGTTACTGAGATGAACACCATAACCAAAAACATCTTAGGGGAGGAAAAGATTTATCTAATCTTAGAGATTACAGTCTATCACGAAACGAAGTTGGTGCAAGAACTCAAGACAGGAACCTAGAAGCAAGAATTGAAGCATAGGTCTTAGAGAAATGAATGATGCTTATTGGCTTGCTCCTCATGGCTTGCCAAGCCTGCTTTCTTATACCACTCAAGGCCACATGTGCACAGTGGGTTGGTCCCTCCCACACCAATCATTAATTAAGAAAATGCCCCATAGACTTGCCTACAGGCCAATCTGAGGGAAGCGTTTTCTCAATTGGGTTTCCTCTCCACAGTCGATTCTAATTTGTGTCAAGCAAAGCAGCAAAAGTTCCATACTCGAGTGACAGAGCCAAGATGTTGGGCCAGATCTTGCTCATTTCTGCCCCAATGCACCTGTTTTCTAGAACTGATAAAGGCAGTACGAGCCCTCAACATCTTTGGATACTCATAAAAAGAGAGAAAACTTGACTAAGGTGTCTCTAGAAGAAGAGAACTGATCTCCTGATGAATGAGATGCTTCTAGGAAGTCATATGATCCATGCTCAAGGGCATCCATGCAGTCCTTTGCATTTCAAACGTGGCGGGAACTATGCCAACCAAGCCACCAACAGGTGCTAGAGACCCTACTTAGGATGATCATTTTCTCCTCCTCTGTGCACAGCTTGGAAGAATATACAACAAAGAAAAAGGGAGGAGTAGGGGAAGGGAAGAGAAGAAAAAGAAGAAAGGGACTAGACAGGTAGGTCAGCCATCGAAAGCATAAGAACCTGACTTTAGTCTCTACAATTTGGGTAAAAGCTGGGCATGATCGCACAGGTTTGAAGTCCTGTAGAAGAATAGACAAGTGCATACTGGGGACTCGCTGTCTGGCCAGTATAACCTAAGCAGTGACTTCCCTGTTCCTAGTGAGAGGATGTGTCTCAAAATGCAAGATTAACAATTCTTGAGAAATGATAACCAAGATGAACTATCATTTCCATGTGCACAACAGAGATACACAGACATACCTCCACAAACAAAAACATATATACATATAACACATACACACTATACTCACATAAACATAAGCATATACACATGAACATATGCACACATGAGTATACACATACACACAATATATAATATATATAGATAGATAATAATAAACATGAACATACACATACATGAACATATACACCCACAACTGAAAGAAAAGTAATGTTTTCTTTCCAGATTTTAAGTGTACCTGCTTGATTTATAGGGTCTGTATGTCCCTATTCACTATAAGCTGAGGCTTGCAGACATTAAATCTCAAGAAATCTGCAGGTTAGGATGCTTTACTTCCTCCACATCAGCAGTTCTCTGGGTTAATCCTGGACTAACAGTGTTAGCATGACTTGGGAACATGTGAGTCAGCAGATGTCCAGGTTCCATCCCAGAGCTACTGAAATCTGAAGCTCTGGTAATGTGATCCAGCACTCCAGGCTAGCTTTGAACTCTTGGCACTCCCAGCTCAGTAAATGCTGGGAGTACAGGTGTCTGTGGCATCTCTTGGTGACTCAATGCATTCAAATGTGAGAGCCACTGCTCAGAGGTGCTTTGAATTGACTAGTTAATAAAAAAACCCCATTGTTGATTAGTGTACTTTAAACATTTGTTGCTTTAACTGAGACTATTCTAAACACAATTTTATTTTGACCTTGAACAAATCAGTTGGAAAAGGGAGAAGCCAGCAAACTTGTGGCAATCTAATCAGCCATGCAAGTATGATAATGCTGACATTTGGTACCTGGCACAAAACAGCAGGTTGCTGCTTTAAGTACAAAGGTTTTACTGGGAAAGGAGTTACTAAGTCTCATTGCTTCCTTTCGTTACTGTTTCCTGCTGGAACTCAGAAGGAAGGGTCCTCTACAGCTGTCAAGACACAGTGGGCTGGCCATGCTAGAGGTATCCTTGTCCAAACGTCATCTTCATCCTTATGAGAAACAACACAAGTCTCCTCAGAGGCGAGGTGACTTAGCAATGGACACCAGTACACAGTGGAAATGGGAAAGACAGTCTGTGTCATTTATGTCACAATCCAATGTGTAAGCTGACTGACTACCAGTCAACTTTTAGCAGATGATCCAGCACGTTCTAAAATGACTGGTCTTCCTCGATGCTTGCACTGGCTGTCAATCAGAGGGAAGAAAATGCTGGAAAAAGAAATCAAAGATTAACCATAGAGTAATTTTTCTTTTGTGCTATCTCTTTTTAAATGCTGTAGGGTTTTGTTTTGTCTTCTCTTTTTCAACAGGAACATGTGAGAATATTATAAAAAAAAAACACCTCTTGGGACTGGGAAGACTCAGTACGGAAAACACACTTGTTGCATAAGTGTGAGTACCTGAATTTGAACACCCAGCACCCATGGGAGAGTTGAGCACCATACCCTGTCTGTCATCCCAGTACTCATATGCCAAACTGAGAGGCAGGCACAGGTTGACCACCAGAAATCTGTGAGCCAGCCCTGCTTGATTGTCATATACAGCAGTGAACACAGAGTGACCTATCTCAAACAAGGTGCAAATGAGAACAAATCCTGAAGATAGTTGACCTTCTCATGTGTGCCATAATAGGCACACACACACACAGCAAGTCAGCTAATCGAGCCTGAAACAGTTTGTTGTGGGTTCATTGATCTATGTCCCATATCAGAGTTTGCTGATATAAAAAACACCCTCCCTGACATCACCTGACCACAAGTTTATGTTTCCAGGCTATGCTGTCTTTCCAGCTATCACCACCAGCAACTTTATTGTCTGGCTGTCCACAGGCTTTAAACTCTCCTCTGACCATCACTCTTCCACTTTCATTCATCACAATCTCTCCTTCTCTCTCCAGAATTTCTCTTTACGTGGTCTGTAATATTCTGAATTTCAAAGACTTTGCCGTATTGGTCATATTAGACTCTACTGCCTTTCCTGTGTCACAGAGATGAACCAATTTGGCTTAAGGAACAGAGGTTATAGTGATGCCAAAGAAGAACGGGGACATTACATATGTAATGACACGGATATATGAGAATTTATGATTAGAAATAAAGAGTGTCAGTTCTTACACTTACAGTTACATTTTATTATTACATCACCTGTCCTGCCACAGGGATAATAACTAGATAAGAGGTGGAGGTAAAATTTAGAGTACCAGTTACAGAGCAGACCAGCAAAGCAAAGCTGGTAGCAGCGGACATAGAAGACACACAAGGATATAAAGGTAAACTATGAGAAATGCAATAAATTATTCCAAGACATTCATTCATTCCATACACATGCACACACACACATTATATTTATATATTATATATATATATGTATTAGTGTCCTTGGGAATTCTGCCAAATCCTGAAGAGAAAATGTGGGCTAAACACCCCAACCTTCATATGAATGTTGGACTAAAAGAAAGAAAGAAGTTCTCCTAGAGACTAGAGACTAGACCACCAACCAAGGAGGGTACCTGGAGGGATCCATGGCTTCAGATACATATGTAGCAGAGAATGGTCTTGCCTGACAGCAAAGGGAGGGGAGGCCCTTGGTCCATAGAAGGTTTGCTGCCCCAGTGTAGGGGGATGCAGGAGCAGTGGGGCAGGAAAGTGTGAGTGGGTGGGGGAACACCCTCATCACAGACAAAGAGGAGGGGAGAATTGTATGTGGAGTTGGGGGTTGGGGAGGAGTAACTGGGAAGTGGGATATCATTTGAGGATGTAAACAAATGCAATGATTAAGAGAGAGAGAGAGAGAGAGAAGAGAGAGAAGGAAAGGAAAGGAAAGGAAAGGAAAGGAAAGGAAAGGAAAGGAAAGGAAAGGAAAGGAAAGGAAAGGAAAAAGGAAGAAAGGAAAGGAAAGAAGGAAAGGAAAGGAAAAGGAAAGGAAAAGGAAAGGAAAAAGGAAAGGAAAAAGGAAAGGAAAAGAAGGAAAAGGGGAAAGGAAAGGAAAGGAAAGGAAAGGAAAGAAAGGAAAGGAAAGGAAAGGAAAGGAAAGGAAAGGAAAGGAAAGGAAAGGAAAGGAAAGGAAAGGAAAGGAAAGGAAAGGAAAGGAAGAAAGGAAAGGAAAGGAAAGGAAAGGAAAGGTGGTTGAGCATTTCAAAAAAACTAATCCAGCTTGGGCCAAGTTTGAGGTGTGGTGGGGGAGGAAGATTAACTCAGCAGAGGGCACAGCGGAGAGAACTGGCTCTCCAAGTCTGCTTCTGACAAGGAACAGAGGCACCACCAACCCCCCTTGTCAGAAGGGCACACACTCACAGCTAAGAACTCTAGGGGAGTTAGTTCTGGGGGTTGGGTCTGGAAGGTTGAGGGTGTAGGGGTAGTACTTCAGCAATCTGGGTTCACAAGCCTCGGTGAGGAAGAGCTCTGTGTACAGCTGCAGTTTGGAAACCACCATTGATACTCAAGAAGTGAGTAGTGAGTTCCCCAGCTGGAGCTGGTTTAGAAAGGTTTGAGACTAGCAGAAGTGACCTCTGAGCCCAGCTTCAAAGGAGAGCTCCACAAAAAGACAAGAAACACAGGCAGGAACATTCCGAGAATTCCAGGTGTTTGTGTTCTTGAATCACAACACAATACCTCCAAACCTCCTATTTTCTCAGTGGATTTAGAATTAAATCCAAGGAAATGATGTAGGGACACAGGTATCAGGGTATTAACTGCTTCTCCATTTTTTCCCCACCTCCCTTTATTTTTACAGCAGTGGGAGCTGAACCCAGTACTGGGAGGGAACCAGGAGCTAATCTGTATGCTAGGCAAGCACTCTGCCACTGAGCTACAGTCTTGCTTATTTTCTCTCTCTCTCTCTCTCTCTCTCTCTCTCTCTCTCCCTCTTTTTTCCAAGCAATCTAAATGCCCTTCAGCTAACTCTGAATGAACCAGAGGTTCATATGCCTAGGTATTATCCCTTGGCTTAGAAAGAGAGAGGTGTGGGAAAGTGATTAGTGGAGCATGGTGCTCTCAATAGAGAGAGCCAGGTGCAACACCATGCCACATTTTGAGTGACAATATGCCACCAAATATGTATGCGTGGAATCCCACAGATAGGCACAAGAGACTTGCAACAGAGGGTTGACTCTCAGGGACAGAATTCAGGGGTTGGGGATAGGAGTGGGATAGAGGTCTTCCACTGGATTCAGCTCATACTATTTTACTTTTGTGCAACGTGCATTGAGTTTGTAATGCAAAGAAACAGACACAGGATCTTCCAGCACATGAAAGACAGACAAGCCTCCCTTTCTCAGAGGTTGCACCCTTAACCTCCTGGGGCACTGTCAGGATGGGGGAGAGACAGGGGGAGGTGTGTACTGCTGTCATTACCATTTTCGGTACCTTTTTTCTTTTCTAACAGGATGTGTTGTGTGGGTCAAAGCCCTGAGCCAGAAGTGAGAAAAGCTGCTCTTTAAAGTACAACCCCGAGTTCCTGGAATTTAGAAATTGGTCACTGAAGAGCAATAGCAGGAGGAAGGTCAAGGTTAGGTACAAAAGATGGAGGAGGGCCCTTAGGAAGCACTGTGGTGGTAAGAGGACTCTCTGTGGCCCCATTCATTAAAAGAACAATTTGGTGGTTTTAGACTTCTGAGCATCTGAGCAAGAGGCAAAGGAAGCCAGACAGCCTTAGAAGGGGAAATACTGGCCCATACCTCCATCCAAAAAAGGTAAAAATATAGTTACAAAGAAAGCAGCTTCCATGCAGGGTCCTCCCTTTGCAGCTTGGAGCAACCTCAGTAAAGACTTCTTTGCCATGTCTTGTCTGCTTCAACTTCCCTGAGGCCTGGGACAAAAAGAACCCTATACTTACAAGGTGTTAATTAGATGCCAGTGTCTGTTTATTAACCCCTTTATGGCACTAAGTTCTTTACAAAATCCTGTTTAGAAAAAGAGACTGTTCACAAAGGTGGAAAACTGAGGCCCAAAGGAGCCAAGCAACTTGTGTGAAGTTGTGATGGCGATGTCAGTATTTGAATCTTATCCCACCCAGACTCTCAAAATCTCTTCTGTACTAAATTTGTACTATGCTGAGCAGTGAGCTAGGCAGACTCTGTCTTGGAGCTTTGAAATCATCACATTTGTGCTAACCACATCCCCTTGGATCTGAAATCCACAACTGAGGCAGGAGAACATTTTTTTTGTCATTTCTAAGAAGACAAAAGTAATAATAATAAAATAATCACCAAGGACATCCTATTGAAGACACAGTGAGGAATCTCAGGATTTTTCTGCTTGGATAACCATAGTTTGTATTTGCTTCTGTAAAAATACTGGTTTATCAACTCCATGTACTTGATGGCAATCTCCAACCCATCCATCACAGGTGCTTTCTGTTTGTACCCAATAGCCAAGCCGACACACCACCCTGCTCCAAGCATACTGCCAAAATAAAAGCTTATTTGAAAGGGATATGACCTTCACTGGGATTTCATAAAACCCTACAAACAGCTTTAAGGTGAAAGGCACCTTAACTCAAATAAGAAATGGACGTCTGTGGGATTGCTTTGTTGAATCATTCAGTGTGCTTATGATATAGAGATGACTAATAGAAAGCTGCAGTCTTTATATGACTTATAACTGGCAAAGGGGGCCAACATCTGTGAGTGTAATACTGATAATAGAAGATAGATAGATAAATGCCTCAGCAAGTATTGGGGCCAGAGAGAGGACAAGGCTTGAGTCTTCCTTGGATCGGCTAGGGAAACTGAGGTCGGGGAGTGGGAGAATTGTGGGAAACCTTTACAGTAGAAGGGCCTAGTATAATGTAGAGGATACATCCTTGGCTGAAGGAGGACACAGGAGCAGTTTCAGAACCCTCAATATTCTCTATGCTGATAGAGTTGAAATTTGTTTCAGCCCCTGCCTACTGATTTGGAGTAAGATGTCAGATGTCTCATTACCAACTTGCTATATAATTTGTAGGTATCACATATTCCTTGAAGGATTTGAAGTTGCTAAGGGTGCAGTCATCAATTCCACTGCAAAAGTAGCTTCCTTGCCCTTTACAGTCAGTCAGTCAGCAGGAACATGCATCATGGACTTCCCACATCATTTCTGGCAACAGCACAGACCATGGATATCTACCACCAATATGAATCTTGGCATGGTCCCCGGTGGCAGTATATATCAAGGAAATCAACACGGCCCTCTGCCAAAGCATGGGCCATGAACACCTTCATAGCTCTCAGCCCAGCCCAGGGACATCAACAGGGATTCAAGTGGCAGCACAGACCGTGATATCTGCCTGGCCTTCAGTGGTAATGTTGAAGAAAGATTCTAAGGTTAGCTGATGACTTCCTCCATCATGCCTCATGTTTATCTCAAGATTTATGTTCAAGGTCTCAAGAAATGAAATAAAAATGAAAATGTACAGGGGACTGAGGGCAGCCACTCTGGATGGTATATATTATTAGAATGCTGAGAGAGCTGACAAATGGAATTGTCACCTAGCCTGTTACTTATAACTGAACCTTTTAACTGAACCCTTCTCTAATCTAACAAGATAGAAAAAGCACCTATTTATGTTTTGCAATACCACATGCCTACTTAGTTGTAGTCTTCAACATTCTGAATTGCTGCTATTTTCTTTTAAACAACTCTTTCTGGGACTCCATGTGCTCATGGAGATGGGTTTCATGTATCTTCTCAAATTACAGACTCGTACAGAACAGAGCATGAGTGCCCCTAATGTCCATGTCAGAGAACACAGAGAAGAAAAGACTAACTCTGAAGAATGAGCACATGAATGGGAAATGAGAGGATGAATGATGAGAACAGCAGTTTGGCTATTAGTACAGAGCAATCAGGAAGAACAGGTCTCCATGGCATGAGAAGTGCAGTACCAGAATTCTATCATTTGGATGAGTATAATGGAAGACAAAGGTAGTCCCAAGAAAATAAATATTTAGGCACTTACTAAAACTTCTTTTAGTATGTATTTTCCTGCTAGATACCTATGGATATTTGTGATGGTTCATATATGCTTAGACCAGAGAGTGGCACTATTAGGAGTTGTGGCCTTTTGGAGTAAGTGTGTCACTGTGGGCATGGATTTAAGACCCTTGTCCTAGCTGCCTGGAAGCCAGTCTTCCTAGCTGCCTTCAGAACTAGAGGTGGAACTCTCAGCTCCTCCAGCCCCATGCCTGCCTAGATGCTGCCATGCTCACACCTTGATAATAATGGACTGAACCTCTGAACTTGTAAGCCAGCTCCAATTAAATGTTGGCCTTTATAAGAGTTTCCTTGGTCATGGTATCTGTTCACAGCAGTTAAACCCTAACTAAGACAGTATCAAAAAAAAAATTCATAAGCACTTATACTCCTAACAACTAGCTAACTGTGATTATGACAGATAATCTTTCAGAAGATGTGCCATGAAGTCCTAATGTGTCTGTTACTTTGGTATTGCTGTGATAACATACCATGACTAAGGCAACTTATAAAATAAAGCACTGGACTTGGGAATCCCAGAGGGTTAGAGTCTATGACTCTCATAGTGCAGAGCATGGCAGCACACACCTGCCATGGACACTGGAGCAGTAGTCAAGAGCACACATCTTGAGACACATTCATAAAGCAGACAAAGAGACACTAGAAATGACATGAGTCTTTGAATCCTCAAAGCTCACTTCCAGTGACACACTTCTTTCCATAAGGTTACAACACCTAATCATTCCCAAATAGTTCCACCAACTGAAGGTGAAGTATTCAAATATATGAGCCTATGTGGGCCATTCTTACTCAGACCATCACAACATGAAAGATGCTTATGAATGGAAAACAGAAAACAATCTGTTTTGATATGGGAGGTGACAGACTATGAAGTACAGTGGAAGAATAGAAATTGGCCTTACTGCTCACTGGCACAAGCGAGGGAGTCTAAAATGTATGGTGTAGACAACAATGAGGATAAAGACAAAGGCATGGTGGTAGTGGTGGTGGTAATGATGGTAGTTACAGTTGTTAGTATATTGGACATCTAATTTTTTTATGACATAGATCCTATCTTAGTTTCTTTTCTGTGATAAAATATTCTGACAAAAGCAACTCATAGGAGGAAGGGTATATTTTAGCTCCTATTTGCTGGATAGGGCTATTGTGGGTTAAATTATATCAACAGGAACCTGTTATTATAGCAAGCAGTAAGGAACATTATATCTACTCATAAGAGAATATAAGCCTAAATATAAGCATGCCTTCTCAGATCATTTTCTCTATTCATATACAGAACAGGATATGCTGTCTAGGGAATAGTAGCTACCCATAGTGGTTGGGTATGCCCACCTCAATTGATGTAATCACATTAATACCTCACAATTCCCAGAAATTCCTTACCAAGTGATTTTAGATTTTGTCAAGTTAATATTTCACACTAACCACCATAGTCCCCCATCTTTGGTGCTCTTCTGTTTCTAAAAGGAGCCTCAAAACCTATCACAAACCTGAGATTACAAGGATTTGCTTTGCAAAACATAATCATAAAATCCACTGACACTCAGAAGCTAAGGTGCCTGACTTATGCCTTGAGACTTAATCTGTATGTTGTTCTCTGTGGGTCGTTAAAGAATGGGAAACACAGCCACTAATTCCCATTTACCCAAAGTCATGGAATAAAATGCCATCATTAATTTTATAACCTGATGTATTAATAACACCCTACAGGTAATAAAAGATGGATTTCTACAATGTGCACTGTAACATGGTACAGTACATGTCACCTCATATAAACCAGGAATGCTTTATAGTTTCCAGAGTACTCTGGTGAACATTACTAAATACAGTAAAACACTTTGAGAGAAAGAGTAGCATTGTCTTCACTGGAGATTTAATTATATGTCCAAGATTTCATAACAAATAGGGAAAGGAATTAGAATTTGAGCTGTTTCCTTATTCTTCACTCTCTGAGCTCATGCTTCCCAGCCTGCCCTGCACTTTTGATCCATTTCTTTCTTACCAAGTTAAATAGGCATAAAGAACTTTGCCTGATCATTAGCAAACCTTACAGAAGTAAGTTAACAAACTGTCAGCATTTATTATCCAAATACAAAATAATAGGCTCACAATTTCAAGCGTTATGTCTTATTAATTGTGTTCTGTTTTATTTTATTGGAACTTAGCACAGAGCACAAAGCTGATGAATTCAGAGATGACCTTGGTGCCATGGTATTTGGATAAGTATGTGTTTGGGTGCATCCAGAGCCATGAGGTAATACTCTTCCAATTAGTCACTCTGCCAGGTCAAATCAAACCAACAGCATAGATGTGAGTTGCAACTATTTCTGGTCAGGATCTATTTTGTTTTCTCCCCTAGAACAATGTCATCAGCTACTGTCAGGAGTTGTCTATTTGCAAGAAATGAAAGCACCACTAAGTATCAATAAAATGTTAATAAAATGAGAGCTTTCCATAGTCAGCCTCAGGGACCAGTGTTCAGCTGCAGCTTATATTCAAGACTAGTAGTTGCTTGACATCCTTGAAAGAGCTAAAGAATAGACTACAAAGTTGAACCCCAGACTACAAGACATGTACCATGTCAGAGAAGCCAAAGAAAGCTTTCATAGAGCCAAAGTCCAAGGCCATCTGTTCAAGGACATTCAGTTATCTGTTGTCCTTGTTGAATACTGATGAATTCTTGCACGAACAATGCTTATTAAAGCTCAAATCAGTAAATAAGGGTGAGGACAGACAATCATAGGAAGTCAGCCTATTGTGGTTTGGAATTTTTGATTTTTCCAGAGGCAAGAGTATAAGCTCAATGGTAGAGCACTTGACTAGCTACCATATGCACAAGGTCCTGAATGTTATCTCCACCACTGCAACAACAAATAAGATAACCCAAACCTCAGCTTTTATAAGCTATTTAACCTTAGTTTAGCTGATTAATCTTTAGTTTCTTCTTATACATAATGAAAGTTCACAGTGATTAAATAAAGTCATGTAAGAATCTATACTTGCTAAGAGCTCAACCATATGGAGAGAAACCTCTTAGAACACATAAAAATTTCAGATAGCTAAAATCACCTCGTTAAGAATCTCTAAAATTGGGCTGGAGAGATGACTAAGTAGTTAAGAGCACTGATTACTCTTCCTGAGGCCCTGAGTTCAATTCCCGGCAACCACATGGTGGCTTACAACCATCTGTAATGGGATCCGAATGCTATCTTCTGGTGTGTCTGAGAACAGCAACAGTGTACTCGTATACATAAAATAAATAAATAAATCTTGAAAAAAAGATGTGTCTGGATCTTTTATCTCTAAAATTGCTCAGAAATAGCCAGTGCATACATTTTGTATATATAACTTGCCTCATTCATATTTTTATGTAAACATAGGATATATAGAGTAGTTATTGTCTATGTAAAATATAACATTAAAGTATCCTAATTATGTGTGAATATTATGCAGTTGAATTTACATAAGTAAAATAAACGTATCAGAAAGTATGTTAGAAAATTACACCCTGAGTAGCAGTTACAGTGTTTATAATGTTCCTATACTCAAGGTGACAGATGGAAAAAAAAAAAAGATGATGATGATCATGATGATAATATTTCTCTATCCAAGGCTCTCTTCTACTTGTGATGGTTGGTTTATATGTTAGTTTAACACAACCTAGAAGCACCTGGGAAGAGAGGCTTAGTGAGGGCATGTGTCTAGATCAGATTGATCTATGGGTGTGTCTTGGGGAGACTGTCTGGATTGCTTGAACTGACGGGGGAGGATCTAGCCTGTAAGTAGGCAGCCCTGTTCTCTAGACTGAGAGCCTGGACTTGTGAGAGTAAAAAGTATCTGTGAACTAAGCATGTGTGCATTTATTTCTCTCTGCTTTTAACTGTGAGTGTGGTGTTAATAGAGATTCCAGATCCTATTTCTGTGAGTTTTCCCCAGAATGACGGACTATAATCTGGAATTATAAACTAAAATGAGCACTTGCTTCCCTGAGTTGTTTGTGTCAGGATGTTTTATCACAGCTACAGAAAGAAAAACAGGAAAACAGGAAAGTACTGTCGACATTTAATCTTCATGGAAACTCTACCATGTGTACCTGTTAGAGTCCATATTTCACAGGTAAGGACACAAAAGAATAGAGACATCAAAGAGCCTGAGGATGATCATGCAGGGAATTCAGCACAGTTTGACTCTGGTAGGCAATGAAAACCTAGTTGATCGGTGAACTGAAAACAACATTAACACTGTATAGATTACTTAATATGAGAATCCTGAAGAATAAATAGCAGTAGGAATGACAGAGAAAGCTCATCCTTATCTCAGGAAGATGAAGAACTGGACAAATTCTGAGAATATCTTTACTGTGCAAGTGAAAGGCTCTTCATCATGGGGTCAGAAGTTCAGAAAGGATGTCTCAGATTGAAACCCAATTGCATCCTAAAGTATGGAAAGGTCAGCATACCTAATCAAATGCTCAGAAAAGGGAAACAAACAAATATGTGCTGTTTGTAATATGTTAATTTAAGAGCAAGTGACAGAGTTTTGTGGCTATGTAACAGCATTCTGTTGTGGCTACCTGGGGAAAGGAGTGACGTAAACATAAGCCGTGGCCATATTGTGTCAATCTTAGGAGTGATGCTTCCTAAGATTTACCATGGATCTCAAGGATCCACTCATGACACTATGGTACACAAAGATCCAGTCTTTGGGGGGCCTCAGCACAGGCCAAGTCCAACATGTTACAGCCATTAAAACAGTTGAACTATCTCTACACTAGATCCAGCTTAAAATGGTCCTGCAGAGGTCATTTTTAACCAGAAAGCAAAAAACTAAACAAATGTGTCTGCTTTCAGGATGAATCTACACTTTCCAGCTTTGGACGACATCTTCACTTACAACCCACATGGCCTCTGTCCTGGTCCCTTGCACTTTAATGAGAAAGCCCATCCTGGTACACTGCTGCTGATTTACGTTTACAACTCCTAGTAAATTGGGTCTCTTCGAGAATACCTTTTCAGAGTCTCTTCCTTTATACTTCTTTCGAGGATCACACTTTTCCCAAAGAAATTTTTATATGCATTCTGTTGCCAGCAATTTCAAACTTTACTACAAGACATGTCTGATCTTTGGTGTCCAGAGCCTTCTTTAGGAGGTAAGGGTTTGTTTGGCTTTTTTTTTTTTTTTTTTTTTTTGATGGGGGGAGTTGTTTCGTTTTGTTTTTCCTGTAGTGTTCTCTTTGTTCCCTCCCTTTGAAACACGTCTGTTAATATCAACCAACCTTGGTTTGAAAAGCGACAATCAGCCTTGAACAAACAGAGCTTCTGTTCTCTTTAGAGAACTTGAAGCTAAGTGAAGGCTGGAGTAGCTGTGTGTTGGATGGTGTTACAGAGTGGTGAAGTAGGAAAATAGTGTTCTGGGACTTATTTCTTAGATACTCGAGGTTTCAGGGATGGACACATGGAGATAAGACAGGGAAGGCTCACGGGACAAAAAGGATCAATTAGCAGAAGCTCAGAGGACTTCCAGGCCTGGAAGAAATTCTTGTAAATTGAGTAGATGATATTGGTAATAAGAAGGAGAAGGCAGCAAAGAATGCAGATTCAATGCATTCCTGGCCTAGCACAGCACTTCTAATACTTCTTGCAAGCCAGCATTTTTGTAAAGCACAGAACTCAGGAGACTGGAAAGATGTCTCAGCAGTTAAGAGAACTTGCTGCTCTTGTAGAGCACACAGATACATTTCCCAGCATCCCATACCCAGATATAACTTCAGTTCCAAAGGATCCAAACCCTCTTCAGATCTCCATGAGTGCCAAGTACACGTGGTGTGTACACATACATGCAAACACCCATACACATAAAATAGGAAGTAAATTTAAAAAAAAAAAAAAACCTCAGTAGTTGCTTATTTTGTTTTCTGTATGTTCACACAGTAATCAATTTGTTTACAAACCAAAATATTTGTTACTGAAAAACCAAGAACTTTATCAATTTCTTCAGGAAAAAAAAAAAAAAAACATAAAAAAGTTGTGGGTTTTTTTTTTTTTTTTTGTGTGTGTGTGTGTGTGTGTGTGTGTTGTGAATTTTACTTTCTTTTTTTTTTCTTTTTTAATTTTATTTTTTTTTTGCTTATTCACTTTATAACCCGTCCCAGTCACCCCCTCCCACAATCCTTCCCCATCTCTTGTTTTCTGAGTACCCCCTCCTCCTGTATCCCCCACCCTGCCACTTTAAGTCTCTGAGAGGCTAGGTGCTTCCTCTCCCATTGAGGCCAGATGAGGCACCCAGCTAGAAGACCAAACTCCATATACAGGTTGCATGTTTTGGATAGCCCCCACTCCAGATGTTTGAGACCTACATGAAAACCAAGCTGCACATTTACAACATATGTGCAGGGAGGCCTAGGTCCAGCCCATGGAGCTAGATCTGTGTAGACTAGGTATGCTCCACGGTTGGTGATTCAGTCTCTGAGAGCTCCAAGGGTTCAGGTTGGTTTACTCTGTTGATCTTCCTGTGCAGTTCCTATCTCCTTAGGGCCCACAATCCTTCCCCTATTCTTCTATAAGAGTCCTCAAGCTCCATCCACTGTTTGGCTCTGGGTGTCTGTGTCTGTCTGAGTCAGCTGCTGGTTAGAGCCTCTCAGAGGACAGCTTGCTCCTGTCTGTTCTCAGGCTGGAGGTTTAGATCCTGGGAGCTCTGGTTGAATCTTTTGATACTCATTCTAAAAAGGACAAAAGCACCCTCACTTTGGTCTTCCTCCTTCTTCTTGAGTTTCATGAGGTTTATGCATTGCATCTTAGGTATTGTGTGTTTTGGGGCTAATATCCGCTTATCAGTGAGTGCATACCATGTGTGTTCTTTTGTGATTGGGTCATCTCACTCAGGATGATATTTTCTAGCTCCATCCATTTGTCTAAGAATTTCATGAGCTCATTATTTTTAATAGCTGAGTAGTACTCCATTGTGTAAATGTACCACATTTTCTGTATCCATTCTTCTGTTGAAGGACATCTGGGTTCTTTCCAGCTTCTGGCTATTATAAATAAGGCCGCTATAAACATAGTGGAGCATGTGGCCCTGTTGCATGTTGAAATATCTTCTGGGTATATACCCAGGAGGGGTATAGCTGGGTCATAAAAAAGTTAAAACCTACCCTGAGTAATTTCTTCATTGCTCACATAATTAGAAATTGAAGATTTATGACATCATCCATGATCTTTCTTATGCCTACATCTTCCTCTTTTCTCTCTCTTTGACAAACTATTCCTCACTTCAGGGCCCAGCCTAATTTCCTACTTGAACATTCATAGTTTATTTCGTCCAATAGTGGAATGATAGCTGGTAGTCCAGAGACACTACCCACCAAACTCCTGTCATTGAGCAATTGCTGAGTTCTTGGAACTTGGTTTCCTAACCTCTGAAATGCATCCTGGCTCCTGGCTCACTTCCTGCTGGGAGGCAGGTGCTCAATACAGCACTACTGTTCTAGCTATAATTTAAGATTTGGGATTCATGTAGCACCTGATCACACTGCTTTATTTTGTGCTCTGGGCTCTGATTCTCTCAAGGGTAGGAAATTTATCTCCCAAATAGTCTTTGACAATATGCATTTCATTTGTATGTGTGGTTATCTCCAAACCAACCTTTGCTATTCTTGTGATTACAACTTCTAGCCAGATGTTTTCTACTATGGGGGTCTTGGGAAATGGTCCAGTGGGTGATGGCACTTGCACTGAAACATGGGGACCTCTGTTTGATACTCAGTTACCATGATCCTGGCTATGAGTGCTTGTGACATCAAGACTGTAGGTAGATCCCAAGAACTTGTTAGCTAGGCAGCTCAGCCAAGATGGACAGCTTTTGCATGAATAATAGGTACTATCTAATAAGTACTCACACTAATAAGGCAAGGGATAACAGAGAAAGACACCTGACATCATCCTCTGTCCTTTGTATGTCTGTACATTTGCTGTGCATACCCATTTCCTCATGTGCATGCATCACACACCGGTGCTTGAACACATGTAGCACACACACATATACATGCATGTACTCATACACATAAAACATTAATATATACAAACACATGAAGCACACATATAGCATACATCTTGCAGCCATGAAAACAAATTAATACATTTATGTACATACACCACCAAATACCATACATACATCACATACATGTGTAAATGTATGTGTGTGTATATCATACATGTACAAATGCCACACACAAACACATTTGCATATGACACATATCTGTGCACATGCACACACATCACATATAACCATGTATATAATCACCACACACACCACCACACAGGCATCAACACACCACATGTCCACACAAAGATATCACACACAGGTCCATAGAGACACACCACACAGACATACATACAAACATACCACACACAAATACACCTGTATGCACAAGATTTCCACTTTCCTCCTATTCTTCATGGTTAGTTCTTTATCCAATACCTCCTAGAATTTTTCCTAGACTTTGTATATCCCAACCAAATAGAATTCCCCTCTGAGAACTCTTCCTTTTCTGACTTCTGATAACTCTAGTAACTACTCTTTGAAGGTTCATTCTGTGCAGAGGCAAAGATAAGCACGTAGCATAGTTTTCTCTAATCTCCCTGACAATCCTCCAAGTATTTTCCATACTTCTGATTTGTAGATGAGGAAGCAGAGTGGGGCTGAGAAAAACTAGTGATGTACAAAGCCATTCTACATGTCACTGGGTTAGAGTTCAAACTCAGGTCTGCATGAGCACTGGGCTCTTTCTAGTACGTTCTGGCCCATCTTAATTTTATTTTACAGTATACTGCCCAGTTAATCTTGCTAGGTCACAGATATGCTCAAACCTTGCAAGAAGAGGGGCTTAATTTTAAAAGAAAAACTGTGATCACCTTGGTGTGGAATATATAAATCCAGTCATGCTGGCAATGCATGCGAACCATTATCATACAGTAGAATGGTGCTGTCAGACTGTTTTCAGTTACCTCATTAACATCTGAATTTATGTGTGATTGTGTGTATTAGCAGTATATCATTAATTGTTTTCCATAAGGCAAAATTTCATTGCCTTATGAAATGTCAAAAAGAAAATCATTTTAAGCTCAGAAGGCCAGATCTTGAGCACACACTACCTTGACCAGAGTGTATTAAATAATTCACTATTGTCAAGCTCATGTATACATAGATGTAGGACAAGAGAGTATCACTTAAGCAAAGAGATGAAAAGAAAACGTTTAAAGCCAGTCATAGTGGGAAATCAAAACTGTGTCAGAGATAAACAGAGCTTTTTAAAAAATCATATGATAGTGACTTTTAATTTCCAACAATATAAGGACACTGATCTGGGAAAGAAAACACCATTAAAAAAAAAAAACAGATTCTCAAGTGAGCCTTCTTTAATTCAGACTTATATAGAGAAAAAAGGAAACTATAATATTTTTTTAATTAGTATCATCTTCACAGTTGGGCTTTGAAAACTAAACTCAGGAATATGAAGAAAGCCATCTTAAATGAGCACCTACTCCATGCCATGTGTTGTATAAATTTCCCACTCCTTTCAAGAAAGCAATAGTGTTCTCTTCCTATTAGAGAGATGGGAGGACATTTCCCCCAAGGCCACATCAATGGTGAGCAGAACACCATCAACGAGATTTAATTTGGCCCTGGATGAGTCTATAGCCTACAGCCTCAGTTGTAGTTCTAAATAGAGTATATAAATGACAAAGTTAAAACCATGTATTTTCAGGGTTTCTATTACTGTAGTTAGACCAATGAATGCTTACAAGCTTTTGTGACCAGTTTGTTTCTTTAAGCAGATTAACTATGCTCACTGCCAATACTACTTACACTATTCATTACCCAGAATAGATTAACCAATTACAGCTAACTTATAACTAATTTAAACAATTAATACACTTTATTGGATTGTATTGAATGGGTTTCCCCCTTGTAGGAGACAATGTAAAGGTTAACTTTAGGCTGGTTCAAGTCTAATTATAATAAATTATAAGAAATACTAGGTTAGTCAGATACCCAATGAGGTGTTCCCAAGGCGTTGATTAGAGCATCAATGTACCATACACTAACATATAGCTGCTGTCTATGCACAAGGCAGGGAAATACAAAGGAGCATTGTTGGAAGTCAAGAGTTGTCGGTAGTTACAAAAAGGGACTAATGCTCTTTCTCAACAGTGTGACTCCATCAATTATACTCCCTCTGTAGGGTAGGATATTAAGTAGCCATTACACTCTATCAGCTCTGCATCTTTTTGAAACTGTTTTATGTGCAGGAGAGATACCTTCACAGTTACAACCCTGGTCTGTTCTATATGACCTGGGTTTGATTTATAGTACCTAACAGTTGTTTGTAATTTCACTCCCAAAAGATTTGATACCAGATTCTGGCCTCTGCAGGCACAGTGTTTGCATGACACACAGACATACATGCAGGTAAAACAACCATACCCATAAACTTCAAAGATAAATAAAATCTCAAATGATTTTTAAACTTCTCTCTCTCTCTCTCTCTCTCTCTCTCTCTCTCTCTCTCTCTCTCTCTCTCTCTCTCTCTGTGTGTGTGTGTGTGTGTGTGTGTGTAGATATACATGTGTGGAAACTAGAAGACAACTTTCTGTTTTTCTTCTTCCACCATATTGGCTCTTATAATTGAATTTATGCCATCATATTTGGGAACAAGTGCTTTAACTACTGTACTTTCTCACTGGCTCTGAGAACTGTAATTTTTGCCTCTAGCCCAGCACCTACATCTCTTTCCAAAGAGGAGACTTCTATCTAGTCTACTTCAACACCCCAGAGAGAGCCCATTTAGACTTAAGACTTTTAGTACCTGCTAACATTCAACATCTTCCAATGTCTCTCTTGCCTTCTCTTTCACTCTACACTTACATATTCAACAATTGTCTTGATTGACATTTTCACTCAAAATCTGAGAAACACTACAAAATAGTCTACTTTGAGTTATTGGTTTTAGCCTCAACTTGCCTCCCTTCTATACCCCAATCAATTTCTTATTCAGTTGTTCATGCCTGTCAGCCAGGTCTTCAGTCATTTAGTTCAAATGAGTTATCTCATTTTATTTCACAATCCCCTTTGAAATAATATAATTGTACCATCCTTCCCTTTCTCTTCCTTCTTCCAACTTCTCTCATTATATTCCATATGGAATCCATCAGGAAATACCATCTCTCAGCCCTGATAATGTGAATAGAAACCAACCCCCAGCCCCAAGCCCTGAACTATTTTCATGCCATCATTTGACCTGAACTGTTATCTCTAATCTATATATTTTTCTGAAACTGCCAGTGGTGGTTGTCCTGCATTCTGGCCTGACTCCCTACCTTCTGTTCTCAGTAGGAAAAAGCAAACATGGGCTGCCTTTTATCTCATCAGATCAAATCTCACATTATGATTAGAGACCATAATGTACTACCTGAGCACACACACACATCTTACAACCTTGTGACTTTCCCCCTTTCTAGCTATAGTCATGGTGCACTGGCATCCTTATTTTCACTAAAAGTAAACTCTAGCCTTCTTATGTCCATAGCCTGTTACAATGAGCCTCAGTTTCTGCATCTAACAACAAAGAGAAAATTATATCAAATGCTTTCCTCACCAAATTTCTAACTTTACTTTAACATCCAAATAACAAAAGCTGAGGAATCTCAAAGCTAACAGTGTGACAATATTGTAAGCTCTAGCCAATAACAAAGAGGAGTCAGAATACTTGACCATTGACACTGAAAATAAAAATTAGCTCTAAGGACCCATAGTTACAAAAAAGAAATGCAAAGTTAGCAATGGTCTATAAGAATACCATTGAACCACATAACTAACATGGCCATGAATCCAGAAGATAGTAACTGGTATCACTTTTCAAATGTCAAGAAATAAACCAGACATAGTTGGATTACACCTATCCTAATAAATGGGTAATGATAGAAAAACACTAATATCAGTAACAATGTAAATTAAGAAGCATCAAAATGGAATAGAGTAGGATACAGAGTCCAAAATTCTTTTTGTAACAGACTAAACTTACTAATATGTGAATTTAACTTTATCCCAACCTACACTTATCAAATATAACCTTGTATTCCTGGTTAAAGCAATAAGACAAGAAAAAAAAATGTAATGGGAAAGGAAGAAGTCAAATTATCCCTATTTATGGAAAAATAAATCCTATAAATAAGAGATTCTGAAAACTCTACTAGATGCTTTTTGAAACTACTAAAGAAAGTGGCAACTGACATGCAAACATCAGGAGTTTTTCCATGTTCTGTTAATGAACATGCAGAAAAGGAAAGCTGGAAAACAACTCCATGTACGACAGCTTTGAAAATTAAAATAAAATGCCAGGAAAAACTCTTTATCAGAGAGTGAAAGACACCTACTATAAAACTTTAAAACTATCAAATCAAGACCTAGAAGATAGTAAAAAAAAAAAATCCAATATTATGAATTGGCAAAATAGTACTAATAGAGAATATCATATTACCAGAGTTGATCTACAGATTCAACTCAATCTCCATCAGAACTCTAATATCACTTGCTATAGAAATTGTACAAATAAATAAATAAATAAGTGTGAACACTGCTGGAAATGTCAAAGTATCATTATCATTGACTCAAGGTCATCCCATAGAGCAATAGTAACAAAACTAGCATGGCAATAGCACAAAAAACACACATGCAAGTCAAATGAGATAGAATAAGAGATATAGAAGTAAACCCAACAGCTATGGACACCTTTTTTGACAAAGATTTTGAAAATTTGCATTGGAGAAAAAATAGTCTCGTCAACAAATGATATTGAGAAAATTGGTTAGTTGCATGTAGGAGGACAGATTTAGATTTGTAGAGTTCACTGTGACAAAAAACCAAGGGCACTGAAGACTTTAATGTAAGCCTTGAAACTCTAAAACTGTGGGAGGAAAAGAGTAGAAGACTAGTCTAAGATGTACGAATGAGCAAGGGCTTTCTGAAAAAGGATGCTAAAAGCTCATCAAATAACATCACATTGAGAAATTGAATTGAATGGAATTTAAAAACAACAATAACAAAAAAAAAAAAAAAAAAAACAATTGAGTAAAGAGACATTCTACACAGTAGGAGACAATCTCTGCCTGGTATATACCTGACAGAGATAGTGTCTCAAATATATAAAGATCTCAAAAACTCAACATCTAATCTATAAATAGGCTAAATGTAATGAGTAAACAACTCTGAAAAGATGACATTAGAATGGTGAATACATGTACAAAAAAGTGCTCAATATCCTTAGGCATCAGGGAAATCCAAATTAAACTATACTGAAACTTCATCTCACTCCATCTTTCTTTTTTTTATTTTTTAAATTTATTAAATTATTTAAATCAAATCATAATTTACTTATTCACACAGGGGTTATAAATACAAAAAGGCAGGATGTGGGGAAGGGAATGACACCGGAGCATAGGTGTTCATGGAGAGTACAGATACCATTGAGAACAGGGTATCAGCTGGGTGAAGGTTCATCACTCCATCTTTCAAACAGCCATCAGCAAGAAAACAACTATGAGGGCTGGAGAGACTGCTCGGTGGTTAAGAGCACTGGCTGCTTTTGCATAGGACTTGGGTTCAGTTCTCAGGACACACATAGTAGCTCACAACCATCATAACTCCAACTCTAGGAAATCTGATGCCCTCTTATGACCTCCTCCATGGACTGAATGCATGTGGTATAGATGTACACACACACACACACACACACACACACACACGTAGGCAAAACAAGCATATACCTAAAATAAAACAAATAAATCTTGTTTTAAAACTGTTTAAAACAAAACAAAAAATATGCAAACAAGGATATGGAGAAAAGGAAAATCTTATACTGCTGATAGAAATACAAACTGGTACAGCTAACATAGAAATCAGTATGGAGGATGTTCACAAATTCAAAGAGGAACTACCATATAGCCAGCCCTAACAACTTCGTAGTATATAACTAAAATACTGTAAGTCAACACACCACAGACATATGTGAATATCTATATTTGCTGCTGCACTATTCACAGTAATCGAGCCATGCAGCCATCCTGGGTGTCTGTCAGCAGATGAATATATACAGAAAATATGCTCGATATGCACAATAAAGTTTCATTCATCCACAATGAAGAATTAAATTATGTCATTTGCTGGAAACTTGCTTCAACTGAAGATATCTTATTAATGATATAAGCCAGATACAGGAAGATAAATAATTCATGTTTCCTTTATCTATGGGTCATTGACTTCCCTATAGATAAGTAAAATCATATGTAGACACAGATGGTATAGACATGGGTATAGATGTGAGAATAAAGAAGAAAAGATTGGAAGAACATTAATAAGAAGTCTAAGGGGGAGGAAATGGAAGCATGTGAATGGTTAAAGGACATGACATACTTGAAAGAAAGGTCTTTATAAACCTAACACTGTCTACAATGAATACATATCAATAGGAAACAAATATTGTGGCCATAAATAATGTACTTGAAACAGAAGGGAAAATATTCATTGAAATGTTCAAAGAATACACAGAAATACCTTTAGAACCGTGATGCTATAATGAATATAATGAAAAAGTAAGCAGGAGGAAAATAACATGGTGAAATAGGTATTCTGAACTCATGAGGTTAACAATGACTTGTTTTCTTCATTTATTCTAAGTTTCCTGCCATAGTTTTTATCTTTTTTGCTAGTTTGAATGAATATATTCCCCGCAAAAGCTCAACTGTTTGAACAATTGGTTCCCAGTTGGTGGCTCCCTTGGTGAGGCAATGCAGTCTGGCTAGAAGAAACATAGCACTGGCGTTAGGTTATAATAGCTTGGCCCTACTTCAAGTTCAATCTCTGTTTCCTGCTATGGTTGAAGGCATGGTCTCTCAGTTTCCTGCTACTGCTGGTTGGTGCCGTGCTTCCCCACTCTGATAGGCTTCTATCCTTCTAGAACAATAAGCCAACAAGCTGTGGTCTTCGTGTTTTATGAGAGCAACATTAAAGTACCTAGTACACCTCTCATAATGAAATTTCAAATGTAGCTACGTTCTTAATCTTCAAAATGATGAAACTGATCTTCAACTAATATATATATATATAATATATTTCCCTCCATTACTGGGCTCATACACTGCTAGCAATTTTGAAACATTGTACTCTAAAAAGAATATGCTAATAAGAGATTAACTTGAAATTTCTCCACATTGGTATGAGTCAGTCATAGTAAAGCTAGCCTAAATAAGTTGGTTTGTATAATTTCTACTCTCACAGACATGCTTAGGGACATAGTCCCTGGACTATATTTTTTTAGGCCCACTAGGAGTCTTTGGAGAGGCTTTAAATTCTGCCTGTAGTCAATGATGGCAAGATGCCATTCAAAGGTAAAGGTATAACACTAGCCTTGGCATTCAAGAGCAGTCAATGAATTTCCAAAATTGCAATCAGGTATATGCAATAGTTACTGAATCAGCACTACAGGACTAGGAATGAAAAGTCCAAAGTTCTGGATTTAAACTGCTGTGTTAAAAAAAAGTGGCCAGGGAGTGGTGGTGCAGGTCTTTAATCCCAGCACTTGGGAGGCAGAGGCAGGTGGATTTCTGAGTTTGAGGTCAGCCTGGTCTACAGCGTGAGTTCCACGACAGCCAGGGATACACAGAGAAACCCTGTCTCGAAAAACAAACAAACAAACAAAAGCAAAGAAACAAAATTAAAAAAAAAAAAAAGTGTCTGACTTCAGGGAGCTGGCTTACAATCATGTTTCAGTCTTCCATTCATGATGGAGAAATGAAGACCTTTACATCTGTGGAGAAAAGAGGGAAGGTAAAAGGAGAAAGAAGGCATGCCTTTTACTTTTTGATATTTTTTTACAAGCACTAGATATTACGGCACATTAGTGGGAAGTTCGGTTTTAAACACAAACTAAAAAGGTCCATCCCTTTATCCATTTAGCAACGGCCAACTAAAAACATTAATCATGTGTCAAGGCTGCACTAGGTGATATATGGTAAAGGAAACAAGGTTTGTTTCCTGTGCTACAGAAATGCCCAGCTAGTAGTGAATTCTAGGAGGCTAATGACTTATAATACAGGAAGTCGTCTTGAAATGTGCAGAAAGGCCCATACTGTGGAAACACAGAGGAATATAGAAGGATATGGAGAGAGAAAATTCCAATGGTAAAAAGCTTAAGTACAGCAGCAGCAGCACTGTGTATGTGTGATTGAGTGTGCATGCATGTATGTGACTGTGAACAACACACCTGACCAAAGCAAGTTAGAAAGGTTGATTTGGCCTAAGTGGATGTAGCCCAGTCTCATGGGAAAGGATGGCAGTTGGCTGTTGGTCTAAAATCACTAAGGAAGGAGAGCCATGAATGTCTTTCTCAGCTTACTTCCTCTTGTCTTTTTTGTTCAGTCCAAGAGCCCAATCTACAAAACAGTGCCACCGACGGTCAGCATGGATCTTCCCACATCCCTCAAACTTCTTTGGAGACTCCCTTCACAGACTTATCCAAAGATGTGTCTCCTAGGTGGTTCTGAGTTCAATCACTTAACATGTAGATTGAGCCATCATAGGGAACTTCCGAGAACTGTTCACCTAGTCATAAACAAAGATTTAAAGCCAGGAAGTCTGGTGTCCAACCCACATTCCTAACCATGACAAGTTCTGCCTTCTATATTGGTTACTATACATATGACTCAAAGTAGCACATTATAAAGGGTATAGCTTATTGCCTTTAACACAATAAATACTTAGTAAATGTTAACTACGTTAGTAATAACAGGAGTTGCAACAGCAACAAAAGTAATAGCAGAAGTAGAAACATAGCAGTAATAGCAGTAGTAACAGCAGGTGTAAAGAATTTCACAAAGGGTAGTAACTATTATTAGTCTCGGCTTAAAAACAATCTAACAAAGAAAATAGGGTGGGTCCTGGTTTTGGGGTATATTCTCCAATAATCTAGCTTTTCTTGCACAAGAAAAGACTCATACCTATCCATGAAATATCTGGTAATTTAGAAGGAAAACTCACTATGCTTAAACTGAATTGTTGGATTTCTAAGAACAGTGAGTGAGTTTAGGAAAAGGTCACATCATAGGTGAAGTGCTGAAGGATGTGCTTGCTCATTATGTCCTGATCTTCTCAAATGCATAACGCCTTTGAAGGTAAGTACTAAGACTACATCAGGCACTGATCACAACCGCTCCGCTGAACGGGCTACATCATCTCCCTCTGACATGGGAGAACGCTGAGTGTAAGAGGAGGCAAAGCCTCTTCTGCACGCCCTCCATCAAGTAAGCCACAAAACCAGACTTTTATACAACACTGTGTGCTCTGATAACTAGGCTGAACAATGTAACAGTGCCATGCAACTTGAGCTAAAGATGACACAGATGGAGACAAGAAAAAATGCTGCAGAGGCTGAGAAAGACACTTCTAGAAGTAAAGCATCAGAGGTCTCTGTGCAGTCAGGTAGGAACAAAGTGTCCAACACTAATATGAGGCTGCTTCCACAGAGCTCCCCAATTAGAAAAGCCATATAGAGAGACCCACACTTAATTAAAATGGGTTGGTTTTTAAGTTGTATCTTGTTTTTATGGTGTGTTTTTAGATGTGCAAATCCAAAATCACAATTATTGATTTCTGTTTTATTCCAAACTGTATTCAAAAGAACAAGACAATATTTGAAGTCAGGTTTAATAACCCATTTGATACCTACCCTACTTAAAACTCTCTTAAATAAGTGTTCAGCTGAAGCAATCCTAAGAGCTTCAGAAACAAATCTAGTCAATGAATAAACTGAAATTAGGTTCCTACCTACTCTATAACAGACCAAGTGCTAAACATCACAGGCAGGACAATAGACATGTAAAGAATAAAAAAAAAAAATGTGTGTAGGTTTTGTGTGTGTATGTGTCTGATGCATGTGCATGGCTGTGTGTATGCTTCATGCAGGTGAATCTATGGATGTCTTTGCCTGTATAAACACATGTAGAGGCTAAAACAGAACACTAGGTGTATTTCTCTGTCACGTCAGCTTTTTGCTTTGAGACAGGGTCTCTCCCTGAGTAGGTAGCTCACTGCTTTTTGGTTCTGCTGGATGGCAAGGAGGAGTTCATGATCTGCCTGTCTCTAACTCCAATTCTAGAGTCGTAAGCATGAGCAGTCTCGCCCACCTGTCTATGTACGGGGCTAGGAGTTCAAACTCAGATCCTCCTATTAGCAGAGCAAGTTCTGTTATCAACTGAGCCATCTCTTCAGCTCCATGAAGAGAAGTTTTGCTCCTCTTGAATTCATGTTATAGTTGAGCAATAATTGAGAAAGACAATAAATGAAATCTAAATAAATAAAATATTATGAGATAGAGACACTGTCGAAATATAAAACACAGTGATATAAAAGAGATGTGTCAGATTGAAGGTTTGAATTTAGCAGGATGGCTAACCCTGACTCTGGGAAATATCTGCAGATGTTTGAACTGAGGTTGACTCGGAAGGAGGAGCTCACAGCGTGAAGCTCCAAGACAGAGGGAGCCAGCTGGAAGAAACAGATAGTACAAAGGCCTCACCATAGAAAAGAACTTGGGGATTTGAGCAACATGAAGAAAACCAGTTTGTCTGGATCACAGCGAGCCAGAGGGAGGACGGTG
The DNA here is from genome assembly GCA_021653895.1 of Mastomys natalensis. NCBI lineage: Eukaryota > Metazoa > Chordata > Mammalia > Rodentia > Muridae > Mastomys > Mastomys natalensis. Next base: position 131,861 of record JAJTUV010001882.1, on the reverse strand, counting down.
GGAGATGAGATCTAGGATATAGAGACTAGTTCAGAAAGGATCCAGTGCCCACAGTATGGGAAGGTTTTAATTTTATTTGAAAGCTATGTGAGGATGGTATAGGGATCAGAGAAAGAGTTTTTTCTCAATGGGTATATTTCTATTTGGCAGGCGCATAGAGACCTGCTTATATGTATTGAACAAAAGAAGGTTAAAAAAAACTCAAGAAGGTATTCTTGTAGCTCAAATGGCTCAGAATGGGAAGGGAAAAGAAACAAGACAAAACAACAAACAAACAAACAAAACAGATGGTGTGAGTGTATGTGAAGCAAATCTGAAGTATCTAAAAAGTGTCTTCAAGCTGAAATGAAGAGGTCTCTGTGCCAAATTGAATACAATGTGTGAGAGAACAGGGAAAATCTATGGAGATCATGAGGACTTAGATAAAGGAATTTGATATTGATAGTGACAACCAATGAAATATGGAGTCTAATGGTGACCAAGACAAGGTATTGAGATGTTGATAAAAGAATTCAAGAATTATGTTTAGGCATACATAAGAAATGATCGTTTGCCTCACATCTGAAAATGCCATATAGGTATTTAAAACTACAGTGCAGAATTCAAAGGACAGAGCTGAGCGAGAGCTGAAATTTTGCTTTTTTTTTTTACCATGTAGCTGGTAAGTCAGTCACACATATTAAGATAAGACACATTCACGTGGGGGGAAGCACAAAGTGTGACCTGAGTCTGAGTGGACATTAAAAATGTCTGCTCATTATAAAGCAGAGATCACAGATACCATCAGTGTAAGATTCACACATTAACCTCTCTTGATAGATAAGTCTCAGTGTACCTGACAGCAGACCCTTGGCCCATCACACCGCCATATCAAAATCCTTCTAAAGCCAATTTCCCAAACAACAGCCTACTTCACTGATGTGCAAAACAAGGCTCAGTACTCAGGGTGGTCTTGACTTACATTTTTTCATTGTCCCAAATCTCTCTTGGGATGATTTTACCCAACACACAAACATGTACAATCCCCTTATCAATTCTTGTGTGCTGCTGAAACTCAAGTCATTAAAGAAGACTTTTCAAGCCCCGGACCTGGTGCACATGACCCCAGGGAGTTATGGTTGGCATGCACCAGGCTGTATTACACAAGGTCAAATAAACTGGCAGCTGACTTCCTTTGGGTAGAACAAATAGTTACTTCCTTTAGAGCCATGGGCCAGTGCCTAGTAGGTAAGTGACAAGCAGGCATGGACTTCAGTCCATGGGGTACTTAAGGATACTAACGTGTACACTGCCAGATATGTTACCTTTCCCATGTTGCATTGGCCAAAAGAAGTAGGTAGTGTCTGCAATGACTACTTTGTGCCAGGCACTTTCTATCTCTGTCTCTTTCTATCTCTGTCTCTGTTTGATTGTATGTTTCCTCTATATTACCATCTTTATTATTCTAAAGATTATAATAATTTCCACACCCATAGTAGTTAGGGAATGAGTTTCATTTACTACCAATTTAAAGGGAAAAAAAAGAAATTCAAAAACACAGAAAAAAAAAAAAAAGAAAAGGAAGGTGAGATGAAGAGAAGAAATCAAAGAAGAAAATTCTCCCAAAGCAGGTCATTATTACAAAAGAAAACATTTAAGACCATGGCTCCTGAGTCTAGAAGTGTTCAGAAACACAGACTGTTAGCATTCTGTCTAAACTCCACCTCCACAGTTACCTGTCAACAGCCTGGTAGCCCTGTCCACTATTATAAAAGGGGCTGTCTGGCCCCTCCTCTCTCTCTTGCGCCTGTGACCCGCACCTGCAGGTTGTCTCTGCCCCTCTCCCCTTCCCCCTCTCTCCACAGACAGTCCCCAAATTTCTTCCCATCTCCTGAAGATTGATAATCCTCAGTGACTAAGGGTAAAGAAGTCATAAGTTACAGTTATAGAACCAAACAGATGTGGGTTCAGTTATTAGGAGTACTATTTATTAACCTTGAGCTATTTAGGCTTTCTATGCTTCACTTTGTCTAAAGAAAAACAAAACAAAACTTCCTTCAAGAATTTTCTCTGACAATGAACATAAAACCCTTCACAGAGGTCCAAGCCACTCATCTATCAAATAGAGTTGACTCTTGCTTCCACTAAGTTTTGGTTCCTGGAAGTGGTGACTTTTCAACTTTCGTCTGGGGTGTGAGGCCAAGAGCACATGTTGAATTCAGCTCTGCCTTTTCAGAACTACATTTTAAGCAGAATGCCCTGGCACACTCATGGAAAAGCACAGGGTAGGGATTAGAAGATATTCCTGGTTCTGGTACACAATGTCTGGAGATCTTCACAGAGGCTAACACTCACTTGACTGATCACTTTAGAGGACTTAAAAACCCCAAAGGCTTTCCTGAATTGCACAAATCCTGCTAGAGCTAATGACAGAATTTTCTAAAGAGTCAAGTCAGGAGGATGCCCTCTACACTTGCAGGAAAGATAGAATTGCTGTCATCTTACAGGAGGGCATCAGAGGGCCTTCTTGCAAGTTCAAAACTTGAATGAGAATGAGTGATATCACAAATCCTTGCCCTGATAACAGTTTGGTGGTAGATCAACCATTCATGTTCATCACTAGGAAGCCCATGACGTAACTGGGAACTGGGCAAAAGGTCAGCAGCCTTAGACACTCTGAAAAAATAGGAGTTCCAGAGCTAGGAGATCATGGATCTCTACTCTTCATGTCTCTGATGTCGCTGCTCTAGAATGGACCAAGACAGAAATCTAAATACCACTGGCCATACTTGTGTCAGTGGCCCAATTACAATATATGGCTTTCAAGTCTTGTGAGTTGCCAGCACTGCTTACTGTACATAAAGCTTTCATTCTTTCAGAATGATAGAACATACTTAGAGCAAAGCATCATGGAAGGTGCTAGGAAACATAAGTATAGCATCAGTCTTTCTTGGCCAGGAATGGCAACACAAGTGCTGGTCACTAAGGCTTCTCTTATAGATTGTTCCAGTTAAATTAGCTCTCTACAGGAGCATGCCTTAGTTCTCCCTTGGCCGTTCATGACTCTACTCCTCAGGCACTAGTCAAAGCCTAGCTTAATAAAGCGTTCAGAATGTTAACACTTGCTTTGGGGGAATTGTTAATATGGATCAAGTTAAAGTGTGACTATGAGCCTCTCCTCAACCCAGGCAGAACCATATTTGACAATTTATAACAAGTGGTTTACTATCGCATTTGATAGTTAGAATCAAACTCAGAAGAGGAAGTGGACAAAGTCGAGGGCTCTCTCTCTTCCTTTCTTCCTTCCTTCCTCTTTCTTTCTTTCTTTCTTTCTTCCTTTCTTCCTTTCTTTCCTTTCTTTTTTAGCTCATCAACTAACACTTGTGAAAAATGTACCAGCAGAATAAATTGGTCTGTTCAGTCAATCTATCACTTTAGCTTGCTTCCTTTACCTGCAGTTGGGGAACCAATGAGGTATTTCAGCTCTCAGGTTTTAGATTCAGGTGGGAATCACTGATGAACTTTGGTAAGTGTCATCTTCAAGAGCATTATTTCCCTCGACATGGAAATGGAAACAATCAGGACTATATTCTTTTTATGATAGCTTTCAATGTTTTGGTTGTTTGTTGTTATGTTTTGAGCTGGGTCTCATGTACCCCAGATTGGCCTATAACTACATTACATCCCTAAAGGTGACCTTGCACTTCAGCTCTTTCTGGTTCTACTAATATGCACCATCATGACTAATTCAGGTAAGGCTGGAGATTGAACCCAGGGATTCATGCATGCCTGGTAAGCATTCAACCAACTGAGCTACATCCTTGGCATCTACTCCATTCTTATTAAATGAAATAATATAGGTTATAGTTAATTGATTCATCAATATCCCAAAATGGTATATATTAATAGCAAGAATGAGCAGCATGTTATAATAAGATGAGAACATCCTAAGTGGGCTGCCTCTCATCATAGTGAGGAAAACATCTGAGAAATTCTTGAAATGTGTTTTACATCAGAAACATTTACTTGTGAGTAGAAGGGTAGTCTGTTGACATGTGTGATTCATTTGGGCCAACATACTGACACAGATGGGTTTCACTCTTGAATCTGCTTGTTCTTGTAATTTTCTTCTTACTCACCCCACCAAAAAAAAAAAAAAGTTTCTGACATGGCCCCCAACATTTCCGCTAAATCATTCAAAACCATGACATTTTAAGAAATCATTTGCACTTTCATCTCTCCTTGGTTCCATATCTAATTGGAGCTGACTGTCTGCCTTAGTGAATTCTTGCACATACTTCCTGCAGTGAATTTTTATCATATGAGGGAAAGATCACACTCTCTAGCCAAACCAGGGACAGTAAAGGCACCTGGAGGTCCTGTTGTGTGATTGATTTTAACAAGGACCTCCAGAAGATCAGGGGTGAAAGAGGTCATAGATGTATACATGAGTTCTATAGGATAGTCTCATCATGACCAACTTCAAATTATAAAGGCAATATCACTGAACACCATCATGTTCAAACAGTGCAAATACTGTTTTTTTCCATTGCACATATGCAATGCATAGAAATGACCTCAACATTATGGCTTAAAGTAATGAAAAAACAACAAGGACAAGTTTCAACGTTCACTACCTCTGTCTTCAATATAATTTACTTTCCATTTTCTACAGTTTAATTTTAATACTGTCAGGATTTAACAAGCAGTCTAAAAATTTTCCTTTTATAAATTAGCAACCAGCTCAGGTGTACATCAGAACCCTCCTTCCCCTGTGTAAAATGAAAGGAGCACCACATGCCATTCATGCCTGCTGCAAACTAGGGTGTGACTTGGAGCCACCTGGTTTGCTTTCATAAGGCTGTTTCCCATATGTAAAGTGAGTGAGGATCTCTCCTGTTCAGAAGACAGAGCCTAGGGACCTTGTGCAGCGACCGGCAGAGCCCAGGGACATTGTATACAGCAGGTCCCCAATTATGGGAGCCATTACTCTCCCACAAGTGCATCCCAGAATTTTAGAATAAATGGAGATTTCAAGTACTGTTTTTAAAGATATAGATGTGAGTGATGAAGAATTTAGATGTTGCTCCCAAAGTGCATCATATTCAACTCAAGAGGGACACACCTGGCTGGGGTGGTGGTGGCGCACGCCTTTAATCCCAGCACTTGGGAGGCAGAGGCAGGCGGATTTCTGAGTTCGAGGCCAGCCTGGTCTACAGAGTGAGTCCCAGGACAGCCCGGGCTACACAGAGAAACCCTGTCTCGAAAAAAAGAAAAAAAAAAAAAAAAAAAAGAGTGATACACCTGATTTTAGGTGGTCTGTGAATCCATATTTTTAGTTATTTTATATATATATACATTATATATATCATGGATATATATATATAAAATCATGAAATCTTACCTTCCTATTTATTCCAAATATGTTATGATTTATACATAAACAACTTCTCTAATCAACTATATTTATTTAAAAAAGGAAAAAATCATCTCATTTAGAGAGTAACATTCAGTAACAAAATAGACAGTGAGTTTTTCTTGTGAAAAAGGACACGTGTGTTCCATAAATGACTGAAGTTTATAGAATAGTAAATTAATGTCTACATTGTCCATGATGCCATACAGCACAGGGAATGGAGAAGGGAAGTGGAAATGAGAATCTCTACAGATTGCTTCAATCACTACATAGATCTGAGGAGTCTCTGGGTGAGCAGGAATAAAGGGAGAGGGATGGTAGAATGTTGGTCATGTAGCACAGAGAAATTATTCAGGTCTCAATATAGACCCTATCACCTGGAGAGATTTCATTTGAGTTAAAACAATTCTATCCATGAAAGATCAAGAATTATGTCTAAAAGGAAAAGGGCAGAATCTTCCTAGTGAAAGATGTTCCAGATGGTAAGACAAGCCAGATTCTGATGTCACAGACTAACCTCTTTCTTTCCTTTGTCATTTATACTTCTTTTTCATGTTAACCTCTCTAATAATATAAAGTATTGGGTTTCATTTCTATCTGTGCATATGATATATTTTGATTATATTCACCCTTCTGTTGCTAATTCTTACCATCCTTGCTCCTTCCTCTCTTCTTTCTCCACATTCTTAACAATCACTCTCTATTTTAATATCCTTTGCCTCTTTTTCAAGCCCAGCTAATTACCACTCATGAAAGGAAATATGTGATACTTGTCAATGAGACTGGCTTATTATTCTAACCATGATGTTCTCCAGTTCTATCCATTTTCTTTGTCATTTTCAAGTGGCATAGTTTCATTCATGTTTATGAAACCATAAAATCCATAGAGTGTGTATATCTCATATGATTCTTCAGAGTAGCTGGTCCCTTAGAAAATAAATATTATTCCTTAAGGGACAACAGAGAACTCATAGAAAAACCAAGGAACATAAATAAGGTAAAAATCAAGGTAAATACTCTTTCTCTCAATCTTGCTCTCTCATTCACTTTTTCTCAGAGTTTATGCAAAGAAACAAATGGAAGAATCAAGTTCTTTACTTAGATTTTGAGTGTAAAACTGATACTTTGCTCTCTTGTTAAAGATTCTTTGATGACTTCTCGTGAGTCTATGTAACATTTTGCTATAACCTATAAACCTACTTGTGGGAGAACCACTTCACTGGTGTTCACCCTGTATGTATTCCTTATTCCAGCCACACTGATCAGGATTCAGTTTCCACACATTCTTCATTCTCTTTCACCGTAAGATCCTTGTCCCTACAGTTCCCTCTGTCTATGTTACTTCCTCACCCCTTACCAGGTCCCTAATGACTCCCACCTTCCTCAAAGAAACCTTTCATGACCACTGAAAGAAGGGCAGGGCATAAAATTACATCCTACTGTGATATCCCCTAAATTCCTTTAGTGGCACTGACCATAGAGAACCTTCCCTGATAATTATATGATTAGCATCTAAATACCTACCTGGTCTGGAAATTCCCTAAGACTTAGGAGTCTGCTGACATGATCATCTTAAACCCTTAGCTACTAGTATAGACCTTAGTTTCTGATGGGCAACCAGGAGATATTTTTCCAGTGAAGAGCTTTTATGCAATAAAGGAGTAAACATGCATATTTAACAACAAACTGGTTTTATCTATACACATGAATTTGTTGAGGTTTTTTTTTTTTTTTTCTGACTTTCAAGCTAGTTACTAAGAAAACTAATCCAATAAGACCTGCAGTTGGAGCTAAGAATCTAACAGGGAGCGAAAAATAATGCTTTACAGTTTACAGTCACTGCACGAAACAGACTCGAATTGTGATTGACACCTTCAATACAGGTAGCCTGAGAAGACAGGAACTATGGTAGGTATCATCTCATGGGACAGGACCTTGATCAAATCTTTCCTTCTTAGCTCCCATTTCCCTGAGATCTTGAATACTGTCATTTGAAGAATTTCTTTTCTCATGGATGTGTCATCCTGGAAATGACTCTGCTCTTTTGGTCAGGATCCACTTGTGTATTCCCAATGTCAATAACTAAAATTCCTCTGAAAGGGAGTTAAGAACTGCATATATTTATGCTGTTTAGGGGACAAAGTGTCAAAAATATTTATAAATAAAGGAAGGAGAAGTTTTAGTTTATACCTGGGGGGTGGAGAGAAAGGTAAGCTTAATTATCAACAATGCAAGTGACTTGCGGTTTCTTTTATAGGAATTCTCCTCCCACGGTCACATTAGCTCTAACCTTAAGGAGCATCAATGTGCTGAAAGTGCAGCATTTGCATTTGCCCTTTAGCCTGACTGGGGATCTTCACGATCAATGCCACCATAGCACCTTCACACGGAGAGAAAATCTGACTTCTTTCAAGGGACGGAATTAAGTTATTGAGAGATTCAAAGTAATTGCAGCTCCCACAGGTAGAAAGTGAGCTACAAGCCACCAACGTCAGTCCCTATCCAAACCAGGGGCTCTTCTACTACTTTGCAACATCACAGTGATACCATACATATAGCAGTCTACTCATATCTTGTTGCAAGGGTTCAAAGATGACCACAGGAGCTGCAGACCATGGAAAGACTCCATCTTACATGTTAAGGGATTTGTAGCAAGACCTAGGGTCTGTCTTTTACAGGAAATGCCAAAGCCTTCTTTTCACCTGTTTCTCATTATGGAATTTTCACTGTGACAGTTTCCACTCATAAATCAAGGCCTAAGTTTCCACTGGGATTGGTGAGGTTGGAACCATCAAATGGTGCTCAAAAGCATAATAAAGTAGGCCAGGCATGGTGGCGCAGGTTTGTCATCTGGCACTTGGGAGTTAAAGGTGGGATAACCACTGCAATTTTAGGGCCAGCCTTGGCTACACAACAATTAAATGTTTTTTTTATGGGGCTTGACCTGATAATGTCACTTCTAGCAATATACCCTTGATGTGCTCTAAAATCTGTGCTTGTATTAAAGAATGCTCACTAATACATTATGTATTTAAAAGAAACTTAGAAACTTTTTACTTCTACTATAATATCATTTTACAGTAAAAGATTATGCAATCACACAAGTGTTCTAGTGTTATTAAAAGTGATATTTTTACATCTAAGAAAGACTAGGAATGCATTATTAATGGATAAAATCAGATTAGAAAACAAGATGTTCAATTTAAGTCTATAGCTCTTTTTTAAGTGTATATATTTACACAATAAAAATTCTGGAAAAATATAGGTCCTATTACTAGTAGTGCTGGGATCTAAGTCTCCCATAGCTTCAAGCTAATTTTGATAGTTCCTATAGGTAGTTCCGAAAATGTCTCTATAAATTGTGGAATATTATGAATATTATGAAAATATTTAAATTAGGGGAATAGGACTGTGAGAAAGATGAAGGATGGAGAAGAGGGAAAATATTGAAGAACAAAGATCTTAAATGTGTTTTCATGAATTTTTAACAAGCTCTAAGCAACCTCAAGCCAAATATATTTGTGATTGGCATATGTGATATTGATTCTTACAAGAGTACCAAAGAAAACATAAGTATACGATGCAGAAAATATATCCGTCAGTGAGTTATCTAGAAATAGTTTCTTGGAACAAAAATACCATTGTGTACTTCCATATGACATCCTGAGCTCACAAGGATGTGGAAGGTATATTTCTCTTCCCTGAGTCCCTGGATCTTCACCTTCTGTCTTGTCATTCTAACTAGGGCGCCACACTGAGTCTGAACTTGATTCTAACCCCAATATTGTGCCTCCAGATGCCATGGAATGATTAAATATGATGCACAGGTAACCAAAAAACCTATTGTGCAATCAACATTCCCAAGAACTGCATGCTTCCCCAAAGGAATTCTCAACCAAAAGGTAATCCCATCTTCCACATTGTCTTCTAGTTTTCAACCATGACAGAATTCACTCCATTTTATACAGGATATCAGCATACAGCACAGCTAAAATCAAGAAGACTGAGCTGGCTTTGCCAGCTTCAGACCCTTCCTTCACCCAACTGTGTAATAGAGACTTAATGTAGTATTAGTGTTTGTATTTCAACAAAGCTGATGGGCAAATGCTCGAGCGGTGTTCTTATTCACCAAAGTAGTAGTTCTCTATCTGGTCGATTTAGAAGAAAATTCTCCCTAAAGAAATTTAAAATCTATGTAGTATACTGTCTTGAACCTCATCTTTCATCCTACACTGGTCCTAAGATCTAGAATAAAACTTCATATTGACAGAGCCAACACAAGACTAGTACAATCAACATTTGATCATACAAAAGGGATGGACTCAAAGGGTCCTTTCAATTCCCAAGAGGCTATTGGCAGCTGATGGCTTCTGTGGGAGGGAAGTCATTTTCTTCAGTGTTGTTTCCATACCTGAACCCCATATGCTCACACTTACAATCACAGGACAGCTCTGATCAAACAGGTTACAAAATCACAACAAAACAAAACAGTATAAAAATAGGAGGGGGATTTACTGGAAGGAGAGGTTAATGGGGAAGGGTAGGGAGGGTAGGGGTAACTGTACATGTGTGTGTGTGTGTATATGTGTGTGTGTATAAAATTGTCAAAGAATAAAATAACAATTTAAAAATTATACTGTAAAAAAAAAAATCCTGTATGTATTGATTGTAAGAAACTTTGTTTCTTAGAAGCTAGCTTACTGTAAATGTCATATAAATTCATTGAAATGTGCATTTTAACCTTATTTTTATTACCAAGTGATATAAATGCTAATAGTCATAGCATTAGTGTTACAATTAAATCTAAAAAAAAAACACACAATAGATATTTTCACAAATGTACAATTTGTAAGCCAACCCTCTGCCTAGTTTAGAAAACAGCAACAGCTCCATTGTCTTTCACTCAAGGCTCCCAAAGTTAGTACGTCACCTATGTCTTTTCCAAGATGGAAGACAGGAGACATGATAGGAGGGAGGATGCTTGGTCTTCCTGAGTCTGATCAGAAAAGAGAGGAATGTTTTCTCAGGATACATTTAATATATCAGAGATAATCACATGATCATACATAAATAACTGCAAGAGGGTAGGGGAGGTAGCCTGTGTGCCCAGTAAGAAGCAGAAACAGTGTGGCGTGCACCTCAGTAAGTGGGTTAGCTGAGATGAGTATAATAACAACAGAGTGGTCTCTGAATGCCCTGGGAGCTGCCCCAGAGAGGTGAACCCCAGCCTGTCATACTTGTATCCAGAGTGCTGCTCAAGAATGCCTGTATATATATATAATGAATAATGATGCAAGGCTCTCTGTCAAAAAACCTTAATTGCCTCTTCTTAAAAACTACTTTGATTTTTTTTTCCTTTTTTTCAGAAGAGAACACAAGAACTTCAATAGTAGCAATTGAAAGACAAAAGGCTCATCGAAATATCCCTGAGTTAGTTTGAAAATTACGTCCACCAAAGTCATATTCCTTGTTCAGCCAGGTAATTTGGGGTTTTCCCCTCAACAGTAAACCTAGTAATTAGTGATACTGTGGTATTAATCACCGTAGCTTATCTCTCCTCACCATGAACTTTAGCTGAATTGAGATTTCATGAAGGAAAGAAGAAGAAATGAAGAGAAGACAAAAAGGGAGGAAGGGAGGGAAGGAGGGAGGGAGGGAGGGAGGGAAGAGGGAAAGGGAGGGAAGGAGTGAGGGAAAAGGAGGTATAGTAAGGAGGAGAGAGCAGTTCCCTTTTGTCATATCTTATCCTTTGGTGAACAGCTGCTGCAGGCATTTAAAACTAACCTCCCTGCTCTAACTACAGTAACAATAGACAGCCCCAAGTGATGAAGTTCCTGAGTGTTTGAGACCAGGTTATAACTTCCTTTGGTAATCTGGTTCCATAAGAAAAATATGCATGAGGACAGAGGACAAATTATCTTTAATTCCTACAGGAAAAGATTCAAGTCTCTTGGGGATTTGAGTTTACTTCTGAGAGAGATGCTGGGCTATGGAACCTTTTTTTTTTTTTTTTTTTTTTTTTTTTTTTTGATCACTGTTTAAGTAGATTTTAAGACTATAAGCATAAAGGTAATGTTTCCATTAGTAAAATACCTTAACTCTGCCTCTACTCTACCTGACACTCTTGGTGTTAGGGAGCAAAAGTGGAAAACAGGTGGAAGATGTTCCTTTAGCACATCTGCCTGAGATGAAATACTTTCACCGCCCTGTTCCCTCAGCCTAAACCCTCATCCAGAGTCCAATGAGCTCAGCCCAGTACCAATAAACTTACAAGAAAGAGATGCATAGATGGCTAGTAGGAGCACAAGCATAGGAAGCAGTTCTGTTTAAAATGTGATTGGGGGTAATTGTGTTCATATTTTTGGAGCCAGTGATTAAGTTTCTGAGCCCATTTCATAGGAAAAAATTATAAAGAATGCCTATTGTACAACTGTTTATGACTGAAAATGCCAAGAACAGGAATTGACTGAGTTAATTTTGCATGTAGAAGACACCAAAGATGTTTGAGATTATGCATATAAAATATACACCAAAGGAAAGCTTTATCTCCATTCACCTGCAAAGTATTACAAGTTGGGAATTAGTAAACTGACCTTTTGTAAAAGGTCTGTGTGAGTGAAGTTTTGGTTGGTTGGTTAGTTAGTTGGTTGGTTTTTTTGGGGGGGGAGGGTCTGGAAGAGTATACATTCTTATGTCCTTTCTGAATAGCTAAAGTAATATACCTTGGTTTCTTTTGTTTTAATATTTATTTTATTTTTTGTATATGACTATGCTGTAGTTGTCTTTTGATGCACCAGAAGAGGGTATTAGATCCCATTACAGATGGTTGTGAGCCATGTGGTTACTGGGAATTGAACTCAGGACCTCTGAAAGAGCAATCAACACTCTTAACTGCTGAGCCACCTCTCCAGGCCCCATACCTTGATTTCTAAAGCTGGAATATTTTAATGACAAAATTCAAGAATGGATTGAAATTGCACTTAGATATGAGTTTGAAAGTAATCCCATTTTACAAGGACACTTCAAGTATTATGTTAAATGGAACGATGCAAGGAAAATTTGTTAATACAATTTGGTTAAAAGATTTAAATATAATATTTATATATTTTTTTCTTGTTCCTAAAGTCTCTTCAGGAATAATAATTCTTTGGAAGGTGTAAACACATACGCAGGCACACACACTTTGCAAATATCACCTCACTGGCAACTCTACTTTCTCATATCTTAACAATAATTCCAAAATCGTAAGGGTCCATGAAGCCTGGGAGTAGTAATGAAACCCATGAAGCCTTTCTGCTTTGTGCTGTGATCTGGAGCCTGAGAGGAAAAGCCAGGCACAGAAAGATCCAAGCCAGACCTATATTTCTACTTCCATGTTACAGGTCCCTGGTTCTAGAAAGAATTTTCAGCCTGAGGAAATTCCAAGAATCAGAAAAATCATCACATATGTTGCCCTGCGTTTAGACCTTGAGTATACATACCCCTGGCAGATAGACTGAGCCACCCCACGGCAGCTGAGTCAAGCCTCCTTTTGCAAACAGTCCCCTTACAGCTCTTTCAGGCAGAATCCGATTTTGTTTCTCTTTTGATAACAACCTATCTTAGGAGATTGCCTCTGTATCATTTTAAGTCAGCCTCTCTCTCTCTCTCTCTCTCTCTCTCTCTCTCTCTCTCTCTCTCTCTCTCTCTCTCTCTCTCTCTCTTCTCTCTCATATTTAATCACATGGTCTGCTCCTGTACTCTTTGTTCCCAGGGGTTTGTCAGAGGAGGTCTTTCTTTCCGAGTGTGATGCATATCACACTGTTAGCTTGGGGTTCAACTCCAGCTCCTAATGTCAGAATCCTTTCAAAGCTTTAGATTCCAGTGTTGATTTGGGCAAAGGGTACTTGCCTTAAGCAAGAGAATCCATTAAGTTAGTCTAGACCACCAAGTTTGCAAGTTATTGGGGAGTGTTGCAGGGAAGCATACACATGAGTCCAGCGTCAATTCTGTCCATCAGAAGAATGTAGATAACGTCTGAAAACATTTCTAGTTGTTACCAACTCTAAGGAAGGGGAAGAGAGGGTTGAGCACACCCGAGTAGTAGAGATTAGGAGGTACTTCATTGCCCGCCTAAGCTGGTGGTTCTCAACCTTCCTAATGCTGCAACTCTTTTATACGTTCCTCCTGTTGTGGTGACTTCTAACCACAAAATTATTTTTGCTACTTTATAACTATACTTTTGCTACTGTTATGGATTGTACTATAAACGTCTGCCTTTTCCAATGGTCTTAGGTGACCTCTGTGAAAGGTTTGTTCAACTTTCAAAGGGGTCGAGACCCACAGGTTGAGAACCACTGCAAGAGGCACTCTCTGCCCTACCCAACAAGAACAGAAAAGAAGTGGATAGCCTAAAATGATAATCCTGTCGGAGGCTGAGAAACCTGGTCACTTTCAGACTTAGGTAAGCAGATGTTCCCAGGAGAGAGGAGTCTCCTGCTCAGGGCCCAGAGGAGTTTCTGATTTGGTAGGGTCAGGGCAGGGCCAGTAAATTTGCATTTCTCAGGAGTTTGAAGGCAGTGCTGACAGTATGTTTTGGGGAGCAAAGTCAGAGAACTGCTATCTGGGGTGTCAGAAAGCATTCCTACACAAATGACACGTTTAGCAGATACAGGTTAAGGAAGAACATACCATTTGCTTAGCAGTTAGTGAGAAAAGCCCGGAAATAGAAGGCTAAGTCCCTGAGGATCAAGGAACTGAAACAAGGGCAGAAACAATTCAGTGACACTAGAGAGGGGTCCAGGATGTTTAAGGACAGTAACCAAGCCACTTAAGAGAACTTGCCCAGGCAGTTCAGGTAGAGAGGCAGAGCAAGGCATGTTGCTTCCAGTTTCTCATAATAAAGGAACGTGTCTGTAGCCTGTCCTAGTTTCTAAACATAGGTTAGCTTTGGACTACTCATGTGATCAGGGATAAATTATTTACCTTCAATGAGCCTCAGTTGTCTCACCTGTAAAATGGGAACATTCAGGGCCAGTTCACTAGACTCTCCTGAGAATAAATGAGATCACATTCATAAAAGTGTCCAGCGCTGGGGAGGGCTCAATGGATGTTAATTCACTTCTATTAAGGCTAAATGATGAAAGGGCAAGGGGCTCTTCCAGCGTCTTATTTGCATCTCAAAGAGAACACAGCAAAGCATGATGTCAGCATCCCAGTTCTGTCCAAAGAGCCCTGCATCACCAGTGTGTGCCAAACCTGCGCCAGGGCCTGCTGCTGGCATGCTCAAGTGCAAATTAGGCAACTGTCTGCCCACACAAAAATGCTACAAAGCTAATGCTAGGCTTGTAGATACCATCACAGAGCTCAGGCCAAAGTTACCTCATTTATAGATGTTTGGATACTTCACAGGCCCTTTTACCATTTCCCTTATTGTTTTGTAGCCTGACAATGGGAGAAACAGCCTTTAGAACCACAGTAAATAATAATACTTAGCACTTAAATAACATTTGCCATCTTCAAAGCCATTTGAAAACACACATAAATTAAGATGTACCCAGCCCCGGCCTTGGGAAAGTGTTATTATCTTTGTTTCTTCAAGACAGCAAAGAGGATGAGGTAATGCAGTTGCCCAAAGCCTGTGGCCAGTTGGCATCAAAATGGGCTGCTTTAATCCAGTCCAGGCACCCCAAGGAGGTCCATTCCAGAGTGAAGTGGCTGTGGACTGGTCCCTGGGACATAGATGATGCACTGAGTTTCAGGGAAGGAGGATAGTCCACATTTCCAGTCGTTCTCAACAACACAAATGTACACAAACGTCCCTAGCATCATCTAAATTAGACCTCCATGGATACTTTTGACCATTCTTGGCTCCTTAACTCTCATATTCTGCAACCACCCAGAAAACTACATTAACGTCATAATCTTTTCTGCGTTTCATAATTATGTAATTTAATAGTGATAATATCTCAAACTGTCCTCATCTGTAAACTGGGGAGATAATGACCTCCCCAGGATAGCTGTGAGGACAATATATGGAAAGTGCCAGGTGGGTAGGCAATCCACACAAGCAAGATTTCTTTATTGTGGTATGATTGACGTCACCACCATTGTATTTATTATATTATTTATGCAAGTAACCCATGTGTTCTGTCTTAGGGTGATCTTCACAGCCCTCTCATGAAGACGAGCAGGTAATGCCCTGTGGAAGCCTAAAGAAGGGAAAAAAAGCTAACTCAAGATCCATAGCCACTTACAGACAGAGCAGGACAGAGCTGGTAGGATGTTATATTCTCTCTCTTGTCCTCCACATTCTGTGCAAGCAATAGCACTTCTGCTTTCCCCCACCTCTTATCTCCTCACCAATTCAAGAGACATTTATTAAGCTCCTCTTCTATGCCACACACATCCTCAGGGGTTTGGGGGTTTATGAGATGTCTTCAAGGCACTTGTTTTTCCAGAAGATTCTGGTCATCTGAAAAAGATTAACACAACTCGCAGCTGTGTCTAGGAATCTAACCTGTGAAGGGCCCATCTAGAATGGCTACTACCAGGGCAAGAGAGACTGTTCAGTGAGCAATGTGCATGGTGTGCACATATGAGGTTGTGAATTTTAATCCCTCAAACCTATAGAAAGCTGAACTAGATGGTACATGCCTGTAATCCTGGCGCTCTTACCACAAGATCGGAGGTGAAGAAAGAGTCCCTAAAAACTGGCTGGCGTGTGCAGCAGCAAAATCAAAAGACCTTGCCTCAAATAAGTTGGGAGAAACTCTTAGGCTATCTACTGACCTCTGCATATGTTCCATGGCACACACACACATACACAAATAGTCACAACCAAAATGTGGCATATGGAAAGTGCCATCATCCATCCCTACCCTCATTTCTATTTCTACATCTGTGTCACTGAAGGGATGACATTCTACAAACTTTGCAAGGGAACTGGCTAAGATCCCCCTCACTTGTCCCAGGATAGAAGCGTTTCTTATTTAGATGCCTGGAAGTCCTTTATGCTTATTCGGGTCAGGGGTTATTTTTCTTGTGTGTGGTACTAATTAAGGGTGCAGGCTTAGGGGTCAGAGGTACCCAGATCCAAACTCAACATCGGCATTTTTCTGTACATTTAACCTGACATCACAGACACTGAGCTTGCTCTCAGAGAGATGAAACCGAATGCTGGTGGGGAAACTATGAGAAGCCAGACACACAGTACACAGCACTGAAAGGTCCGTGGGAACACTTCAAAATAGCAGCTGCTGTCACCATTAGAGTAGTATTGTAATCATTTCACATTCATATTTTCCTAAGAAATTTAGAGCCAATTCTCAAGACAAAAGTTGGTGATGATTTTGCCAGTATCTCTCCCGTAGATCATCTTATTATGGACTAATTATCTGGTATGATAGAGACGGGACTCTTGAAAAAAAATAAAAAGGAGAAAGGAAAAACAATACATGAGACCAAAGGATCAGGTAATTGGAATCAAAGAGCAAGTTGAGGCCCAGTGCTACTTCCTATCAGCATCGGGTGGGGAAAAGTCATCCTTGCTATGACTCTTCTTTCATTTACACAACAGAAGTTTAATAGGCCATTAAGGATCCAATGACATAAAATGTGTAAAAAAAGATGGCACAACCCAAAGCTAATAAAATACTTGTTACATTACTGATTCTCTGGGTCTATTTACTCTATAAATGGGAGAAAATTAGCATGGGAAAGTGATGAGATGGAGAGTTTGGGGTCAAAAGATGGAAAGGTAATTTGTCTTATCATTGAGTACCCACTGTGTACAGCAGAGTAACAATACATGGCTCTTATTACAGACATATCTAAGATAAAACACTAGTTTTGTTGTCTCTTGGCTGGGAGGCTTTCCCTCAGTGGCTTCATCTCTCTGGGTCTCCGTTTCCCAACACATAAATGTGGTAAGAAGTACATCTGGATTGCTGCCTCTGAGTGAGACAAACTTGAATCTCTGCACTTGAGTGCAGGCTGAAGAATGACAGACATCATGTGAATGCTCATTTTTTCCTCTCACAAACCTAGAGAGAAAAGGCAGCTTGATCAGCATGCTTGGCTCAGTGTTTTGGAGACTAGAATCACTTGTCTCCTGGAGAGAATCCTGGAAAGAACAGCACAGGATGGGACAGTGCTTATCTGAGAGAACTGCAGGAATGGTGTTAGAAGTCCAAGGTCCTTTCGACTAGAGAGCTACAGTACAAAGAAGGTTCCTAAAATGAGGAGCAGTGTGTGTGGTATTTACTGCATGAGAGGTCATGGAACGTAATACAATGGGCTATCCCAGTCAGCCTGGGTATTACAATTATCAATACTTAGCAAACCGTTCCAAACTTAGAGACATAAAGCAGGCTCTGGTTTTCAGGGGAGAAAAGAAAGAGAAAGGAGGGGGACAAAGAAAGAAGGCAGGCAGAAAGGAAGGGATAAAAAAACTGAAAATTACAGAATAGTGGAATTTACTTGAATTGAAAATTGGGCAGTAAAATCAAAACCCCCTTTCCCTGTTCCTGGAGGCCCTGGAGGTTGCTTTGGTGAACTCTGACATCCCTGGCAGTTCTCAGCATCTGTGGCCTTCCCCATGGACCCTGCATGGTGGTGATTAACTTTCCCTTTTCCCAAGATGAGTAGCGCAAGCTTTCATCTTGCAGTGTTTATAAATGCCTTTGAAAGTGGAATGTGCCCTGTACATATGCAGAGCTATCATTAATACAGTGTCCAAACACCTCTCTCCACATGGTAGTTAAGGAACAAAGCATCAAGCTGTGAATATGGGAGATGTTTCAGGGTAAGCATGTGTGTGCACCCATCCCAGTTAAGGAAGCTTCGTTATTCTCAACCCTCCTTGGAAGGAATACCAGAATACGCACAGCAGCCAAACAGACAAGAATGTGAGCCCTTCACAGGCTCAAATAGAGAACAGGGTGACAAGACTGGAGCCTAATTGGCTCTTTTTGATGAAGCTTCCTTTGGCTTAAGACCGTGAGAAGGCAGTATGAGAAATATAACAGGACCCTACACTGAAGACTCAGATGTAACGGGAACATTGACCTGGTGTCTAAGTTTACTCTCAGAAGATAGATTTTTAGGTGAGTCAATGACCTTCAAATGCAGAACGATCTACAGAGTTGAATAAGAAATGAAAGGAAGAAGTCCCACTCATATACAGCCAGAGGCACATTGTCCAAATATGAGGTTGTGTAGGCAAAGTTCATCGCTTTTAAGTATTTCTGTTCATTATTACTTTAAGGACCCATGAAAGCCATGACCCCTATTTGTGAAGGCTCATGTAAACAAAATTTCATGCAGATCAGATATTCCCCAGAGTTCTGTGCTCTCTGGGCCCTTTCTTCTCCTCCTTGATAAATGTGATGCAGAAAAGCCAAAAGGTTTCAAAGCAAAGAGTAGACCTTCTCCAGCCCTTGGCCCAGGGCATCTAGTCCAGGGTGGGATATAACAGATATCTGAGAGAAATCATTATTTAATAGATAAACCCCTTTAATGGATAAATTTGAAACTGAAGAGATGAAATAGATAACTACCCTGCCTTTCAAACCTGAGGACAAGATTTCTGACTCTGGGAAACCATGTAAATTCCTGGTCGGAAAAGCAGCCCCCAGCGCTCAGAAGGCATGGACAGCAGATCTCTGCAAGGGCAAGGTAGTCTGCCTTCATGAATAAGATAGAGAGCAACAAAGGAAGAAGCTAGACACCAACCTTGGGCCTTCACATGCCTTTGCATACATGTGTGCACACACATAAGTGTTCTGCTGCACAGTGAACCTTCCTACATATACATGCCACACACGTGTAAAGAAAAATCAAAAGCAAAAATTATAAATAAATAACTATTTCTGAGACACTGATATCTTAGCTGTAGCGCTGACATCTTTGTTTCATATTGTGATTGCTCATTACGTTTTTTACTAAGTGGCTGAATTATGAGCCATGTCAAGGACATAAGAATGGCAAAATATGTGCTGTCTTCCTCCCAGGGCACCGGAGAATTAAAAACCAAAACACCAGGGTATAGGAGTGCAAGTATTTATGTTCAGAACTCAGGATTCTGAGAGAGGTGGAGCTCTGTGAGTTCAAGGCCAGTTTGGTCCCATATAGCAAACTACAGGCCTCCTAGAGCTACTTGTATTGAAATAAAACAGCAGCACACCATATTTTTCTTTTCTGTTCCATCTGTTGTATTTTTTTAGATTTTAGTGGTCTTTCAATTACTACATATTAATTTTATAGAATAATGGGTTTCATTGTGGAATTCTTACATAGGCATATCATATATGTTGAGTATATGTAGGCTTCATTGCCCTCTGGCTGGCTCCCATCACTTTCCCCAGTAGTATTCTATTCCCTGGTCTGCTTTTGTTATCAAGAGCCTACAAACATGAAAACACACATTTGACTTTCTGACAGTCGCTTATTTCATTTAACCTTGTTCTTCTGTACAAGCAATAGAATTCTTTCTTATGTATACTTGTGTGTGTGCGTGTGTGTGTGTCTGTGAGACAGAGAGCGAGGAGAGAGAGAGAGAGAGAGAGAGAGAGAGAGAGAGAGAGAGAGAGAGAGAGAGATTTATTTTCTTTATCCAGTCATACATTGAAATATACCCAAGACCATTCCAAAATGTAGCTGTTCTTTGAAATAAACCCTGTCTTGAAGATTCAGCAGCTCCACTGCAAATGCGAAAACTAAAACTTACAATTGTGAATTGAAGAGATTTGTTTGGAGTCATCCTCAGTGGATCCCAAAGTGAGGCAGACTTTAAGCCATTGAACTTTTTTAACATCAGCGTTTCAGTATACTTCCTAAGCCTTCATCATCCCTCCATCATAACAAGAATAGCAGTAGGTAAGACATGCAATCTGCCATGCAGTGGTAGTGGTTCACCTTTAATTCCAGCACTTGGGAGGCAGAGACAGGAAGATCTCTGAGTTAGAGGCCAGTCTGTCACCAGAGTGAGTTTCAGAACAGCAGGGACAACCTAGAGAAATCCTGTCTTGAAAAACTAAATACTCAGCTAGAAGACCATACTCCATATACAGGCTGCATGTTTTGGGATAGCCCCCACTCCAGATGTTTGAGACCTGCATGAAAACCAAGCTGGACATTTACAACATATGTGCAGGGAGGCCACATGCAGCCTGTATATGGAGTATGGTCTTCTAGCTGGGTGCCTCATCTGGCCTAAATGGGAGAGGAAGCACCTAGCCTCTCAGAGACTTAAAGTGGCAGGGTGGGGGATACAGGAGGAGGGGGTACTCAGAAAACAAGAGATGGGGAAGGATTGTGGGAAGGGGTGACTGGGACAGGTTATAAAGTGAATAAGCAAAAAAAAAAATTAAATTAAATTAAAAAAAGCAAAAAAAAAAAAAAAAAAGAAAGAAAAACTAAATACTCACTAGTGCACTCACTAGGGTTGAAGTCCAACCCTCCAGCAAGTTCTCTCTTTATGAAAGACAAGAGTAAGGAAGGCCTACAAAAAGGAAAGCCAGAGTAGAGCAAAAGGGCTTCTGAAAGTTAAACCTTCTGGTTTCTTTTGCTAAAGCAGTCATCTTCCTTGAATAGGCAAATACACACCTCCACTGGATAGTACATTATGCAAACAAGAAATAGGAGGGAACACTAAAGACCACTGAAAGGCAGGGCCCAGGTGGAAAGCCACATGCTGCCGTACCTCCCTGCTCTCTTTGTGCCCACTGGACCTCTGTACATTACTCTCTTACTCCAGGATTTCTCCCGATTGAGGGATTCCAACTTCCAGGTACCTTGAGGGCTTTTTGGTAAAGTACCACAAGAAAATTAAGTTAGAAAACAGGTGGGTTTTTTTTTCTGTTCTTCTTCCATCTCAGCCTCCCCCCAACCCCCACAGAGTAAGTTGAGACAGCTGCTGGATCCCTTCAATCTGCATCTTAGATTGCCCACTTTGCTCACCTGACCCTTTAATACGAGCACCACAGCTTTTTTTTTTTTTTTTTTACCATGATCCTCTGCTAAGTGTGCAATCAGCACATAGAATGTGTGTGGTAGCTGCATGTGGTAGCTTATGCACATAGACTAAGAACTCAGGAGGCTGAGGCAAAAAGATTGCTGCAAGCTCAGGGCCAGCTTGGGCAGCACTACGAGATTATGTCACAAAACTCAAAAACAACCAACCACCAACCACCAAAACCACAAATGGAGCAAACAAACAAACGAAAATAACAAAACTAACTAAAAGTTAAAGTATAGGACTAAAACCAGAACTTCATAGTGAAACAAACTTGTCTGAATGGTTGGCAACAAGCTGAACACTCACTACCTAGTAGCAGTAATTACAGGCAAACAATCAGTACCCTACTGCTACAAGCATATAACTTCCAATTCAGCCACAAATATGGCCACTACATACAATGACTTGCTAAGTAATCACTCAATATAATGTTATAAGGTCCTTTAGGAAGACGGGGTCTTTTGTCACCAACAGCCCTTCTTAGCCACTTACATTAATCAAAGGGACAAAAAAGAGATAGATGTTTTGTGTCATTTGCTCCTTAGGTTAGGATAGTTCACTTGTATTGAGTTTGCATTCACATATGGTTGTCATAAGCCTTGCTGGATGAAGCATGGTGAGCCAAGCATCCTTCATAGGTCTTCAAAGCCTCCAACTGGCAGGTGAATCAGGAGCAAGTTCTGAGCTCCTCTATAAGAGTGACCCCCAAACTTGAGAGATATTCCAGGTAGGCACATTAATGTGCATCATCTTTCTGAAGTACAGCTTAGAATAAAAGTTTAAATAATTGTCATAACTGATACACATTAGTGTCTCCTTTATAACACTTCTATTGAGGATTGTTTTTTTTTTTTTTTACAAAATTAAAGGAGATATGAAAAGAACAATAACACAGATGATCAAAAATATAAGATTAAGAGGGTGGAGAGACTACTTAATGACTAAGCACTGGCAGTTTTTCAGAGGACTCAGGCTCCATTCCCAGCACACACGCCTTGGCTTACAATAAGCATCTGTAATTCTAATCCTAAGGTATCGGAAGCCCCCTACTGGCCTCTCTGGACATTGCATGTATGTGGTGCATACACGCAGGCAAAATACCCACACATACACAAATATAAATAATGCACGTTTTAAGAATTCAGGGGTTAAAAATCTAGAGCTGAACCTTCAGTGTAGGTAGGAATTGCATTGAAGAAGTATCAGTTAGGGTTGAGCAGTCCATAATAGTCACTTACTCTCTGTATTTTGTTATCTATCTCCATAGTGGTTTCCATCTCTTACAAAAAGCAGCATCCTTGATGAAGGATGAGAACTAAAATCATGGAAGATGGGATAAAAAGACTGTAAGAGGCAGAGCCCCAAGACTCCTTTGGTAAATCTTGTCACTTAGATACAACAGAGAAAGGGCACCCATAAATTCTCAACACTATAATCTATTTCAAAAAGACATGATGAGACCCAAAGGAGATGGCATGAGGTACTTACAGCAGAGCCTGTACAAGCATGGGAAGAACTCTGTTTAGTGTGATTGTCCTACGGAAGACACTCTAAGTGGTTTCGTTACTAGAATTGTTCAGGTCAGAACCTGGGCTCTGACAGCTCTAAGGTCACCTGTCTTCAGCAGGCCCTTTAAAGACACAATAGTGGAAAGTAGAAAGGAAATTCCTTCCATGTGTCCATAGTGGGAATACCAAAGAAATCTAGTAACACCCCACCTCTGCAATTCCGTCCTTGCCCTTGACATGAGGCTTACGTTTAAATATAAGACAAGAGTTAGCATGTATGTAAGCAGTGTCTGGTCAAGGTGTAGTCCTGCCCATCATCACTGTCCCATCTCCAGTGCCTCCTCTCCTTATAGGTAGCCTCACAAATCAGACTTGTGTGAAATTTCTTCTTAGGGAAAAGCCCCTCCTCTGTGGCACCAACACTTCTGTTTTCCCAACACAAGATTTATAATGAAATAATTCCTTGGATTCTGCTGTTTCATCTGTCTGAAAACCAAAAGAAACGGGTGAAGGCATCGCTTTACTTTTATTCACACCCTGTGGTTAGCGTTGCATGTTATCGTCAGTTGTCTGTGTAAATGAGAAGGAAAGCTCAGCCAACACTGTGATAAGACTTTTTAATGTTAATCTTGCTTGATTGCCTAATTCTTCCCTATGCTAGATATTGGGATGCATTTCAAATATATACAATTATATATATAATATATATATATATATATATATATATACACATCAGCTTAAGAAGTATTTTTGATACATACTGATTTACATCACTTTGCAGCTATTTGGTGTCTCCGCTTACCCTTTCTCCATCTCTGCTTCCAATATCACAAGTAGAAAGGAAACACAAGTAGAAAGGAAAATTACACCTCTTCATACCTAAGGACACAAGATTTTTTTTCCCCTTAGAGTCCTCAAGACATTGGCATGGAATACATTTTCTTTGGGAAATTTACAATGCAGAAGCATATTGTTTTTTAGGGTAGAAATAATTAGAGCCTGGTGGCACATGCCTATCATCTAAATACTTATGAGGCTGAGATGGAAATATGCAAAATAAAAGGTCAGTCTGAGCTGAATAGTTAGAGCTTGGCACAATATTAAAGAGAAATACAAAAAGAGTTGAATAGATCTGCTATATAAACAGTCTTGTCATTTATTTTATAAAAATACTGAGCCCTGAGATTAAATCAGATGTATTTGATATTACAGTATGCAAACTCTTGAGGCAATAGCAACATAGAAGTTACAGGGGTGGGCATAGTGCATATAACAGTGAATTGGAATTGTTATAAATAAAATTTTGCTGGAAGCAACTAGAATTTGTTTTTCTGCTCAAATGAGAATTCTCCACCCTATGCATGATATTCACTTATATTGTTAATGTAACTTGGTGTGTCACCAAAAAGATACACCTCTGTGTATTTCTATCAGGGCATTTCCAGAGTAATTTAACTGAAGAAGGAAGGCTCCCTCTGAATGAAGATGCCACTATTCCCTGGGCTTGATCCCCAAAGGAGCAGTGTTCATTCATCTCTCTCTGCATCCTAATTGCAGATAGAGTGTGACCAGCTGCCTCATGTACCTGCTGCCATGCCTTCCCCATTCCTTTCAAAGCACAAGACAATTAAGTTCCTACAGTAAGTGCTTCCTTCAGGTAGCTTGTCACAGCAGTGAGATAAATAACTACTATATTGCTAGATATTAAAGACAGATAGGATTGGTTCACTGGTGAACATGAACAGATAACATGATTATTTGACTTGACATTACACAAGGCCATGTCTCTGTCCGCTAGAAACCTGCCACATTGCTTCTTCATTTTCTCAGGGTTTATAAAATTATCAATCATATATTTGGAACTGGCAAATAGAATTATCAGTCATATATTTAGAACTGGCAAATGATCTATTTTAAATTCCCTATGATTACAGCCTCCCTCCTTCTCTCTCTCTCTCTCTCTCTCTCTCTCTCTCTCTCTCTCTCTCTCTCTCTCTCTCTCTCTTACTTCTCATTCAAATGCCTATTGTTCCTTCCATCCTTGACTCAAGAGCAAGAGACAGGAATAAGGATTAACCTCAAATACAAACCCACAGAGCAAACCTGACCAGTGAATCCCAACACAGGAATGCAAACACCCTCATCAAGCCACTGACACAGTGGTCATGTGCTCCAATAAATCTGACTGAAACAGTTTGTGTCCTCATAAGCCAATGAGCCTGAAGAGAGCAGATTATTTTCATATTTATAAATTAACCTCCTAATAGAAGATTAAACAGTAAATTTTTTTCACACATCAGAAGATTGAGGTTCAGAGTGAGTTCCCCAAAGGGCTTAGCTAGTTAACGGCAGAGAAAGTACACAAAGAATTTTGTGATCTGTAGTTTCTACTCTGATCAGGCTGCTATAGGATCTGTATCATCAGATATTTCAATTGCTTGTATTATAATCTGAGAAGTCCATGGAGCTATGAAATTCCCAGAAGTCATTCTCAGAAGATAGCATGACTCGTGGTGGATTGAACTTTGAGCCAGGTCTTTGTAAGGGCACAGTATGATGGATACTAACAGTAAATAAACTACATTTGGTAGATGTGGGGGGAGATATGGCCTGGGAGCTGATATGCACATACCCAGAAGATGTTGTGGCTAATCTTCCCAGCCTCGGTTCTGTCATTCTGACTGGCCATCCATGATGCTACTCACCAAATGACTCAGAAATATGTGTAAATTAGACAGTGGGCTCTGGTTTATCTCATGGTTTAACACCAACAACTAGTCAACTGATATCTTAAAATAGCCCTAGAATCTCAAATTAGAAGGACTTTTTGATGTTATATGGTATATTTAGTTAGACTCTGGGGTTCTGAATGATTTGGTTTAAAGCTTCTGCAAACAACTAGTTCAGGGTCATTTAAACATTATCACTTTCCAAGACTTAGGTTCCCACCAGAAATGTGGAAACAGCATCACTGCTATTTCATTGGACAGCTGCATGAACTCTATATATGACTGATGTAAGCACAAAGGAATAATGGGCATTAATATACCCAAAGGCATTTGTGTGTAGGGCTACATGTGTATGCAGGTATACATGCAGTTATACCGACCTAGAGGTCACTGGGTATGCAAGACTAGCTAGCCAGTGATCCACAGGTAGCTCTCCCCATTCACAGAATTGAGACTACAAGTGTGTACCACTATGCACAGCTTTGTTTGAACATAGATCCTGAACATAGATTTGAACAAGCGTCCTCATATTTGCACGGCAAGGGTTTTATTAACCAACCCATCTCCTCAGTCTCTGGCTTTTTAAAATCTACTTTATCAGATCAAAATCTGCACCTAAAACAATTTGCCTACATTAAGTACCTGGTAGTTTGCTAATATACAGTTAGCCACTCCCATAGACACAATCTCAAATTTGTCCTTGAAATATGAAAGGTTTTTTGACAATCTGTTAAAACAGGTTCATTTTCTCACAACTACTAATCTGCTCTTCATTCATCTGGTCTGTGGGTGTGGACAGGTTTCGCTGCACTAGAGTTTCATGTATATGGAATATCATAGTATATAATTTGTGTCTGGTATCTTTTCAATATATTGTAAGATGCTGCATGTAGTATCAACAGTTCCTTTCCTTACTATGTAATATATTCCATTTAATGTGTATGTGTATACACACATGTGTGTATATATATATATATATATATATATATATATATATATATATGTATATATATATGTGTGTGTATTTATGTGTATTCATATGTGTATATCAGAAATATGTTGTATACAAATATCATTGTATATTTACCTATTCACCTGTCCACAGCAATTTCCAATTTGGGTTATCACAAGTAAAGTTGCCACGAATACACTATACAATTATTTTGGTAAATGTATTTTCTCTTACTAAACACTTTGGAGAATAATGGTGGCTTGATGGTAAAAAGCAAAATACTGAAGTCTGGGAATGAGACGCCTTTAATCCCAGTACTCAGGAGGCAAGGCAGGCAGATCTCTATTAGTTTGAGGCCAGAGTGCTTTACAAAGCAAATCCAGGATAATCAGGGCTATTTCACAGAGAAACCCTGTCTTGAAAAAACAAACAAACAAAAAACTACAGAAGAAGAGGAAGATGAAGGTGAAGAAGAGGGGGTTGAGGAAAGAAAAGGAGAAAGAGGAGGGGAGGGAGAAGAAGAGGAAGGAGGAGGAGGAAGGAGAGAGGAGGAGAGGAAGAGGAGGAGGAAGAGGAGGAGGAGGAAGAGGAGAAGGAGGAGAATCTTCTCTGGGATCTGGCATCTTACTCTCTCACCAGCAATTCAGAGACTTAATTGCTTACACTTAACATGGACACATAACATCACCTTTCTCAGTTTAGTCATGTTCATGGGTATATTGAGAGCTCATTGATGTTATAATTTCCATTTCCCTCGTGAAAATCATATAGTACATTTTTATGGATATTTATTTTCCATTTCTGTATTTTCTTTCATGTAGGGTCTGTTCCTAACTTTTACCATTTACAGGGATGTCTTATTATTACTGAGGTGTAAGCATTCTTCATATAGCTCTAAGAGAAGTCCTCTGTCTGATACATGTATTGGCATTATGTAATCCCATTTCAGTTTATCCAGGCTATGCTAATAGGCTAAAGGTTTTCCTAGGCAATTCTGAATAGTCTTGTTTATTAGGAAGCTTGGGTTTTTATAAAAGAAGAGAATTTATATTGGGACTAGGTGGAGGGGAGCTATTATCTGTTGGTAACTGGTGACTAATGCCAGTTTTTATAAACCAAGTTTTATTGGGACCCAGTCATATTAATTCATTGACGTGTTGATCATGGTGGTGTTTTGTGCTGCAAAGACAAATTTAAGTAGCTATAAGAGAGACTGTGTGGCTTCCAAAGTCTAAACTACTTATTACCTCTTCCTTTATAGGAAAGGTTTGCCAACTGCTGCTTTATAACATTGGCCTTTGTGCTCTTGGTCAACTTCTACACAACAGAAAAGAAGCCTGACACCTCCTTCAAGGATTTGGAGTATCTTCTCTGTCTCCCTTCTGTTCTGCAAGCTAAAGAACAAATAATCCCTCCGAATTCCCTAGAACTGACTTTAAAGACTCTGGTCCACCCTGGACTGCCTTCAATTGTTACTCCCTTTCACACTACCATGCCCAAAGTTATCCTAAGATTTCTTGGCAATTGCATAGTCACAGTAAGAGAGAATACCTTTTAGTCTTTTAATTTGGACTGTTTAGCTTGTTATCATCAGGAAATGGTTGGTTCCAATGAGGGTTATGGTCAACTACAAATCCCATGTGTATTTTCTCCTAGATATCTCCCCAAAGGTACCCACCCATCTCCTTATCTCTTATTCAAAAATACAGATGAGGTGAATTCTGTGCCCTGTGCATCCTACTTGCAGTTATTTGAATTTAAATATAAGTGATTACATTTGTCCCTGTTAAATACTTTGGACTATGGCTCACATTCTAACTATCATAAATGACCAAGCTGGTATTATGGCAAGTTTTCCAGCAAACCAACCAATACAACATATAAATACACAGCAATCATCTACTTATCTGTGGCTGCAATTTGGCTCACCTTCAGCAGAGAAAGCTCCTCTTCCTCCTCCTCCTTTTCTCCTCCTCCTCCTCTTCCTTTTTTTTTTTTTTTTTGTAGGTAGCATCAGATGAGGTCTTCAGACATCCTCCCCCTGTCTTGTCTCTTCAATGGAGCAGCCTCAAAGCTACCATCCGAACACACACTTTCCAGAGAGAACCAAATAGAAGCCATTTTTAGCCCATAAGTCTTGGGAAGAAATTAAGTTCTTTGTAATTTGGGGTTTTCTGTTAGTTTTATTTGTTAACTTGGTGGGTTGGTTGGTTTGTTTTATTGCTTGTTTCTCTGTTAATGCTATCTTAAATTATTGTTTCATTTCAAAGGAGCAAGACAAATGTACCCTCATCTTGATGTTTAAAACCTATCACACCTTTTGTTGCTTTGATTGTAGTAATGGCTCTTAAGCCATGACAAGTTCGATAATCCTGAGACTCAGCTGAATTCATCCCATTAGAGACAGAACCTTAACATATATTCTCTTAAATCATTTCTTCTCAGAAGTAGCTATGTTTCTGGATTCCTCCTTTCTAGAGATAGCACAATGTGTTCACTCACCTCTGCCCATAAGCTCTGAAGTACAACCCTCAGTCCTTGTGATGGTTTGCTATATGTTTGGACCAGGAAGTGGCACTATTAGAAGGTGTGGCCTTGGTGGAGTAGGTGTATCACTGTAGGCGTGGGCTATAATACCCTAGTTCTAACTGCCTGGAAATCAGTATTCTACTAGTAGCCTTCAGATGAAGATGTAGAATTCTTAGCTCCTCCTGCACCATGCCTGCCTGGATGCTGCCATGTTCCCGCCTTGATGATAATGGACTGAACCTTGGAAACTGTAAGCCAGCCCTCAATTAAATGTTGTACTTTATAAGACTTACATTAATCATGGTGTCTGTTCACAGCAGTAAAACCCTAACTAAAGTTTAAGACCATCCTAAAGTAAGAACAGTATCTTCTACAGACTGAGCAAAAGAGGAAGTTCCAAAGCACCCTTCTCTGAGTTGGAAGCTATGTTCTAGAGGTCTAAGCTCACACCTGCTTTAGAATTTAATTACATTCAAGGGTACAAAAAATATTCTTGCCCTTCATTTGGCTTCTGAAAGATGCTATGAAGCTTTGCTGGTGCTGTTTGATTTTTTTAAAAACACTTTATTAAAAAATTGTTTTGCCAGATTAACTTTTTGGATATTTCTGGGGCCACAGAGTAATATATCCTGAGCTCATTTAAAGAAATCTAGACTTTAAACTTTTAATTATTTAGTTTGTTTAAGGTTACTCCTATTCTCTTGCTCAAAGAAGAGTGGACAAGACTTAACATATTATAGGTTCTGAAGAGCACATGAATCTGTAATCTTATATCCCAGCATAAGCGACAATCTAGCTTCATCAACACTACTAAACAACAGGGTTGATCTTGTAACCTCTTAGTACCTCAGTGTTCTTCTTTGTCAAATAGAGAAAAGCAAATGAGAAATATCCACTCAAAGGATATCTCTAAATCTACAGAGCAGAAAAGTTTTAAGCCACAATCCATCCTGCAATAAGAAAGAAGAGGAACAAAACTGCCAGTAGATTGTCAAATTAAAGACTCTGTCTCCTACTTGCTTCACATAACCCCTTGGGGGCTTTGATTTCCCACCTCTGCACTGCCCTGTATTCAGAACTGTGGGCCGACTCCATGAGGTAATGCTTGTGTGGTAGTACCAAATCCTAGGAACATCTGAATAGATAAATGGATGCACAAAATGACAGGTCACATGACTCAATCAAGTTCTAGGGTGCTATCTGAAAAACCAAATAGAAGTGTTTGAACTAACCTGAGCTCAGGTCTCTTGAGCTAACCCTAAAAGATGGTAAAGATCTGAACAGGCACCTGGGGATCCCAGCTGTATAGACTTAAGCAAGAAGGGAGAGGAAAGGTAACTGCAATGAGACCTGCTAAGAGATGGGGATGACTTTGGAATTTGAATCTAGTTGTCTGGTTCTGTTCATGAGTCTATTTCTTGGTTTCTTGGTCTTGGCCAGATAATTGCGTTTTCTTGGCTTCCATTTCTTCACTTGTAAAACAGGGATATCAGTATTTCTTGATAGTGATAAAGATTTAACTTACTTGGGTAACTAAAACTTCCATGTTTCCCATCTGAATTGTATTTAGCCCTGGTCTAAAACTGAGTAAATAAGCATGAGCAAATCATATCTATTGTGGTTGGTATTCTAGACACTCAAGAATACATTCACTCTTATAAGTGCAATAGGTACAAATAAGAAAGATTGAATGCAATAGGAGATAAAGAGATTTTAGCTTTACTTGGAATAGACAAGGCAACATCTCTACTCATGCATTGAGCATGTATAGGAATGTCTGGTAGACTATCATGTGCCACTGGGATGGATGTACCCTTTCTGCTTTCCACCAGAGCTCTGCCCAAATAGAGCATCCTCACGAAAGTCTATATAGATAGTATCTCTTCCAAATCTATCCACTTGGATAGAAAGAAAAAAAATTTGTCTTCAACTCGAAAAGTTATGAAGGGCCAACCTTCCTATGACTCCTTGGTTTGCTGGAGTTGCAATTAAATTGCACACTGGGACAAATTTCTGTTCTATGCTGCCTCCTTACTGCATTGTTTTGAGCTTATAACTTAGTTGGCTTCTGCCATAAAAAATTCAGAGTTACAGGATATCTACCCTGTAACTGAAGCTGCACAAATGGCCCAACATCTTCTAGCAGAAAGTTTCCCCCAATCCCTGTATAGGATTCCCATGGGACTGCCTTCCTTTGGTAACCTTTTCCTCTTACTGGTCTTTTGTGGTTACCACCATTCCAGCCTGTTTCAGTCAATGTGGAAGAAGAAAACCACTCAGATTTCTGAGTTACTCCAAACATGGCCATGAAGAAAAAAAAATGGAAATGTTAATTACAGTAAAGATTGCTTACAAAGTTCTGTGCCTTTGCAGTACACCAGTGATAAATCATTTTGTATAAATGTAAAAACTTCTTTCAAAATAAGTTTTAATTTAGATTCTAATTAAATCTGTTTTTATATAAAAATATAATGAGAATTTTGCATATACCATTAAATTTTATATAATATATATACTAATGAGTATGACAGTATTTATATTAACATAAATTAACTCTTTAGGAGCTCAAAACTGTTATTTTCTTCTAACCTCGTTTCACTTCTGGATGTTGGTAATATCTGGCTTTGGCTTGAGGCTATACCTCTGGATGCAAAAGTTTGAGAAGTTGGTGCTACAGTAAGAAATCACCCAGATGAGAAGAAGGAACAGAGGGTAAGAAGGTCTTCATGTGTCACAGATAGGAAAGGGTGGCCCAAAGGAACTAAAAGAGAGCTAGGACTACTCTGTATTGACTTAGGAAAAGCACACTTTTAGATAAAATATCTGAGAGTCAAAGAAAGAAGTATTACAGAATAAAACCATGTAAATTTTATTTGGTACCCACTATGTGCCTTGTCTGTATGCTGACTTCATTTATCTATCTTTATAGTAGAAGATGGTATTAGATGCACTTTGAAGGTATGAAAACTAGGTCCAAAAATGAACCTTCCAAATATTGCCCAAATACATCCCAGATCAGTGATTCAAGTTTGATTGGTTTGACTTCCATTGTTAAAACTAAAGAGCAAGAATTTGTTTCTGTAATCATTGAAAATAAAACTCAAGATATAGACTTCTGATTCATATAGTATACATTGCAGTGCTGCTTCAGTCTGCAAGGAGAACACCATTGTAGATCTTTAGAAGACTGCTTCAGAGAATTCGATTCTTTAGGTTCACCCCAAATTTGAATAAAGGTACCACACCTATTCTGATAGTGTTCGTAAACATTGGCACTTCTTTTCTTCTCTTGCTCTTCCTCAGTCACTTCTATGCATACTGCGATCTCTGTTCAAGTCCAATACCTCTAAATTGCATTAAGTCAACGCTGGCCTCCATTCATTTCAGAATCTTGGAAGAACATCTATACCATAGACAGAACTCCTTTAAGTCATCAAAGCAAATGTTTCTTCACCATCCAATGACGTCCATAAGATTTCAGAGATTCAACAGGCTTCTACCAAATAGAACTACAAGATAGGCATTAAAGAAGAATTCAGGACTCCTCCGTTGCATTTTAGTATGGACATGACTCAATTTCTTCACCTGCTAAGTAGGAAAGTACATGATTCATGCCTCATGCAGAGATAATATAAACCAAACTAAATCGCTTGGCCTGCTGCTAAAAGTCCTGCTAAGCTGCCTTGAAAACCTAAATTGTCTATCAGCTGCTTAGTCAAAAAGTTCTGATTATGCTTCTTCACCTGTTAGCAGCCTTTGAGACTTTCCATTGCCTGATGCACACTTGAGCTAGGCCTAAATGCCATTTAGTCTGGCCACAAAGTCTCCCATCACATCTCTTTCCCATGACAATCAATCACTCAAGAGGCACCTTTCCTTAGTTAAACTTCCTTTACGTTCATTCTACTCTGCTTGACTTGTCCACCTTGGTGATAAAGAGGCCCTTTGCCTTGCTGCTTCTTGCCTGGGAAATCAAGTGCACAGGTAAAAGCCCACTGAGAGGGTACCTTGAGAAGCTTCCATGTCTCTGCTCCTCCAGTCCTTCTCTCAGTTCTATGCACTGTGAATCCTACTGCTCACCAAGACAAAAAGGCTCTATGTCTATGGGACTCTCCAAGATTGATAGACTCAGAGCCCAGCAACTCAGCTTCCCTGGCTCCTCATTTTACTGTTGGTTCAGATGCTTCTGTGAAAAGCAGAAAACTAGAAGCCCTGGAAGACTGATGAATACTCAAGGCTGTCAACCGTGTCTACTAAAGTTAATTTATCCAGCCATCTAATGAAATTGTAGAAATGCAATTGACTAGACCACATGGCTCACTCATGGCTAGCTGTGCCTTCTCAGATAAGCGAAAGTGAGTTGAGTAGAGAGGTTGTTTAGATGATAAACAAGAGCAAAATGGAAATACAAGGCTGTAATCCCATCAAGGATCTCTGACAGTGACAGAAACTGCCAAAGCCAGCTTTGGAGAAGAGCAGAAATGACTGTCCCTGTGAAGCCATTAGTCCGGGGGATTTTGACAAAGACAAGATGCACCAGACAGGATGCATTTGTGCAACAAAGCTGTCTACAAATGAGGAATTCACAGTATGTCAAGGAAAGCAAATTTCATCAGAATGGTGCCTTGAGTTTATGGCATCAAAATGCAGTTCTTCTGCAAGAAAACATTCCTAAATGCAAACAACTGACACTTTGGGATGCATAAAAACTACAGGAAGGTAGGTTTAGTTTCCAGATTGCTCAGTCTTAAGCTATTAGGATGTGGATGTAGAGATGATTGGTGAGATGCCAAAGAGTGGAAGCAGAGTGTTCATGCTGCCTAGACATCAGATGGTATCTTTGCATACCATTGTGGAAGGGCCATCTCAGTGGAGCTTCTCAAATTCAGTATTGCAGGTAGTTAAGCTGTTCAATTGTCCATTTTACATGTAAGGAAAACTGAGGCTTTATGGCTTTGCATGGATTTCTCAAAGTAAGGCCTAGTTCAGAATGCATGCTGGAAATGACTCCCAGGCCAGTGCTCTTTCTACTCACTAAGCATCTCCCTGCCCGGGAGGTTTCAGGACTAGCAAAAATGGAAAAAGGACATCATGCTTGAGCTTCTATAGAAAGGAACTGAAAAGTTCTGCATTCCAGGAGAAACTCTGTCTTGAAAGTTGTTAGGAAGCTACCATTCTAATTTCCATATTGCGCTGCTATTATTAAAGTCAGGCTTACTTTTTCTACCTATGCTTTTCATTCACTGCTCATGAAATGTTGTTTACTGATGATGGAACATAATGCATATCAAATTGGGTGAGATTTGGCTTCAAAAAGACATGGGCACAAATACCAGCCCTGCTTCCTACTAGCAGCCTGGACAGTACAAATCGATTAGTCCTTTTGTCCTGTGGTCTTGGTATTTGGTTTAATTTTTAGCTCTTATCATGAATGTAAAACTAATACTAGATTTTTCACTAAATGAAGTAATGAAGAAACAGCCCAGGGAACGGTGGATACATAATAAGTTCGTCTCACACATAGGAGGTACTCACGACAGGTGAGTACCTAAAAGAATCCTTTAAACAAGGGTGGCACTTGCCAATAGTGATGGTATCACCCCAGGTTCTTTCCAAGAGGCTTTGCTGGGTCTGTGGCTGTCCTGAAGGCTTGCCTATCCTTTCATCAAGATTGTGTGCTTTGTGAAGAAGGGACAGGATGAAGATTAGCGATATAACCCTCCTCTTTTGTCCTTTGCCTTTGGAAGTAAATCAGTATCTTCATTCACTAGTAACGGATAAAGCATTCTCGTGCCTCATTAACAGCTTCAGACTGGTCAGTTCACGTGGTTATGACTCAGCATCTGAACCTGCCCTCATACTCGGTGTTCTATTAAACATTCCTGAGGCCCTGCTAAGTGCCAAACTTCCTATGAGACATATACATCCACATTTGCACATGTGAGTCTTGCAAACAGCCTATGTGTAAACTCTGGAAAGATAAAACTCTCCATTTTCAAAGAGGAACTGAGGCTTGATATCACCCAAACTGGCTTAGCTACTAAAGGAGGTAACCATGGTTCCAGCTCTACTATTCTTTCTCAAATCTTTCAGAACCAAGTTACACTGCCACATCAAGTCACCATCATGAAAGTACCCAAGAAAAAGTCCCCAGTAGAGTTCAGGGACCAATGATGTCCTCAGTACTGACAACACGCCAGGAGAAGCTATACACTTCTCACATTCTGGTTTAGATTTAACTAAGTATCTAACTACTTAGTGGATGATTCATTTCAGAATTTCACAGTGTCTATTTTATTTTTCAGAAAGCAATGTGGAAAATGGCTGATTTTTAAAAGTTATTTTGCCAAGAAAAAAACATATTCACTTTCTGCTTACCCTCTATTTGGGGTGCTATGCTCAGGTCTCCTGATAGACAGAATACACTGGCATGAACCCTGCCCTTGAAAACATGACAGTCTGTTGGATAGAGGAGGGCATAGGGCAAAGGATTACACAATCAGTGGTCAGAAGACTGCCACAAAGGAGAAGTCCAGGATGAAATATGTGGGCGTTTCAGGATATATCTCAAGCTCAGGGGTCAAGAAGCCCATTACTGATAAAGAGATACTTCAGAGCAAGCATAAGGATTAGTAAAAGGAAGTGTACAGATTAGCAGCTGAATGGGGTAGCTAATGATTCCCAAGGGATGAAACAGCACTTGCAAAGTCCCCAAGATTAGAAAGAAACCCACAGCATTTGAGGAACAGAAAGAAGACTACTATGGCTGAAGCACAGTGAAATGGAAATCAAAATGGGAACCAGGGCAGCGGGAGGACAGCATGGTGATAAAAGGGAGGAACCTGTGTTGGCTCAACACCCTCCTGTCCACGTCCAGCCCAAGGCTCACCCTGGCATCTGATACATGCCAAAGCTAACTTTGAACCAATAAAAGTTTACGTAATTGGATTTCCTTTCTCTCAGTTGTCTTCTGATGCTTCTTTCTTGTCCTCACAATCATGTTATTTTCTAAGGAGGGGAGAAGTGGAGTAGGGGGCTCTCCTGCAAATCTGTGTGGATTGTTCAGCTCCGTGTCTCTAGAGGAAAATAGAATGACCAAAGAAAACCAGCTAACTTCAGTGTTCTCTCTCTCTCTCTCTCTCTCTCTCTCTCTCTCTCTCTCTCTCTCTTCTCTGTCTCTCTCTCTCTCTGTCTCTCTCTCTCCTTCCTTCCTTCCCTCCCTCCTCTTTCTCTCCCTCTGTCTGTCTCTTCCTTTTGCTGAATACAAGTTGAAAAGTCTCAGTGGATTTATGGAAGTAAGGTAATGGGTCTGGACCTAATAGCTATCAGCTAAGCTTCACTGTCTTTCCTCTCAGGGTAAGACAGGAAACAAGAAGGGTACATCAATCAGGCAGAGGTGGCCAGCTTGTTATAGACACATCGTAATGTCTGAAGTATCTATTCCTAATTGGTGGCTAACTTTTGTCCACACAGTGAATAGGGGGTTTCCTTTCCTCTTAAGACTGGCAGAACACAAAAAGCAAACAGAAGTATGTATAGCCTGGGCTTAAAAGAAAAACTAGCATTTCCCTTAGATTTGATTCCATGATCACACCTAAGAACAAAGATGTGTATACAGCACCTATGAAGAAGAAACCATAAGTGGCTAACCAGCCATCCTGACTACTACACAAAAATAATAGAAAGGCATTGTCAGTAAATCAGCTTGCTTTCTCTTTACAAAACCTTAGCCTCAGTTCAGGAGTAGCAATGGCAATGACTAAGACAGCATCTCCCAGCCTATCTAGAAATTCCTACAAACATTACAGGATCCTTGTCATCTATCAATAATCACCCAATCTTTGGGTCTATTTATCTTCCTTCCTAAAAGTA
Organism: Mastomys natalensis; assembly: GCA_021653895.1. NCBI lineage: Eukaryota > Metazoa > Chordata > Mammalia > Rodentia > Muridae > Mastomys > Mastomys natalensis. Next base: position 94,879 of record JAJTUV010001882.1, on the reverse strand, counting down.
CATAAAAATCCTTCCATTATTATGATTATTGTCACTGTCATCTATTTTCTCTTATCTGAGCTGTTCACATGTGTTTACATTGCCTACAACCATAGTGACTCCCATCATCCATCTTCACCTCCTTCCTTACCTCCACCTCCAGACATCCTCCCTAGACCTCCCATTGGTTGGCCTTTCCCAACAAATTCCCCAATTCAGTAGGTACTGGCCTACTTCAAATCCAATTTGGCTCATGTCACCCTTCAGGATAAAGTCCAAAATCTTTCATGTGACAACTTCCAGAACCAGGCCCTCCTCCCACACATCCTGCCTGAAATCTCTTTTTGTACCCTGTACTCCAACAACACAAAATTCTTTATAGTTTCCTATACTAACAGGCATGGTGCAGTTTCTCTCGTATAGCATCCCCCATAGTTCCTCTTGACACTCTCAATCAGTGATGTTCAACCTGTGGGTTATGACCCCTTTGAGGGTTGAATGTCTCTTTCACAGGGGTCACCTAAGACCAGCCTGTATATTAGATATTTATATTATGATTCACAAAAGAAGCAAAATTACAGTTATGAAGTAGCAACAAAAATAACTTTACTGTTACCATAACATGAGGAAATGTATGAAAGCGGCTCAGCATTAGGAAAGTGGAGAATATTGTACTAAAGATGTGTATGCTGTTAAACTGTATCTCAGGGATCTCCAACTCATAGTAGCTACCCATCCCCCATTCTCATCCTGTTCCATCCTACTCCCAAATTTCCCTATCAATCAACCAGCATATTGTCACTATAGTGTGTCTCTGTGTTTCGCCCATGTGCTGCATGGTCCCTAAAGCTCAGAGCAAGAAGATGATATTAAAGAATCTGAGAGACATTCTAGAGGTTTGGAGATTGATCTTGTGATTTATGGTTTGGGGAAGAGGGATTGACCCAATAAAATCAATGTGGCATGAGATGTATTTTCAGGGAAGACCAGTAAACAAGTTCTGGGAGAGCCTGATGGATGGATATGAAACAAGTAACAGAAAAGACAGCAGGTAGGATTGCATCCGCATCCACAGAGTTTCAACTCGGTGAGAGGTTAGCTGAGTGGCTTGGGAAAATCACTACTCTGAGCTTCATTGTGTTTGAGAACAAACTGGAAATAATAAGTTGTTCTGGACAATCTCAGCCGTCCGATGTAAGGACATGGAAAAATAATGAATGTTAATATGCTTTAGAAATCCCAGTGGAGTTAGTTTATATGATTAGTATTTAAATTGAAAATCAAGCTGTAACACGATAGGTTCACAAGACCCCCAGTGTCAAGCTGAGTCCCTCCTGAAGTCAGGATGAGTCCTAGAAGCCCTCTGTACTGCCAAGTGCCATTTAAGCCTCAGACTATCCCAGCTCCCTTGTCACCTGAAAGCTAGTTTGTAACATTAGAAGGGTTGTCAGGAGGAAGAAAGCTAGGATTAACTCTACTGGGCTTTCTGGCCATTACCAGGAGACAAGTAGTGGTTCGACACAGGGAAAATCTTTCAAACTTCCAAAAATAATCAAAAGCTGTTCAAAGCTGGGAGTGTGGGTATGCTGTGGATCCCACAAAGATGGAGAACATAAGGCCAAAGATGGAAGGCTACCACTCTAGACCTCATATATGGGAATAGTTTGTACTGGTTGATTTCTGAGCAATCTTCCATTCTAATATTAAGTTATCCATACTACCTGTAAATACTTTTCTCAATGTATTCCTTTGATTATAGTGATCAAGGTTGTGAAATAAACTAGTGCAGTAAGTGCTGTCTTTGTATATTTGGCATTGTTATAATAGAATATTTGGTCCTAGAAAATTTATGAAGTAAAGAGAATTTTATGTGGCTCATGATTCTAGCATCTGGAAAGTCCAAATAGCTTGACATTATCATTTTGATGCTGGCTTCTGTTCAGTTGGCTGTGAGTACAGGAACTCACTCTTTCATAGCAGACAATTACAATCCTGGACTCTGCAGAGATCACCTCATGTCATCTTTACACAAACCCCAACGTACTAAGTCATTGTGTGTGTGTGTGTGTGTGTGTGTGTGGTGTGTGTGTGTAGTTTTTACAGATAAGGAGACTAGGGCCAGCAAGAATCTTCATGACACGCCAGAGTTAGAAGGGCAGTGCTGTGGGAAGGATTCCACTGCAGAGCTCTGCCTGCTAACTCATTCTCATGTAGCATTCTATGTTTCATTTCAGAAATCAAGTTTCCTATTAGAAATATGGGGACCTATCCTGGTCCTGGGTATTTCTGTACCTTTGATGGACCAGTCTAACATAAGAGGTAAGAGAAGTAATGATCAGAGCACCTTCTGCTCCCTCACAGAGCCACCTCTCAAAGTTGGATGTTCTACACCTAACATGCACCTGACTTTACAAACTTGCCAGCCTCATAGACTCCCAGATACTACTTTTCCCTGGTTCCTAGCCTCAGATATATTGTGCAGTAGAACATTGGGAAATCTCCCAGACTTTCTTTTCTAGACCTTGTATTTTTCGAGTGTTGACAACTTAATACATGTCTGCATTTCCTTTTATGGGGAAAGATAAGACCCTGATGGTAATCGGACCAGCAGGGTAGGAAATGCCACATTCTTCCATGTAAATATTTGACTAAGTTTCTCTAGGCCATGCATCACTGTGCATAGCCCAGAAAGGCTTCAGGTCCACAGATCAGCAAGAACGATAGCCTGGTAATGAATTATGAGAGAGGGTTGTTTAAAAACCAAGGCCTGAGCAGTGCATTCTAGGGGTGGCCCCTGTGCTACGTGACCAAGAATTGTTGTAAAACAAAGACAGAAAGAGGTTGATCTGTTTGGTTGAGTTTTCTTGTCTGGTCCAGTCTTCTCTGAAGTAGGAGACCTGCCTCACATTATTACAACTATGTAAGCTGATGTTTAGATCTTTATATAATTAAAAAAAAAAAACAACTCAGGAGCAATGTCAAGATCACAAAGGAATTATTTAGACCCACAGAAATATTTGGTGAACAATGATAGAACTATTGTTAACAATTATTAATACTTATTAAGTACTGCCAACACACAGTTAACTATTGCTGGTTTGTTTCACATTCATCACTATTTTCTCATAAATTCTTTTATAATATGTACTACTACAATTTTGGCTACAGAAACTGAGGCAGGCAGAAGTTGTACAATTTGGCTACTGTCTCACTGCAAGTAAGTCATGGGCCTGGAGATTACTAGCCACTAGTAATGATGCCACAAATGAACACTTAAATGAATATATCATTGAACAGAATATGTGGATTCCTCACTTGTTCAATTTCTGGGGTGTGTGTTTGTTTGTTTTTTTAATTTTTATTTTAAGTCAAAACAGAGTCATTTCACATACAGGAGGAAAGCACCTTGAAACAACAGCACAATAAGTGTAAGAATGTGGATATTCTTTAACTCAGCACAGGCTTGTGAAATGGTATAGGTTCTCAGGAAAATGGCATTCTATATTGTTTCAGAAATTTAGGATAAGAATATAGAATGACCAGATGCTCTAGAAAATATGCTTCTTAATATATACCAAAAAGGACAGAGAACAAGCAAGGTACTGTACATATCTGTAATTCTAGCACTCAAGACGTCCACTGTAAGTTCAAGGCCATCCTCGCTACATAGTAAGTTCTAGGCTATCCAGGGCTACATAGTGAGAACCTGTCTAAAATACGTGGGAGGTAGGCTGTATTTATGAATTATTATTCATGACAGCTACAATGACAGCAATTCAACTGCCCACAAATAAATGAATAGACAAAGAAAATATAGTATATGCTCATATTGAGATAATATTCAGTCTTAAAAAGACCTGGAATTCTGATAAAAGATACAGTACAGATAAGTCGTGACAGTATGAGAACTGAAATAGTATAGTCAAGAGAGATCAAAATGCCTTGGAAATGATATAGTCATAGAGTCGAGGAAAGGGGAGGAAGTAGAGATATGGGAAGACAAGGAATAGAAAATTGTATAATGAGTACAAATAACCAGTCTTACAGGAGGAAAATCATACTGGAGATGAGATGTCTGGCACTATGAATGTGCTCAAAACTATGGCCTGTGTACTTCTAAAAACTATGGGGAAAGGGAACAGGGAACTCACAGCAAAAAGACAGAAACAAACTCAAGCAAACAAGAAAGGTGGCAAAGAAGAGGAAGCATGGTTACAGCATCATGATTTGAATATGGAATGCCCCTACTACGCCCTGGGTTGACATCTTGTTCCTCAGCTGGTGGTCACACTGCTTTGGTAGATACTAGAAACTTTAGGGGATAAAGGAAGTAAGTCATTTGGTGGCATGCCCTTGAGATGTTTCTTGCCCCATTGGCCCCCTCGTCTTTGAGAGATGATCTGTCTCTACTAACATCCACTCCTGCTGCCATGATAGACCGTAAGATCAAACCTGTCTTTGGCTCAAAGCGAGGTATTCAGCCAACTTTTGGTGGAAATATCCAACATCATGAACTAAAATAAAGCTTTTTTCCTTTTAGCCTGCTTCTCTCAGCAACAAGAAAGCTGACTGAAATATTAACCACACGAGGCAAGCCTGGTGCACAGAAGGAGTTGACCAGCACAAAACTATTTCATGGGGGGGGTTGTTTGTTTGTTTGTTTTTTGTAGATTTTGCTTTGTTTTGTCATTCTTGGTCTTATGGTCTTTTGTTTGTTAATTTGGATGTTCATTTTGGTGGGCTTGAGAGGTGTGTGTGTGTGTGTGTGTGTGTGTATGTGTGTGTGTGTGTGTTTTTGTTTCTTAATTTTCTTGTTTTCTTAAGAGGATATGCCCCCAGTCACCCACCTACTCCCACCTCCCTGCCCTCAAATTCCCCCACAGTGGAGCATCGAGCCTTCATGGGACCAAGGACCTCCTCTCCCACCTATGCCCAACAAGGTCATCCTCCCCTACATATACAGCTAGGGTCACGGGTCCCTCCCTATATGTTCCCAGGTTGGTGGTTTAGACCCTGGGAGCTCTAGTTTGTTGGTATTATTGTTCTCCCCATGGGGCTGCAAACCCTGAGCAGGAACATGAAGTTGGGTGGATAGGGAGGTGGGAATAATCTGAGAAGAATTCTGGAAGGGAAAACATGATCAAAATGTACTATATGAAAAAAAATTGTCAATAAAAAATTTTAAAGCTGACTTTTAAAGTGTACACATAGGTAGAAAGTCCTAGTGTAGGAAATAGTAATTTTTATGGCAGCATATTTTTATAAATAAATATATCTGCTTTGGGCTTATCTAAAGTTTATCATTTTTCCATAAGGAATGCAGTATGTTACACTTGGAATAAAGAGTTTTAAATGATACATAGAGGAAGGTAAAACAACAGTAAGAAAGAGTGGAGTAGAGAAAAATCAATTGGTACAGATAGACAGAATGAACTGTGACTTCTTCTAGGAAACTGTCCCAACCTGGTCAATTCTGCATATTCCTCAAATTAGATCTTGGGGTCCAGTGCCCAGCCACCAAAAAAGAAGATGAAGAAGAAAGAGGAGAAGGAGGAGGAAGAGGAGGAGGAGGAGTCTTACAAAGAGCCTGAGCATCTGGAAACAGATGTGATCCAGAAGTTTGGACCAAGTTTCACATGCCTCAATTTCTTCTTCTATAATACTCATATGTGCATGTCCCTTGCATAGTCTTATGCTTGCACAACTCATACCACATAGCCCTCAACAGTAGGAAAGACTGAATAAAAGTTGGTGTCTTGTCCTCCTTCATATTTTGTTCAGTTAGAATGCTTAAACTTCAAGCCAGCTGTGCCTTTCCCTCTTGTTTCAAAACCAACTTCTGAACTCATGGGGAAAAAAGATAAATGAGAGTAATCTGTTTTTTAGACATGGATACAGAAATAATTTAGCAAAGGTGAGCTAGCTAAGAGCAAATACTATGAACTACAGCCTCCTCTCCAGATTTTTGTAAATAAAACATTGTTAAGTAAACATGGTTTTTACAGCTTGAACCAATTTTATTTACAAAATGAACAAGTGGATAAGCTTATAAAATGCTTTATTTGCCCTACTGCTACAAATAAAGTTTCACTAAAACACAATGATACTCATTAATTTGCAAAAGGCTTATGGCAGATCTTTGTACAATGGCAGAGTGCAACTCTTCAGGCATAGAACATATTACCAGAGCTAAAGAAACTTACTCTTAGGACAAACTTTGCCAGCAATTGGTTTAAGATGCACATTGATTTATACATACATACATACACATACTCGTGCATACATACACACACATATTTACATATATATATATATGTATACAGCTCAAGAGAAAATGGACTCATGCATATTCCTGCATATATCTGCAAGGTGACAAAGTGTCAATTGTAAGCTCCCTTGAAGAAGGTGACCCATATGCTACACTCCTGCAATAGCTAGAAATCCAGCTAAGTTCTTCTCACCCTCCTTTGTAACTAGTGATTGTTGGCAAGTTTCATAAAACCAGAAAGTGGTTATCAAGTGACAAGAGTTGGGAAATTTAAGTGGCTTCCCAATGATTAATAGTTGTTAGATGGTTTACCCTGTGGAACTGAAATGACTCACCAGCATCCTTGACTTACTGCTATTGGTTTCTTTAGTTTCGTTCCCCATTTGCTGTGGTCCCCCTTGGAGGCCTTTGCTAAACTCCTAGTACGTGTCTGGGTCAGCCACCACCTCCTGATGGCCCTAAAGGCCTCTGTCTTTTTTCTCATTTCATTTTCTGTAGTGTCTGAGATAGAATATGGGGTCTCTCAAATGCTAGGCACATACTCTACTTCTGAGCTACACCTAAGTCTTTGAGTTTTCTTTAGACAGGACATTACTATGTCACCCAGATAGGCATAAAAGAAGTAGACCAGGATAGATTTGGGCTTGCAATATTCTGCTTGGCATGTAAGTGATGTATTTATACAGACTTGTTGTATACTGGGGGTGCTTCTCTCTGTCTCTGTCTCTTTCAATGTGTTTGTGTCTCTCTGTCTTTCTGTCTGTGTGTGTGTGTGTGTGTGTGTGTGTGTGTGTGTGTGTTTGTGTGTGTGTGTCAGCAGCTGAATAAAACACTGCTAGTTCCTGCTCTGCTTCACACTCTGTGGTTTAGCTTTGAAGCTACTGATTGAGGATGATAACAGCAAGGAGGTGCTAAAAGACTGCCCAAGAACAATGCTCTTCATTCAGCTTGGCGGTTCACAGTCTGAATATAAAGAAACTGAGCTCTCTGCATATTTCAAGAAGAAAGGCCCTTAATACAGGAAACCAAAAGCACAACTGTTGGGTAGGTTCGTAATGGCGAGGAACTCTGAAAAGGCCGGAACCCAGGAAGCAGTGTGGACACAGATAAACCTCAACATGGGCAAAAAGAAGCAAATGGCAATATCCCATGCCTCCTGCATGTGCTCTGCTGCTGCTACTAAGAATAGAGGCCATTGTTTCTTCATGACTTTCTAGTGAAAGTTGAGGAAATCTGGCCCAGAGGCAGATTTTTCATATACAGGCAAGAACATAGGCAGAAGGAAGGAAAGGGTGTTGTTGATTGGTACTACCAACATACTGAGAAATCCGAGAAGACTTCCCAAAGAATGTGGTGCGGGAGGCTCAATTTTGAAAACTTGAGGTCAGCCAAGCCCTGACTTGGTCAGTGATTCATCAAAGGAGTTTCCCTTTCTAGACTGCAGGATCCCAAAGTACGGAAGTACACCCTTCCCAAGAAGAACTGCTCTTATGCAACCAAATGAAGAGGGAACCATAAATAGCTTGATTTGTTTCCTTCCTGGGGAAAGAGAGGTAGAAGTTAGTTATTAAAGTAAAAAGCAATAACCCTCATCATTGAAACTGTAAGTAGAAAAGGGGCTTCTCTCTCAATATATTGGACAGGTAGTTGGGAAATGTGGTAACAAGAGATTGCACAAAGTAGGAAAGCCTGTTGATTATAAAGGAGAGCACTTAATAGAGATGAGATCCGTAGGTCCTCCCTGGATATCAGCCCCACCTCCATTTTCTGTCCTAGTTTCTTTCTTTCCAGAAATGCATCAAGAGCAAACTTTCCATATAACCATTTCATTAATAGCTTACCTAGTACATAGGCCTCGGAGTTTACATAGACTTAGCTCATTGTACTCTGAAAATAAGGACCCAGCAGTGATTAAGTACCTACCATTTTGCTCGATAACTTAAGAGCTCTGCACAGCCAGTGCCTTTGAATTCTGCAAGAGTCTTTGAGATGAGTCTTTTACCCATACCTTCCTCATGAAAAAGCATGAACTAAGAAGGGTAGACTCAAATATCTGATGCTTCATACCAAAGCTCAACCCCAGGAGTGGGGAATAATTGCAGAAACTTCCTCATTGTATCTCTATTATAAGGTAAGCCTGAATTCTAATGGGTGTTTCTCAGTCACCTTATAGAAGCATGAGGAATGTTGAGCTTCTCTGTGGCAATTTTTCCTACCTTTTATACCATGCCCAAATGGGTGATAGTGGTGGCTTACCTTTCCCAAGAAGGGTAGACACCTTTGAGACTCCATAGTTACCTCCCAAACCTCCTTCTGTATTACTGTCTCACAGTTATAAATTTAAAGATATAATGGGCTCTTATAGACTTAAAATTCTCATGAATTTCAAAGTGTTGCAGCAGCAGCAGCTGCTGCTGCTGCTGCTGCTGCTGCTGTTGTTTTTCAGGTTGAACTTACCTTCCAGTGCTTTCTTCCTTGTTAGCTTTTATATTCTTCAACTTTCATCATATATTAGACAAATACTCATCTTAGAGAATAGAACCTAGAGGTACACCTCTAAAATAAAGCTACAAACACATCACAAAGACATGATCATTGCTTCCTCCAAAGAGTTTATCACATTATTTTTCCCTGTCACACCCCATCTTACGTTGCATTTGTTACTAATTCTTTGAAGGTTCAGATCATTTTCACATTACAATTTTAAACATTAAAAACACTGTTTTCTGCATGACTCTGGGGATTTAATTCAGTTTTCTAATTGATAGAGTGACTTTAAGATTGTGTTCTTCTGGGACTGGAGAGATGGCTTAGAGGTTAAAGCACTGACTGTTCTTCCAGAGGTCCTGAGTTCAATTCCCAGCAACCACATGGTGGCTCACAGCCATCTATAATGGGATCTGATGCCCTCTTCTGGTGTGTCTGAAGACAGTGACAGTGTACTCATATACATAAGATTGTGTTCGTCCTCAGTGCTTTGTCTAACTTTCTACTGGACCCTCTCATTTAGACTATTCTTATGTCTACTCTTTTGACAGCATAGACAAGTGTTTTGGAGGCTAGTTTATAAACATATGTGTTGTCTCTTTTGCTAACCCTGGGATAACATTCTACATCCTGCATATGTGGATACTAACTAGAATAAAAATAGACCATTCATCAAACTGTATGTATGTGTTTTCTGTCACTGAGTATGCCAAAAAGAACAAGACCCCAGTTAGGTTAATGTTTGTCTTCAAAGCAGGTTATATGCCTGGATATTGATACAATATTGTTTTTAATCTCGGTGGGCTGAAGCTTGCACCATTCCACACTGATGTAAGATTGATTCTTGAGATTTCCTAAATTGCCGTCAGCTCTCTCACCTGGATAAGTATTCTGTTCCTCTAGCTCAGCAATGCTGACTTTGTCACATAATTCCATGTACTCGCTATGTTTCTGCAACATCTATCATTTTTAATCCTTGTTCCCCCTCCCAAAGTTCAAGGAGAGTTCATCAGCTACGGTCCCCCACATGAATGGCACACCTTCACAGAACACTACTGCTTCCTACTCTTCCTTGTCCCCACAAAGGTTTACTTGTTTATCATATCTGAGCACACAATCTTCTCACTTGCTTCATCGCTATCCCCTATTTAACCCCTTTTCCTTTCCATATCTCACCTTCAGACACTATGAGTCGATGTCAGACAGGACCATTCTGCAAGCACTCTGGACTGTGCAGTAAAATTGTCTTAAATAACTAGATTCCGGAGTAAAACATTTCCAGCACTGTCAAGACTTGTTCAATGTATTTTTTTTTCCTGCAGCACAATTTTTACTAGCACTTCGTAGCTGTTGATTTTTTTATTTGTTGTTTTCCTCCTCAGACAGAACGAGGTCACTTTGTCGGTATTTGTTAACTTCAAGAAAAATGATTTGCAGCGCATGCTGCCTTCAGGGTCAAAATTTCTTCTTTAATTCATCATTTATGGGTGCAATGTCCAGTCCAGTGCTTACCTTACAACCAGCTCTCACCTGGGATGCACCTGCCTTGAATATACTATCTTCTTTACAAGCTTTGGCCCTGCTTCATGGAGATAATACAAGAAGGAAAAGCTCAATCCTGGCAAACAGAGCTATCCCAACCCATCATGCTTTGACAACAGCCTTCAGAGATTTGTCAGGGTCACTTGCTCTCTGTGGTCACCTTAATCCCTTTCCACTTTCTGTGTGCCATTTACAGTGACCCTCAGCTTCTGCCTAGATTGTAGGAAATATTAGGAGAGGGAGCCTGAAAAACGAGCAATAATGATTAAGACAAAAAAACATGAGAAAGAGAAAGTGACTACTTCATTTCCAGTTGGTAAAATGTTGGGAACTGATTCTGGGTACTGGGTGTAGGCATGAGCAAATAGCATTACTGCTTATAGGGAGTGGGTCTGTGTGCAGGCAGAATGCTCGACTCTTAAGCCAGGGCAGGAGTTCCTCCATCCAGATCCCTCTGTCCTGCTGCTAATGTGAATCATGCCAAAATTTCTTCATGAACTTGCTTCATATCATTTTGCTCACAAGCATTTAACAAAACGCTGAGTGGACAGCTTTGCAAGATACCAGCTGTGACACTTTTGAACTAGCCATCAAAAAGCAATTTCTTTGAACTTGTCCAAATTCCAGGTAGCCATTGTCTCAACTGATTCAAAAGAAAATATTCACTGCAACCAAAGTCAAGAAAGCCGGTTTCTTTCTCTTGTAACCCAAGCTGGCAGAAAACATGCTCACAGAATGAGAAATAAATTGTGCTATCATTATTAGTTTTAGTTGTCACTATGCCACAATGTTGGTTTAGCTTTTACTCAATGTGTCATCTTTTGCAAAAGATAAGAAGTATGCTTTAAATGGCTCTCCTAAGTCCCCAGGGTTAGATTTATGCAGTACCATTTCTCAGGTACTTACAGAAGATGGCCCATGTCTTCCCTAGCTAAGACACCTAGTGGTTTGTCCAGAGGAAAGGACCCAAAAGATAGGCTACTCCTAAGGATCTGGGGAGGAGGTTCACCCCATCCACCCTCTGACTTCAGAGATAATTTCAGACTTCCCTGCCTCATTTCTGGTTTCTGGACACCACCAATACTCATCCCAGATTTAGATGATGAATTTCTTTAAGAGTCTATACCAGATTCAATAATACAATATGTAAGCCAAGAAAGAAACATGGAAACAAACTAACATGGCTAGCATGACGTCCTATGATGTGAAGCATGATAGTTGAGCTACACAGGTTAGAATTCTCCAGATTCAAATCCCAGCTCTATCATTTAATTAATATCTGTACAAATTTAAGCAACGTATTTCACCTATCTGTACTTTGTTTCCTCACTTTAAAATGTGAACAATAACCTGCCTGATGGAGATGCTAAGAGGAATGAGGAATTGGTTTCTTCCAAGTGATTGGAGAGGCAAAAAATTGCTCCTAGCAATTAATAGTGCCTGTAGGGGAGTGCGTTCTTTCACACATATCTTTGTTAGGCATTCCATCCCCCTTAGTTCTTTCCAAGAACCTTTGACCAGCTTGTAGCATACAAAAGAAATAATAGAAATTATCAGAACGTTAATTGAAGGTGACAAGCATACCCTTTACCACCCCTACTTTGAAAGAAGGATCACTCAGCCAAACATAGTCACCCAATGTTGCTCGGCTAAGTGAAGTCATGTCTCCACTGTGTCTAGATGGCAAGTCTTTTTTTTTTTTCCAGAATGTGTGTGCGTGTACGTACACATATGTGTTTCTGTAGAGGCCAGAGGATAACATTGGCTATTACCCCTTAGGTACAGTCACCTTGGTTTTGGAGTAAGCTCTCTACCTTGTTTGCAAATTACCAAGTTTGGCGAGAGTAGCTGGCCACTGATTCCCAGCAATCCTACTGTTCCTGCCTCCCAAGCATTTAGATCACATATGTATAGCACTATGCCCAGCTTTTTATTTATTTATTTTTAATGTGGGTTATTAAGATCAAACTCAGGTCCTCTTACATGCCACTAAGCCATCCTTTCAGTCTCTGTGGCAACTCTTGAGTTTGCTCATTTATTCCTACAGAGAAGCAAGGATGCCTAACCTGCATCTCCTAGAGACATTGAGAAATGACAGGGCAGTGACGGACAAGTTGTAGAGGCCTGCCTTACTTACACATGCTGCCAGATGGCATTTACCCCACTTGACTGTGATCACAAAATTAGTGCCTTCTGGAGAGCGGACTAGAAATATTTCCTTAAATTTCATTTTCCAGGAAGAACAATGAATATACTTCCCATTCCCTGACCATCTTTATGCAACTTCCTCACAATTCAGCAAAATGGATATGCTTGCTCTCACATGTAGTGGAGAAAGTTGAGGCTGTGAGCTCTAGTGATACAGAGGTTCAAGGTGTGAATGAAGCGATTCCCATGATATCCCACAAATGACATGAACAAGCAAAAAAGAGAATACAGTAAATCTTTTTGTCCAATGAGTCATTTGAAGAAACTCAATTCATCAATAACCTCAGCTTCACGCACCTACACTTCATGTAGAAGCCTGAAGGTAATGTCCATCAGGGCAAGTCCTATAATATACTCCTCTTCCACTTTTTATTCAAGTGTTAAATAATAGCTATTCAAATATTTTACAATAAGACTAACAAGGTATCCTTGGATATCATTAGGCCTCAAGCTTCCAGGTTACAAACTGGAAGGAAGGGAATTGATTTTACAGAATCTTTAGAAGAGCACAGATAACATACAGAGTTTGGGGCATATGCTAGAGGCAAGCTTGTAAAATGGTATACATATATATGTTAATCAGCTAGGTCTTCCTGATAGTTTTTAATGTGTGCCGTCTCTCCCACTCCTTCTTATATTCCAGCGATTAGACACAGTAGCATCAAGTGACTTCAAGTAGGGAAATAACAACAGAAGGGGAGAAACTATCTTTAATCTCTAAATTGTTAGTTATAAAACCCATTATAATAGAATTCCAATATAGAGAAGTATTTTACAAAAAGGTTCTTTTCTATCTCTTAAAACTAGGTATCATGTGGGGTAATAACATTCATTTTTTTAAATTATTTATTTACATTCCAGTCATTTCATCCCCCTTTTAGGTCCCCCCAAACAGTTCCTCATCCCATTCCTCCTCCCCCTTACCTCCAACAGGTGCCTTCCCCCACCAGGTATCCCCCATCCCTGGGGCCATAGGATTAGGTATATCTTCTCCCACTGAGGCCTGACCAAGCTGTCCTCTGCTATATATGTGGCAAGGGCCTCAGACCAGCCCTTGTATGCTGCCTGGTTGATGGCTCAGTCTCTGAGAGCATCCTAGGATCTGGGTTAGGTGATACTGCTGGTCTTCCTATGTGGTCGCCCTCCCCCCTCAGCTTCTTCAATCCTTCCCCTAATTCAACAATAATGGGTCAACGACTTCAGTTCAATGGTTGGGTGTAAGTATCTGCAACTGTCTCAGGCAGCTGCTGGTAGGGCCTCTCAGAGGACAGCCACGCTAGACTCTTGTCTATAAGCACATCATAGCATCAGTAATAGTGCCAGGCCTTGGTGTTCCCTCCTCTCCCCATGAGATGGATTCCAAGTTGGGCCAGTTACTGATCCACCTTTCCCTCAGTCTCTTGTCCATTTGTCCCTGCAGTTCTTTTAGACAGGAACAATTCTGGGTCAGAAATTTTGACTGCGGGATGGTAACCCCACCCCTCCACTTGAGACTCTGTATCTACTGGAGGTGGACACATTGAGTTCCTTCTCTCCACTGTTGGGGATTTTGGCTAAGGTTATCCCCATTGAGTCCTGAAAGTCTCTCACCTTGGTCTCTGGTTCTTTCTCGAGTGTCATCTCACCACCCTACTTCCAGAGGCTACATATTTCCATTCATTCTCCTGGCCCTCCGGGCTTCTATCCTGTCCCCTCCCTGTACTTCCTCGTGTTCCCTTTTCCCCTCCCCTTCCCCTCTCCAACCTAGGTCTCTCCATCCCTCCCTTTGCCTCCTGTGATTGTTTCCACCTTCTAAGTGGGATTGAAGTATCCTTACTTGGACCTTCCTGCTTGTTAAATTTCTTACGATCTGTGGGTTATATTCTAGGTATTCTGTACTTTTGGGCTAATATCCACTTATCAGAGAGTACATACCATACAATAACATTCTTGAAGAGGCAACCTATCCTTTCTCACCTGAGTAACAGGTAAAGATTGAAGAGTAAGTATAGGCAGAACCTCCTTAAAGATTGGGCTTTCCGCTTACTTCTCTGAACTTCTGCCCCATAAAACATACCAATCGCCCCCAATTGTGTAGCTATATTGCTTGAGAATGGGAAGAGATCCTAAATTATTAATAAGTAGGGTTGTTATACCACTGAGAAATGGAAGCTTGAAACAGATCCAAATGCATAGTATGGAAGGGAAAAGAAAGCTTCATGCAGGAATTCATACACATTGTGTAATTTGGAGTGCTGTGGAATCTAATAAATGAATATACATAATTGACTGCAAACAATGAATGAAACTCAAAGAAAGAAAATCGGTCATAGAACTGCCCTCCCTTAATTCCCAACAAAATAAATACATTAGAAAAGATAAAGGCAAACACTGACATTTCCCAGAAGCCACTTAATCAAAAAAAAAAAAAAAAAAAAAAAAGCTATAATCTCATTTGATAAGCTTCAAAAAAATGGTAGACAAGAAAAGCAACCTGAGATTCCATTCCACCAGCACCTGCTATCAACCTTAATGCCCAGTTTCTCCCAGATCCTCTCAGTTAAAGAAAACCACTATTAAAATAAATGTTTAAAAAAAAAAAAAAAAGCATCACATGAGTTGGGGTTTTTTTGTTTGTTTGTTTTTGTTTTTGTTTTTTTCCTGACTAAAAACATGCTGTCAAACATTTTAAGGTAAAAATTATAAAGCAGCAAATAGTTGGAGACTGAAGAAAGAAAGCAAGGAAGAGTATCTGAAGGGCTGATCTTCATCTTCCGAAGCATAGGCTGGAGTAGTGACTGAAGCATCTCGGTTGGTTTCCTAGAGGTTTTCCTTAGTCTTAGGAAGATACTTGAGGAAACTGTCACCAGTGATTGAGGAGGTCTGACAGAGAATTTAGAAGTTCCTTAAATTTCGCTCCATTTTTCTTCAGTTGAATTAAATATGGTCTATTTTAATGAGCACATTGAGCATTCTCTCTTACCTCAAGATTTGTTTTTTTATCTTCATGGCTTTTCATCTTTCACATGAAAGAAAGAGAAAATGTAGAATAGTCATGAATTTGAATAATTTTCCTGTGGCTCTTTCATGATGTCAGAATGTAGGAGCAATTTCTTGCTTTCTTCTGTGTACTTTAAGAGGGAAAATGTCCTCTGTTTTTGCTTTTGGTTATGGTCTCTTTTTATTGTTTGATGGGTTCTTTCTATATAGCCCTGGCTGGCCTGAAACTCTCTATGAACTCACCTGTCCCTGTCTCCTGAGGGTTGGCATAAAAGGTTTGTGACCAGGATATTTTTGCAATGAGATGTGAGCTTGAGATTCAACTTCCTTATTAAAAACCAGAGGAGAGTGTTTGGGAGACGTGTGGGCTGAGCTGCTGACACTACACTGGTCCTGTACTAGAATGGTTTCCAGAATAGTGGCTGGCCCACCTGAGCTGCTCAGTAAGCAATGCCTGTCTTTATCTGTTCTTCTGTCCATCTCCATAGCCATCTAAATAAAGAGGTTGGGTTTTTAAGATGGAGACAGCAGAATTGGCACTGTGTCATGGGCACAGGCTTACCTGTTCATCCACTCCATGCAAACTGTCCAGTGGAAGACCAGTGTCATATGTTAACCTCCCAGTTCAGCCATGTTTAAGTTCTTAAGAACAGCCAAAAAAGCCGGGCAGTGGTAGCACATGCCTTTAATCCTAGCCCTTGGGTGGCAGAGGCAGGTGAGTTTCTGAGTTCAAGGCCAGTCTGATCTATAGAGTGAGCTCCAGAACAGCTAGGGCTATACAGAGAAACCCTGTCTCGAAGAACAAACAAACAGAACAGCCAAAAACAAAACAAAAACGTAAGAGGAGGAAAATCTTGTATGTGTTAAACCATAGCCCTGAGGACCTGAGGATAGTGTAACATGATCAGCCAGTCACAACAACATATGCTGAGTAATTCCATGTGAGTGAGACACCTAAAGTAAATTCACAGTGCTCACAATTATAGAATGGTTAACTTCACAGAGACATAAAATAGAAGAGTGATTTCCAGGGTCTTCTAGAGGAAGGACAGGATTGCTGGTTAATAGACATAAAGTTTCAGTTCTGCAAAATGAAATAGTTTTTGGAAATGTGTTAATTCAAGAGCATGAATACCATTAATAGCATTGAACAAACATCCTAATGGTTACAATAACAAAAAAATAAGTGGTTAAGATGGCAACTTATATAATTTCCTTTGTTTTTATTCTTCGCTTATATAAAATATCCCAATGGCAATTTCCCTTCCCTTCTTTCTTCCCAGGATCTCCCCCAAATACCAACACCCATCCACTCCTCCTTTGTTTCCCTCCAGAAAAGGGCAGGCATACCAGGGGCATCAATCAATCCTTGAATATCATTTTGCAGTAAGACTAGGCACCTCCCCTCATGTTTTAACTTCAGGTCTATTCATCCATTCATGAATTTGTTTCTGAGGCTCCACTCTGTCCCACAGATTACACATGACCCTCTGTGGCATAATTTCTAGACTTCCTCCTGATGACTAATGCTGACTGAGAATTTCCTCTTTAGTTTGTTAAAGAAAAACACATAGCGATATTTCATGATGATTTAAACTCTAATTCATAGACTATCCCAAAATGGTGCATCTATTTAGCTTTCTTGTCATTCTCTATTTGAAGATGAAATGATTTCCGATGTTGCTGCAGACTGAGTTCATTTTTAAAGAAAATTAATAAAATGAGAATCTCAATGTTTGCTTATATTCTTCTGCTTACACATCTGTGCTTGCACTTTTTTTTTTGATATGTGGTACTGTTTCACAATGTAAGCAAGGCTTTTAATAAGAATGATTAAATACAAACATAATTTATCAGCTTTCTTTATGTAATTCAATTTCAATCTGTGATTAATAGTAAAACATAATTAAACATTTATATTGTTGTGTATAAGATCATATGCTATTTACCTCTGTCTATGTTTTAAATGACTCCTAAGAGTACTTTCTTAACAAAACACGTCTTTATCCCTCACACGCTCTGTATCAAAAATCTATGCCCTGTTTAGTAGGCTTCTCTGGCTCCCCTTCTCACAGAGGTACAATAAACATGTGATTGAGAGTCATCAGAAAGCACCAATGAGAGGCCATCCCTGCAGCTGTTGGCAGCTCAGACACACTAACTTGTTACTGTGACATTTACCATATCACATGGATTTCTCAAGAGAAGTATGGCAGTGTGGCAAATTGCTTCTCTGGGCTGAGAAAGCGAAAGGGAGGTCCAATGTACAACCATTAGCCTTTTAATAACCTACTCAAAAATGACATTCAAAGCCCACTGTACTACTGCACACATCCAACCCTAGCACCAGGGAGGTAGAGGTGGAAGATCCAGAATTAGAGACCAACTGTGGCTATATGAGATCCTGTATCAAAGAAATTACATCATATTGTAGTGGCTTAGATAGGTATGCCTCAATAGACTCATATGTTTGAATGTTTGCTCCATACAAAATAAATAACTCTATTAGAAGGTATGACCCTGTTAGAGTAGGTGTGGTCTTGCTGGAGGAAGTGTATCACTGTGCAGGTGTGCTTTGAGCTCTCCTCTGTTTAAGCTATACTCCGTGTAGAATACAGTCTCCTTCTGCTGCCTTTGGATCAAGATGTAGAACTCTCAGCTCCTTCTCCAGTATCATGTCTGTCTGCACACTGCCATGTTTCTACCATCGTGATAATGGACTAAGCCTCTGAAACTGTAAGCCAGCCCCAACTATATTTTTTCCTTTTGAAGAGTTGCCATGGTCATGGTGTATCTTTCGTGGTTTCACAGCAATGAAACCTTAACTAAGAGACCAAATATCTTTGCTTAATTCTATGGACTGAAAATGAGGTACCACATCTAGTTCACAGTCCAGAGGAAGAGCTGCTACAAAGATATATATGGGAGGATATGCATGGCTAAGAGCCATTCATGGATTGGAAGGACATGCCCAAAAATTAGGTTAAAATTCTTGTTAGTTCCCATTTACTGAGTACTTATTCACACCAGGCATTAAGGACATGGTATAAGAGAAGAGAAAATATCTGCACCCAGATGATTCACTGGAATATGGGTGAATAGATTCTTCTGAAGTATTTTGACTTTAATAATAGAACTCAGTGTTTTCTCAACAATGATATATTGAATGCCTGCATGCATGCTGGCGTTAACATGGATGCTAGAAGCCACAAAGAGCTTATAACATAATACAAAAGATGGTGGTTAAAGGTAACAATTTTTAATGTATTAAATGATATAATAAATGCTAAAATGAAGAGAGATGAAGTTAAAAGATATAGAAGAGAAAATGGAGAAGTGTCCCATAAAAGTTGTGTGAGGAAGCTCACATCTATGCTGAGATTCTGTCAACCAAGATAAGAGTTTAAAGAGGTGAGCCTTAGTTGAAGGAGCACCTTAGCATAAGGTGTAATGACACCATAAGATGACATAATGGAGAGACAGTAGGCTGAGCAGTTGAAACAGGTTAAAAAGGGCCACATGCAGAGCATGCTAAGCTGCAGAAAGCAGGGAAGAGGGCTCATGCTTAAAATCTACAGCAAGTCATGCCATGGATGTGCTCTATCTAAGGATAACCACATGCTCCCAGAGGAGATGTAAATAAGATCAGCACCTGAAGAGAAGATGACCTTGACATCATGAGTTGAGTTCACCCAGGGATGTCTTCCCAGGGTATTCTTCAGATGTTGGTGACATCTAGGACAGAAGCCTATTGTAGCTCAGTCTAAGCTCACAAAGCTACCTGGTGCTTGCAGAAACAACTGGCATCATGACTTAAGTTTGACAACTCCACAAACAAATCAAAATGCTCCATACTAAGTTAGGGTCCCCATAGTTAGCTTCTCCTGTGGAAGTGTGTCAGGGAAAGTACTGTCAAGTCTGAAACAGAGTAGGAAAGCTTTCTCATCAGCTCCATCAAAGGGCAGAGGTCTGAGTTTTTTAGTTGGGAGCAGTGTGACTTTGGGCTTTAATCCCTTAATCTTTTTGACCCAAGTTCCACAGCTGTAAAATACAGACAATGATTTCTGTCTCATAGAGCTTCTGCCAGGATGAAAGGAGGGCATCAATCTGAAAAAAAGAAAAAGTGGTGTGCAGCTGAGGTCACCATGAACTCCACTATTCTTATTAGATAGGGACTGGAGTGTCCTCAATGCTTGGAATCTCAGATTCCACCATGAGTTCAAATTCTAGGTCTTGTGATTATGAGCTATGTGTTATTAAACAAGTGACTTAGCCTCTCTGGGCTGTCAGTTCTTTATCTACACAATTGGAGAAATTATAAGAGATATGCCATAAGTATATTATGAATTACAAATGCTTAACTCTCTCTTGTAAGAAGCTCAGATATGGCAGGCATATGATAAATTCTTAAGAAATATTAACTATTGCTATTACTTTTGTCATTAAGGGCAGTAGTAATGATAATGGTAGTATTAGGAGAAGAAAAAATGGATTTTCAGGAGGTGGCTTTGTAGATGGGAAATAATTCATGCAAATGAGCTTTATTTAGTATCTCAAAGCATTGTCTTAAGTTTGTGGTGTTATAACCCTGTTGCAAAGTTGTACCACTATTCTCAGATTAAACATGAGACAAGAGATTAGGCAGCACATAATTTCTTGTCATACAATTAGAACCGGCTATGTGGAGAGTCTAAACCTATTTTCCAATGCCAGATCAGTCCTGAGTCTTGCTGTTGTCTTTAAAAAGCCTTTGTCTTCTCTGATACTGTCTTTGAGCTTTCTCCTTCAAGAAGGGATTTTCAATTAACCATTAGCTTATGTTGCAAACATTTGTTCTTAAATGCATTCATTCATTCTTGCAGGTGATTAAGGATGATGGGTATATAAATATACAAGTACATAAATGACAAGTCAAACCATGTACATATGGTAATTTAATTTTGAGATGAGTACCATGTTTATATACTTCTATCAGTCTGCCTACTTTTGATGAATGTGCAATTTTGTAACCACCCTTTTATCACTGCCAATATTTAAGTAAATATCCCTAAGTGCTGTACTAGAGAAAACTATCAATGTCATCCAGATAATTTGCAGCTGGGATTGATAAGCAATGGACCCTTTCTAAGTTAACTGATATTCTCTCCTTCATTAATGCTGCATGTTTAGCAGGCAGCCAGTGTTTTCTAATGTACTACTGGGTAAAAGAGCTTTGATCCATGATGGCACTACAAAACTTAAGATAGTGGTTACCATATAGTAGAAGATTTCAAGGGTGTTTTTAAAGATGATCACAGATTCCAGTTGTTCCTTGGAATCTATAGGAAATTGGCCCCAGGATATACACCTCACCCTAGTCTGCACCCTAGATACTAAAATGCGAGGATGTTCAAGCACCCTATAAAAGGATGTTGGTCTTGTGTATAATCATGTGCCCTTCAAGATACTTTAAATCATCTCTAGGTTATGTATAGTGCCTAAAAGGATATAACTGTCTTGAAATTGCTACACTTCATGGAAATAACAAAAGAAAATGAATATACATGTTGTAGACATGTAGTTTTTTCTTTACTCTATTCATTCTGTAGTTGTTTAAATTCTTAAATGTAGAACCTAATGGTGGTTCCTATACATGAAGACTTAGGGTTGTATAAATAAAAGGAAGCAACACCAAAGGCAGCTAAAATAGGTTATCTATGAGGAAAAGAAAAAGGACCTCATCTTAGTTAGCATTCCCACTGCTGTGATAAAACACTGAGTAAAAACAAGTTGGGGAGAAATTGCTTATTTCAGCTTAGATTTCTAGATAAAGATCCATCACTGAGGGAAGTCTGGGCAGGAATTCAAGCATGGACAGTTCTTGAAAGCAGGGACTGAAGCAGAATCCTTGTAGGAGTGCTCTTTTTTGGCTTGCTTCTTGTAGCTTGCTCAGTTGGCTTGTAACAGTCGTCAGGACCACCTGCCCATGGATGGCACCACCATTGTGGGCTGGATCCCCATGCATCAATCTTCAACCAAGAAATTGTTCCAGAGACCAATCTGGTAGGGAGAATTTTCTCAACTGAGATTTCTTTTTTCAGATAATTTTAGCTTATTATCAAGTTGAAAGTTGTGGCAGGGAGGAGACGGGAGTAGGGGAAAGGTTTGACTGTGGACGATCTTACTCTAGAGGTGTGTCTTGATCCTGCAGTCATGGACAGATGTTAGCTACAGAGTAGCATGGCCAGGTTTAGTCTTCAGTAAGTCACAGTGTGGAAATGTGGAAGATAACTGGCAAATCGTGTCTCATTTACATAATGGGACAGAGCACACAGCTATCACTGGCTATTCAGAAAGTCAAAATGTTCAAGGCATTATTAAGTGCAGTGATGAGTATTGGTGGGGCCCTGCAGATACGTTATGAAAGCAGAATTAAGACCCAGGTGGCTGTGCACTCTTTTAGCTTTTTGCACACCCCAGGGTGTTGGCTAGCACTGAGCTGTTGTACAACTGTGGGTTTTGCAAATCTGAGCTCAAAAGTTCCTTTCCCAAACCTGCCTCCTCCACACACTCCACCCTGTAACCTCACCCATCTGTGAAAATTTGGGGTCTTGGGGTATAAAGTAAAACTGAAAATTCTAAAACAACACAGGAGACCTCTGTTATCATGTCTTCTCCCAATGCCCCTTGATAGTCTGTTACTCTGCTTTGAGCATACTTATAATTCAGAGGTGAAGTAAGCGAGCACAGGAGGTAGAGTCTAGATCCTTGCTTTTGACTCTTGATCTATATAGCTTTTGTGCATTTGACTGGTAAACCCTTTAACCCTCCAAAAGCCTCAGATGTCCAATCCCTGAAGTGGAAAGCCAACTAGATAATGCCTGAGGACTTTAAACTTCCTCGTGGTGTGATTCTACGAACATCTGGCCCTGCGTGCTGAAAGAGGACTAAAGGAACCAGCTATAATTGTACCAGTGTAAGATAGTCAAAACATAGATAAGAGGTTCTCAAACAATACTATAGACAAGGGCCTAGAAATACTGAAATCCCTTAGCTCTATTGTCAAAGGAGAAGAAAAATCTGCCCAGAAATACCTTATATTCTCGTTTTTACAAAATAAGTTCACACATAGAAAGAAATGCACAGAGAATCTTCTCAAGGTCATCCCTGGCTTGGGTTGTTTTTTCTTTTCTGATAGCTTTTTGCAAGTGAAGTACACTATCTCAGTAATAAATCTTGTTTATACCTCCTGAACACCATGGATTTGCTGCTCATTCTTTTAGAAATCAATGATGACTTAGAGATGATGTAACATTTAATCTGAAACAAAGTAACTAAATAGGAGTCATTTTTTTTTTCTAAGCAACTCTCTCATCTATCAACTCTCTCATTTTTCCTGAATATGCCTTAAGGCTTCTCAGAGATAAACAGTGACTTTTCTCCACTAAAATATTTACTTTCTGAAAGAAAAGGAAAAAAAAAGCAACTCGCCTGGTCCTTCAGTGTACTCTCAAAAAACCACAAGTGTTTGGTCCCACGAAAGCACAGACCATATTAACTTACACTTATGACAGAAGCCTTGTTGATAGCAGAAGTTCTGAGTCACACCTAAGTCTGTGGGCAGATGTGCAACAATCTCATCTCTGGTTTTCAGTGGTCAGTATACCAGTTTCTCATTTCCTACATCTGACATCTCCATGGCTTTCTTTGTAGCTAGGACCAAAATCTCAACACACTGTGTCAGTAGCTACTTAGGAAACAGAATAGAAGCAACAAAATGAATTTTATTTAAGACTCACAGCAGTATAGTAAGTTGCTATTGAGAGTAATTTTCCACATTTTAGGGTTAATAAATCTGAACTAAAATGTGTCCACATTAGTAGCGCTTGGTTAGTGTCTTCTAGTATAAATCAATTGGTGCTCAAAGAAGAAAGGGGAAGTTAATGAAAATTAATTCATACTATATTATTCTATAGTTTGAAGCTCAAGTGTTCCCCCCCAAAGATTCATGTACCTAAGATATGTTTCCAAAAATAATTATATTGGGTAGAGCTTTAAGAGGTGGGGCCTAACAGGGCCCTTTAGGTCACTGAAGGTGATGCTGAAGACTATAATAGAACCCATTCTTTTCCCCTTTCTTACCTTTTCATTTCCCAGCCAAAAAAGAGGGATTCTACTCCACCCTAGGTTCCAGCCACAATGTGCTACCACAAGCTGAAATCAGCAGGTCAGTGATCAGAGAATAAAATCGATAAAACTCTGAGGCATCATAAATCTTACCTTTCTGAAAACTTATTATCTCAGATATTTGTTGCAAAAGAAAAATAACAAATTCTTAATTTGGCATTGAAATATTTATATTTATATGTGTGTATGTGCATATATGAATATAGGGACCCGAAGAGGCCAGATGAAGGAATCAGATACTCTGGAAATGGAGTTACCATGAGTAGTGAGCAGCCTGATAGGGATTCGAGAGACTCAGCTCCATACTTGGTCCTCTGCAACAGCAACAATCACTTGTAACTACAAAGCCATCTCTGCTGCCTCTACTTGACAATTCATTTAAGTTACTTTAGCCTGTCATTTTTTCTCCTTTGTCATGTCCTATATTATGATTTGAGTTTGAGATTTAGTCTTACCATGTCTAGCTTTTGTCTTCTTTTTCAACATATTTAAGACTTGGCCAGTTATTCAATCAGTAAATACTTGCAATCTTAGATCTAGGAATATGAAATAGAGAGATAGAATATTGATCTTTTTGTCACAACAAGAGGTAAAAATAAGAATTGAGGTGAGTTAAATTTATATAAACTTATCAGTTTGAAATACCTAAGATATTAATTACTTTCCATTTTACAGATAATAAAATTGGGTCTCAAAAATGTTAAGGCAGTTTCATTTTTCTTATATCAGCTATCTGATCCCAACAACTTTCAAAAAACATGGCATAATCTCTTTTAAAATACTGTTTTAAAACCATTTCAACATTTCCTAGATCTGCTAATTGATGGTGCCAATTAGTTTCTCTAAGTCACATGAGGCAAAGCTGCAATGTGAAATTGATTTCATTTTATAAAAATTAGAATAAGATGACATTTTGCTGAGAGTGTGCTTTGCTTGGAAAGCTAAACTTTTTTGATTATAATTTGCATAACTTTCATGTGTATCTAGGGATTCGGGGAGCACATTCAGGAAAACTTGCAAAGATGAAAGAATAATAATGCCAATGTCAAGAACTCCCATAGTCTGCCACAGCCCTTCATAGCTCATTTGCGGAACTTGGTCCTTGGCCATGCAGCAATCACTCTTCTCTGCTGACCCATCTCTGTCTTTCACTCAACAGCCATTCCACACTATGCAGATGGTTCTCACCTTGAAACTGTCATTTTATGATGCTGTCACTCATGGCAATACAAATGTCACAGGTGAAAATATGCATTTAATAGACTGGGAAGGTTAAATTCTGATCTGTTTCCCATGTTGGACATATATATTGTGATCTTGGTTACAATGCTCAATCGCAGCAGATAGACATATGATCATGAGCAGAAACAAGCAGAACTCTATAGGGTACTGTATTCAAAACATTACATGAGTTTCTAGACACTTTATTGTAAAACAAACCTCTGTTGGGTGATCTTGTCCAACTCTAGGTTTATGTTTCAAGGAAGCTAGCATAAGCTAGAATGTTCAATAGATTAGATGCATTAAATGCATTTTCAACCTAGGACATTTTTCAGCTTATGATGAGTTTGTTGGAATGTAACCCATGGTAAGTCAAGGAGAATCTATACTGTAAGAAAGATCTAGGATAGAAGGAAGCTGAGAAGGTGTGGCCATGTGAACAGCAAATCACTCAGAACAGTTAGCACAATGGAGACAGAGCGATAAAGGAGGAAGACTGGAGCCTGGTTCCAAGAAATTTGTACAGCATAATCCTTCAGTTTGCATTTTGTAACTCAAGCAATTGATGAACTCAGAATTAGGGAAGTGGTCACTTCATGTTTTTCAATTTGGGGATCTGAAGTGCACATGAATCTAGTGGGTGTGGCTGAGTGTTTCAAAACCAAGGAGATCAAGAAACAAAACGATGGTACTCTAAGTTCTCTCTATGTACACGAAGTCCAAAAGAACAGGGATGGAAGAAGAAAGGAGAATACACAGAATAAGTGTTTAGTATATTAATCAGGACATGAGAAGAAAGAGTTCCAAGATCCTATAATTGTCTTATCCCCTGGGTTAACATTACTCAGCTTCCTTTCTGAGATAATCATGGACATATTCTATGTGACCCTCTCCAACATAGAAATAAAGGTAGACATCTGAACTACCAAGTAGGCCAACTGGTTCCTCACTTTGGAAAGCCTAGATTAACACACACTAAATTGTCCATACACTGGAAAGTCTTGAATATTATTAGATTAGGAGTCATAAAGATGTGAGGGCTGAAGGCCACCTTGAGGCAGAAGAAGGTGTTATCGAGGCTGGACATTGAAGACAATTGATACAGAGACAAAGCAATAAAAGACTATCCAGGAGCAGAGCATAAGATAGAGAGATTGGGGTAGAAAACTTGAATTTAATAACGGATTAATAGTCCATGAATGACAAGAGAATAAACAATGCATTATTACTGCTCAAAAAAACAAACAAGATGTTCTTGTTCCAGCGTGATAAGGTATTGTATTCCTCTTTAGAGAAGTTTCAAGACAATAGAACAGAACTTGTTAAGGGACATAAGAAGAATTCTTTCCTCACTGTCATGACACCAAATATGGCACAATGAAGTTATAACAACACTTGCTTTATGAATGCGAGAAATTAAATAGTCATTTGATTTTAAGAAAGCAAGCCTTCTGCAGGAAGAGTTGGGTAACCACAGACATTGTATTTGCAGATTTCTATAGCAGCAGTAAATTGCAATGCTCATTTTGGGGTTTGGGGTTTTTGAAAGAATGTTTGTGGTAAAGGAGTAAAAAAGGCTCTCATTGAAGAAAAATGTAAATGCATATGTAGTGGTCACTATACCACATGAACACAGAAAAAAAATGAATGTTGGTGAAACATTTCCTATAGGAAACACAGCAGTATGCGGCTAAAACTTATGTTGGAAATTTGAACACAAAACTTTTAGGAACCAGAATAGGATGCTTACATGAATGGAGGGGATATTGAAAAGTATTTTCTATAGAGAAAAAAATCTACAGATTAAGCTTAAGTTTATAGGCTATTAGGGCAAAGGAGGACATGAAAGAATTACCATACACTTCCTCTCCATGCTACTTCATAAATGTATACACTGATTCAAAGGTAATAGTTTAAGTCTCTTAAGAGTATTTAAATGTTTTCAGTTAATGAGCTAACTTTTTAGTGAGTCTCTAACCATTTTACGACTTAGTCATAAGACACATGAACTTTGAAATCAAGAAACATACCCCAAATCATAACCTGCATATTTCCTAGCTGGTTACCATAAGCAAGCTCCTGAGTATCTCGGGGCCACAATGTGGTAAAACTGAGACAATACCAGTATTAACTTCATTGGATGGTTCTAAGAATTCACTGCTTTCTGGCTATATAGAAATACTGAAAGTATATTGTCTAAGAAAAACAGGTGTACATACCATTATCTAACAAAATCAGCTCAAAGTTGGAAATATGTTAGCAAAAGAAATTCATGTATTTACCATCTTTTCTAAAATATTGTAGGAAATTTGGCAAATAATACACCTATATCTTTGGCTCTCAAAAAAAAAAAATCACTCTTGCTGGGCAGTGATGGCACATGCCTTTAATCCTAGCACTTGGGAGGCAGAAGCAGATAGATTTCTGCTTTCAAGGCCTGCCTGGTCTACAGAGTGAGTTCTAGGACAGCCCGGGCTATGCAGAGAAACCCTGTCTCAAAAAAAAAATCATTCTTTTAAAATTCTTAAACTACTAAATAGCTAACACTCTATCACATATTTTTATTAAATCTACTTCTTTTTCTCTATCATGACTTATAGGCATTTCTTTTTCTTTTTCTCCTTTTAATTGTTGTCAATTTTTTAGAACTAGTATTTTAATTATTTTTAATTTTTCAATGCTGGATATATTATATTGCCTTCCTTTACTCCTGTTTCACTTACTGACCATCCAATTAAGTACAAGACATGTTACAGACATGTAAAGTTATATGATGTTTTGAATAGAAATAATCGCCTCCCCCAAGGCTCATATATTTAAGGGGTTGGTCATTATAGAATGACACTAATAGGAAGTATGTATGTCCTTGTTGGTGTAGATGTGGTCTTGTTAGAGGAAGTGTGTCATGGAGGGTGGACTTTGGGGTTTCAAATGCTCTCTCTTCTGCTATCTGCTGATCTAGATATAGAGCTCTCAGATACCTCTCTAGTACTTTGTATGCCTGTGTGTCGCCATGCTTCCCACCATGATGACAATGGACTAAACCTGTATACTTATAAGTAAATCACAATTAAATGCTTTATTTTGTAAACATTGCACGGTCATGGTGTCTCTTCACAGTAATAGAAACCCTATGGCAGGTTATAAAGCTGGTCTATAGATGTTCTCCTTGCAGAGTTTTACTGAAGTATAATGGATGTGTGATTATGGAAAAATAAAACCCAGGACAAGATTTCATTAAGAGATCCCAATTAGACTTCTAAATAAATGCTTCTTTTTGTCTACTATTCAGGATTAGTGATTATTTAATTTTGAGTTTTGCACTGAAGAGACCCTGGACCACTGTAACTCTTATAAAAAAAATATTTAGTTGTGGCTGGTTTAGAGGCTTAGTCTATTATCTTTATCACAAGGAACATGCAGGTAGACATGGTACTGGAGGAGCTGAGAATCCTACATTTTGACTAACAGACAGCAGATGGAGACTGACAGAAGTCCTAGCTTGAGTATAAATGAGGCTGCAAAGCCCACCTTCACAGTGACACACTTCCTCCATCAAAGCCATACCTCCTAATAGAGCAACTCCTTATGAGCCAAGCATTTAAACACATGAGTCTATAGGACAATTCTTCTTCAAACACACCAGCGACCACATGGGCATAGTTGGTATAGACACATGGCAAAAGGTCCTAGAGAGTCAGAGTTACTTCCTGTGCATGATGAATTAGACAGGAGAGGTGCCATTAAATAATAGTCAAAAGATAATAGATTTGATGATAAACGATTAAAAGCAAGATATAATATATATTAATCAGATAATGCCACAGAGCTGTTAAAATAAATAGTAGAATATTTAATGACTTGAAAACAATGTGTGGTGTTATCTATACAAAAAAAAAAGCCAGATTGCAAAGTAATATATCCATCCAGTGTGACTCCATGTTTGGGTAAGATAAAAAAGATTTGCAAAGATACACACTGCCATTTCATGAAGGTTATTTCAGAAGATGGAAATTGGAGCAACTTCCTTCTTTCTTTGTGCTTTGTTTGCCTTTTTCCACTTTTAGCCTAGGCACCGAGGCCATCTTTAAGTGTTCAGGATTTGGATGGTCAGGATTACCATAGTCAATGCTTTGATGAAATGCTTGCCCATAAATATCTATGTGTCTCTGTACATAAAAGAATCAATGATTTCTTCTCTCTGATCTTAAGAAAACTGTATTTGCCTTCTGAGTCTCATTCACTCTTTTTGGGTTTTGGTGCTTTTTTTTCCCTCTATTCCCATTATAGTCCCTAGACTTAAATCAATAATGTAGTTCCAAACAGCATTACAGGTATATACCACTGCACTCAGCTCATTTCATTCTTGTAGGATTATGTCAGGGATGGGCATTCATGTGAGGGTATTCTGGTGCATGTGTCGACAAATGGCAGAGAATAACCTTGGGTGCTCTCTAGGTTTGTTTTTTTGAGGCAAGATCTCTCACTGTCCTGAAAAATGTTAGACTGACTGAAGAGTGAGGTCCTGGCATTCACCTGTCTCTATCTCTCTAGCACTGGGTGACAAGCATATGCCATAATGTCTGGCTTTTTTTTCCTTGGGGACTGAGCTCAGGGCTTTGTGTTTGTAATGTGATCTATCACATTGCCACTCATTCTAGCATCCTTAAAGATAATAATTTAGCATCATCAGGATATTATGGACCTTCTGTATACTAATTCCACCTACACAGATCAACATACAATGAATATTAATACATGTTAGAAATTGTGTGATTTTAATAATAATACAATAACAGGTTCATATTTTCTATGCTCTAGGCTAGTGGTTCTCAACCTTTCCAATGCTGTGATCCTTTAACGCAGTTTCTCATGCTGTGGTGACCTTCAACCATAAAGTTATTTTAGTTGATACTTCATAACTATAATTTTGTTGCTCTTATGAATTATAACGTAAATATCTGTGTTTCCCAATGGTGTTAGGTGACCCCTGTGAAAGGGTCATTTAACCCCAAAGGGATCATGACCCACAGGTTGAGAACCAGTGCTCTAGATCTTATTCTTGGTATTTCTTTATAGCTTGCTGTTTGGATAATATCTGGTGTCCTCCAATTAATCCTTTATTCTCACAATTTCTTGCTATTTTTCACTACAAAAATGTTCTATAAGGATCTATGTGATGGCTCAGCAGATAAAGGCTCTAAGCCTGAAGACCTGAGCTGAGTGCATGGCATGGTAGAAGGAAAAACAGAGTCCCAAAAGTTGAGTTGTACTCTGACCATGGCATGAGCTCTATGGTACAACAACATTCCTAGAGACACCCACTCATAACTCCATACATTAAAAAAAAAGAGGAGAGGAGGAGGAGGAGGAGGAGGAGGAGGAGGAGGAGGAGGAGGAGGAGGAGGAGGAGGAGGAGAGGAAGAGGAAGAGGAAGAGGAAGAGGAAGAGGAAGAGGAAGAAGAAGAAGAAGAAGAAGAAGAAGAAGAAGAAGAAGAAGAAGAAGAAGAAGAAGAAGAAGAAGAAGAAGAAGAACCACCTTAAAAATCATTTTCAAGTCATAGGGTATGCAGTACTTCTTCCTCTTAACATGAAAACTCATTTTTAAAAACTATTTTAAGCTGTCCAATCACTCCTCTTAGCATAGTCTGGCATCAAAGTTAGTTAGAATGTAATTCTACAGGGTCAAACCAATTCTGAAGGAACACTGGGATCCCTAAAGGTTTTCAAGCCTCACATTTCAAGGGAGCATTACAGTTAAAGGAAGCATTTGTTCCCAACATTTTCCTCTGGGGCCTAACTGAGACATCAGAAGAAAAAGGAATTGCTCCTTTATTTCTTTATACAAGCAGGAACACACACCTGCCTGAAGCAATTATATAGAACTGAAGAGAACATGGTTGAAATTTTTAGAATTTTGTAGAACATAATCCTATCACATGAAATATTTTGTTTAAAAAAAGCTGTACTTGCAAGATGAGACTCTTCATTAGTCAAACACATTCTATACTCAGGCAAAGGAAGTAAATGCTTTCACAGAACTTTGTGCACTCCACTAAATGTGGTTCACATGAAGCTATTTGGGTACATGGCTTTTAGATTTGCTTAGCTACTAATCATGTGGTTGTACTCAAGTTAACAGGTAACATCTTTGAATTTTTCCATTTGTGGAATGGAGCATAGAATCAAGTGATACCCAAGTCTCCATGTAGTCCAAACCTTCCATGGTGTTTTTGTCGTTTCCTTGTTTCCTTCCAGAGCTTGTTCAGAGTTATGAACGTAGGAGGCAGTAATTAAAAGTTACAACAGCATTTCCCCTGGCACGCCGGTAACGGGTAGAAATTCACATACTAGTATTTTCTTCCCGAACAAGCAACCGTTAGCACACATTATGTGTCAGATGTCATTACATACTAGTATGAACACATGAAGAGCAATTTGGAAATAGTCTCTGTCCTTTGAAGTTCTGAAGGAGATCAGATAATTAAGCAAGTGACAGCAATCAAGTTTGAAATGTGTATTGAGGGGGCTGTGCATTTACAACTGGACCAATGGAAAGAAGAAGCTAATTGTACTGTGTCAGCTCCTAGAAATGATTTCCCTTGACTCTTCCAAACATCCTTTGGCCAAGCAGAATGAGGCACTACCTTCTAGGCTATAAAGTGTTTAGTACCGACTTCCACCCAAAAATCATTAAAAATGCACATTTGTTATACATTGACATGTTATCAGGATGCCTCTTAAATACTTAGGGTTACACCCATGTGCTACTCTCAGCCTTCACCAAAGAAGTTTTCCCTTGCAATGGACAGCAACTAATGCAGAGACACATGGCTGCTCAAGGTGATGAGAACATGTGACTGTTGTGTGCTCAGTCTTAAATAGGACACTCACCATCTCCTCCAAAGCCCAGCGAACATTGTGGAAGAAAGGATAGAAAGGAGGTGTGAGCCAAACAGTGAGGAGAAGGTCTTTGAAACATTGTCTTACAATCATGACATGGCTGTGGAATTCATGAACCCGCTGCAGGTAGAGTTCCCTGTATACAGCTTATGCAAGATCAACACCCTAAACATTCAGAGACAAATGGAGGAGGAGTTCATAGGGTTCTACCTAGAGGAATGCTAGAAATCAAGGGCTGCTGGCAAAGAGTAAGTCTTTGTCTTCAGTGATGTAGCCACTGATAACTTATTCATACTCCAATAGATAACTTCACAGCATGTTGGTGGCCATGACTAAATCAAACAGGTCACAGAGTAAAAACTTTTAAAAAAGCAAAAAGACAAAAAGTTAAAACTGTTAGACATTTGATCTTCAAGATGAGGACTTTTAAAATCCTATATCTGCAGCCCCACCAATATTCTATTTCTTAACACATAGTACATTTCTTTTCTTTATTAATGTATACTGCTTGTACAATATAGTGGGTTTTGTTGACATTTTAATACATGTAGATAAAGTATTTTGATTTGTCCTTATTTCTCACACTTACCCTTCTTTTCTCCTCCCTCTCTTATTTATCTTCCTCTTTCCAAATACACTTCTACTTTCATTCTTCCTTTGGGGTGGTGGGGGAGTAGATTCTACACAGTCGAGAAAGGATATACTGGTCTTTCTGAGTCAGGCTTATGGTGCTTAACATGAAAATTTCCAATTCTATTTGTTTTCCTGAAAACGTGAAATAACGCTTGTGTGTATGTTTTATATATATCATATATATATATATATATATATATATATATATATATATATGATATATATATTATATCACATTCTCTTTATTTATTCTTCCATGAGTACTTCAACTGATTCTAGGACACAGCTATTATGATGACTGCAACAATATACCTAGGTATGGTATATGGTACAATTCTTGATGCCTTATATAGGTTCAGAATATATAGTTCTTATAGCTAACTGAATATCTATAAGAAGCAATCCATATACCATTTGAGAGGAATATAGACAAGTAATAGAATCAGAATCAAATCAAGTCCAATCAGTGCTAATGCCAAGGACCATCTTTTGCCAATTAAGCACTGTCTCCCAAAGGGACTGTATACAGCAAGGCGACAATCCATTCCCATATGCGTGTAAAGTTGAGAATTTGTTATTATGTACTGTTGTTTAGTGTCCAAGTGTCTAATTTTCTTCTTTAAAGGCCACATGAGCTCAAGGGAAAATGCTAGAAAATCCTCTCAGTTACTGAAAGATTGGTAAATACACATAGGTTTATAGGCACACACACAGGAGGGGGGAGGGAGAGGGAGAAAGGGAGAGAGAAATATTCTCTAGCCTTTTCAGTATTTTTACTACCAGGTGTCCTTTAACTTTAGTTAAGAATAATAGACCTAGTGGTTTTAAATAATTTTTAATATAATAAGCAGAAGTTAATAGTGGACCAGGAGTCTGGAAAGCAACTCAAAGCCATTGATCACCTTGCTGATGACAGAAAGCACACTGACAGCATTTTATTCAAGGTTGGGTACATTACGAGGTTTCTGCAAACCCAGTTTGTAGTAGGAGAGTCTATTTTTTTTTTTTTTTGAGACTACGGGTAATTTGGCATGTGTGATTCCACAGGATACTTCGTCTCCACCTGTCCCTGACCTCCCCACTTCATTTTTTCAGTGCTCCCTTGCTCCCTCATGCCTCTATTCAGTTCTCTCTGAAAGCCCATCATCATTCCATCTTGTCACCTTTCTACAGAAAAATCTGGCAACCAAACTCACCCACTATCACTTTTTAACAATTTCTGAATCTTCAAATCTTTCTCACTCTCAAGATCCAAGTGTCACTAGGCAATCTTCAGGAGTTTGATCCAGTTCTCCCTTCTCTGGGCTCTCTGTGGAGCCCTCTATTTGTTGACATCCTTCTTTGTGCTTCCTACCTAGGGAGTTAGGAGTTCAGGCATGCTTCTTCTCTTCACTGAAAAGAATTCATTGCGGAATTTTGAACTAGTAGTAAATAGAAGATGCTCAACACTCAAGTCTGTAGAATCAACTGGACTCACCACCTCCTGCTGCAGTATTCGATCTTCAGAATAATTGATGAGTCTGAACCTTGGAATTAGCAAGGAAAAATTTAGAGGTCTTGTTGTGACAAAGCTTCTTCAAATTGTCTCCTTTGTTCTGTCTTGTCTTCACATGAATTAAGCTGATTTTGGATGGAAAACATTAACTCTAGGAGAACAGCATAGCTCAGACTCAGAACATATGAACAAGCCTTGACATCCAGAACCTGTAATGACTTAAATCCACAGTGAGGGAAGACATAATAATTGGAACATAAAAAGCCTCAGAGGAGGGAGAAAGTGTCTGCCCCATGAAACGACTGGGCCAATGTGTAGACCATCCAGGAATGCTAAGCATGGGTGTCAAAGGTTAATTTCCAAAGATGAATTTGGATTGTTTTATGAACATGGCCTGAAAGCAGTAAGAGAGACAAACATGTCTGTTAAGATTCCTTGGCTATACAATGGCTTTTGAGTTACCCTGGCATATGAAAAGAGAAACAGAAATTTTTTTAACATGCAAACACTTTTTTTCCCCCAATTTAAAAACAAAAATTCTGTGAAAAGGAAATGAGCTTACTGCATGCAGAATTATTAAAAGTAACAAGCCAACAGACAGAAGTAATAGATGCCTTCCCTTGGTGCCTTCCCTTGGGTCATGGGAAGGGCATGGCTTCAAATTAAGAATAGTTTCTTGGGTGGTTCCTCAGAAAACTGAACATAGCATTACCTGAGGATCCAGCTATACCACTCCTGGGCATATACCAGAAGATGCTCTAACATATAACAAGGACATGTGCTCCACTATGTTCATAGCAGCCCTATTTATAATAGCCAGACGCTGGAAAGATCCCAGATGTCCTTCAACAGAAGAATGGATACAAAAATGTAGTACATTTACACAATGGAGTATTACTCAGCTATTAAAACAATGAATTCAAGAAATTCTTAGGTAAATGGATAGAACTAAAAAATATCATACTGAGTCAGGTAACCCAATCACAAAAGAACACACATGGTATTTATTCACTGATTATTGGATTTTAGCCCAGAAGCTTGAAATACCCAAGATTCAACTCACAGACCATATGAAGCACATGAAGAAGGAAGACCAAGCTGGGGTCTTCTTAGAAGGAATAACAAAATATTCAAGGGAGCAAATATGGAGAAGTGTGGGACAGAAACTGAAGGAGGGATTGTCTGGAGACCATTCCACCTGGGTATCCATCCCATGTGCAGTCACCAAAGGTACATGCTGATGTGGATGTCAGGAAGTGCATGCTGACAGGAGCCTGATATAGCTCTGTCCTTAGAGGTCTTCTAGAGTTTGACATATTCAGAGGCAGATGCTCACAGCTAACCATTGAACTGATCAAAGGGTTCCCAATGGAGGAGTTAGAGTGAAGACTGGAGGAGCTGAAATGGTTTGCGGCCTCATGAGGAGAGCCAACAATACTAACCAACCAGAGCTCCCAGGGTCTAAACCACCTGCCTAGGAGCACTAAGGGAGGGATCCAGGGCTCCAGCTGTATATGTAAGAAAGGATGGCCCTGTTGGTCATAGGTGGGAGAGGAGATCCTTGGTCCCACGAAGACTGGATGCCGTGTGTGGGGAAATTCGAGGGTGGGGAGGTGGGAGTGGGGGGGTAGGTAGGGGTACATGCGCAGAGAAGCAGAAGGAGGGGCAATGGAATAGGGGGTCCCTTGGGGGGTAAGGAGATAACATCTGAAATGTAAATAAAATATCCAATAAAAAAATAAAAGTAAAGTAAATTCTGAAGCTTAAAAAAAAAGGTTTCTTGGTATTCATATTTATTCATTTCATTCAGACAATGATTTACACCTTTACACCTTTTTTTTTTCCCTCAAAGCACCCAATCTTCCCCCAACAGGGTACCAAGGTTGAATAGTTTAGGGGAGGATGGTATGTACCTTGTTGGCTTCATTTTTCATGCTCAGATGCATTTGGGTAAAGTTTGATTCATTCCTGCGTAGGATAAGGAGTAGAACCTAAGATAACAACTAGTACACTCTGAATAAGGCACTCTCTTCCTCTCAGTTCCTCTTTCCTTCTGTCTTTCTACCTTGTCATCCCGAGAGCTCTGAAAATAACCCATACCAAAAAAGTTCATCAATACAGAGAAATCTGAGGGAAGAGAGGGACTAGGTGTCAGTACTCTGTCTTGTTGCAATGCTTAACATTTCATGGCTAAAGACTCACGTGGCAGAAAGTCTTTTCTAGAATCTGGAATGAATTTTTAGACTCACACTTCAGACTTCATTTTCTGAGCCACATCATGGGTTGATGGTAAGATTAGAATTTCAAATTAGCTTATGTGTTTGAGCCCTTGTTCTCCAGCTGGTGGTGATGATTAAGGAGATTGTGGAACCTTTAGAAGGTAGAGCCTTGCTAGAAGAACTGGGTCACCGAATGTGTATCTTGAGGCTTTATAGCTCAGCCCCATTTCCTGTTCACTCTGCTTCTTGACTAGGCTGTTGGTGTGACTAGCAGCCTCCGTCTGCTGCCACCATGCTTTCCCTGCCATGATGGACTTTATCCCCTCAGACTTCAATCTGAAATAAACCCTTCCTCCCTTGAGTTTTTCATGTCATATATTTTGTTGTGGTAAGGACAAAGGTTACTAATACCATGGATATATTGATATAGTTATGTACACTACTGTCAGGACTGGCAACCATAGTTCATGAACTACATCTAGCATTCTGTTTGAATTTATATGGCTTAGAGATCTAGGAATGGTTTTTATATTTCTGAATGACTGAAAAAAATTCACAATAATATTTTATAAGACGTATAGAAGCACAGCTTAGTGCTGTCTGTAAGTTTGTCCAATTCAGTCATCCCAATTCACTGGCCTGAAGCCTATGGTTGGTGTCCACTACGATGTCAAAGTGAGCAGTTGGGACATAGACCATACACCCTCCACATTTAACATATTTACTACCTGGCTATTTATAGGAAAACTTTTGTGACTTTCATTATGTTCTTACAACAAGCCAATATAGGAGTCTCTGAATGTCTTCTCATTTTTGTGGTAAGGAGATTGAGGCATACAACAACTGATTCTAACAAACTATCACACATCTAAAATGTAAATTCAGATCCACACCACCAATGTATTATAACATGCATAGCCATGTTTTATAAATTATAGTCATTTTTATATTTCTGAGAATCACCTCAGAAGTCCTCTTGAGTAGTCTTTTCCACTGTCTACCCTCTGTTACTCTGTTTCTTCTACCTTATGTCTGTGTCACTTCAAGTCCATGCCATTCTTACAGGTTCCTAGCCATGTAGTACAAAGTCATTTGTTTTGTAGCTTTACTTCCAGGGGAAAGCAAGTCCTGTAAATTGCAGGGGATATGCTTTTATTTTTAACTCTGCCTAGCCATTAGCACAAACCCTGAGTCATGGAAAACACTAAAAAAAAAAATACTAGGAACTTAGTGTGTAAAATTGAATTAACTGGCCTCTGATTTGGTTCCTTGTTCCATCTACTAAAGTAAGCTCCATTGTGACAGACATTAAAACCTCCACTTCAGGGAAGAATACGTGGTAGTTCCCAGAGATTAATGATTAGAGACTCCCTCCATTGAAACTGAACATATCAACATTCAATATTCTTCAACATAGATGTTTTTGACTCAATACAGAAGAATAACCTCTGTGGGTATATTCTGGATAAAACTGTTTCCTGTTTTGTTTTGATTTTTTAATCCACCTTTTGTATTGTTAACTAGCTCAAGACTCTCCAACATCCACAGAACTATGTTGAACTTCTTTATCCCAGCATTTAGGAGCTTTTACCTTGTCTCAACATAGATTTTTCAATATTATTCAAACTATGACTCTCATCCTATAATTGTGCCTTTGACTACAGTGCTCACCACCCCACATTTCCA
Organism: Mastomys natalensis; assembly: GCA_021653895.1. Classification (NCBI taxonomy): domain Eukaryota; kingdom Metazoa; phylum Chordata; class Mammalia; order Rodentia; family Muridae; genus Mastomys; species Mastomys natalensis. Next base: position 57,093 of record JAJTUV010001882.1, on the reverse strand, counting down.
TCCATCAAAACCTTCAAACATTTGGTGGACTGCCCTTTCTTATACAACCAGCACAAACCACTGGTATCTCTCTTCCTCTGCAATGTTAGACCTCATGTTTCTGGAGTGAGTACTTAAAGAAGATTTTCTTGCTTCCATGAACCTCCCCTTGCTTAGATCTTCAGTAGCTATAGAGCAATAGGGATATTCTGAAAATACATGAAGAGAAACAAAGAGCTATATAATTTATTACTCACACACATCCATTTATCAAGCATTAGTTAAGCACCTATCATGTAATGAGCACTATGCTCAGAAGTATACATTTTGTATCTCCCTTACTATTCCACCAGTTTGGTGAGGTGGACTATTATTAGTTTCATTAAACACAAGGGGAAACCTGGGCTTAAGGACAAGTAGCTATTTGTGTCTCGACCATAAAACAAAATCTACTGTTTTTTTCCTTGAATATCGTCAACTCAAGATAAATATCCTCTCATCAAAGAGCTAGGAGACTTTAAATGACTTTAATATTATAGCATGTTAATTGCTGTATTCATCACTGCTTTCCCATATACTGTATTGGGTAGCTAGAATCTAGAAGTAAAAAACCAGGAGTATTTCAGGCATCTTAGACACTACATTAAAATACAGAAAGAAAAAAACAAAACAAAACAAAATAACAACAAAAATGGAAAAAGTATACTTTAATAAGTATTATAATGAAGACAAAGTGTTACCATTCAGAGTGCCTGAGAGAAACCTATGTTTGGTATACAATTAAGGCAGGGTTCTTTGAGCAATAGACACTGAACTGAAACATGGTCGATGAGAGTGAAATTGTCATCATAAGCCAAGAAGAAAGCTTTCCAAAGAGACATACACCTCTGTCTGGCAATGAAGTTGAAGTACATGGTACACAGTCAGTCTCATTACAGCACAAAAGATAGCACTGTAGCCAAGCAGGACGGGACAAAGGACAAGTAAGGTCAAGCTACAAACCTTGTGCCAAGTTGCTCTGCTGAGAGAAGCAGCGTCTCTCTTCATAGTACCTGCACTTTGTGGGTGATAAGCATACTATAAAATAATAGATTTAACCAGGTCTACAAACTGATATTCTTATATGATTTACCAATAGTGGTTTTATGGATTCTAGAAATAAAAATAATGCATATACAAGGATTATGAAATAGCTTAAGTAGGGATCAGAACATACCGCATAATCTTGTTAGTTCTACCATGAAACATGTGACTATCCATACCAAGCGGAGTATAGGGAACTTTATGTTCATTCTTCACAGGTATGGCTGACAAGGAACTGTCAGGTAGTGTTTACCCAAATGAGTTACAAAATTGTGCTTCACAAAGCTTGTATACTTCAAGGTTGTAGAGGAATCACAAACTGGTATCAGACCTTTCCATGTTTTTCTTCTTCTACCTCTCTCTTTCAGAGTGTTTACCATATAATTTTCTTGGATCCATATTTCCAAGGGAATTAGCTGTCTCAGCTTCCTCTGTTCACTGTACATATTGCAGCTGTCTACTGGAATTATATCATAAGTCACTGTCTATATATCTCACTGTCCTAGATAGCTCTGAGCCCTTGATAGTGGCAAACATCTCTCACTAATCCCACAACAGGGCTTGATTCAAAATATCACTGAAGACAAGTTTGTCAAGTAGAATTATACTATTTTCCATCCAGACCTCCTTTTCTTCTGTACAATTCTTCTTCAAATGGTTCTTATGTCTTCTTTCCCAGAAAAAAAAAAAAAAAGACTATCACAGTCTATTTAAAAACTCAAGTAAATTCCCTCAAGAAATACGTATTTCTCGTTCAATTTCCAACCCCACATGAGTCATCAGGAAATTCTGTCCATCACAATTTATTTAGGGATTCTGGTTGCCCTCCATCACTTTAGAGTTCAGGGCTATAATATCTTTCACTAGACAGGGCAAAGGATTAAGGGAAACACAAGAACTTTTTGCCCCATGTGTGGCAGGCCTGGGAGTGACTGTTATTAGTTCTTTCCACTTCATACCAATTGAGTCAGGACTTGTACCTAAAGATGTTTGTTTTAAAAATCCATTCAGGTGTGAAATTAGAAAGTGGTGAAAGAGGTTCACTGTGTACCCTGCTCGTCCCATCCTGGCCTATCTGCACAATGATTTTTTTCCAGGGGGAGGGGGCATTTCTTTTCTGCTTAAGGAATCCAGACACTTTCAAACATCTTATAAACAACCATATTCAGGGATTAAAATGCCAAATCCCCATGAAGGCCCCCAGTGACTCTTCAAATCATACCCTGAAATGACAAATCCTAAAAATATTTCATGTTTAGGAAGCCCTGTGACACTTTCTCATTCTTTGAAAATATTTCTTTAGAGTGTTTCCCTTCATTGATATAGATATATAGAAATAGATGTGTGATATGTAGACAAGTAGGTATGTAGGTAGATAGGTGATAGGGTGGTTAGATAAGTAGATAGATGATAAATAGATAGATAGATAGATAGATAGATAGATAGATGATAGATAGATGATAGATAGATGATAGATAGATAGATAGATAGATAGATAGATAGATAGATAGATAGATAGATATAGATAGATAATAGAAAGAAACATGGATAGATAGATAGATAGATAGATAGATAGATAGATAGATAGATAGATGATAGAAAGAAACATGGATGGATGGATAGATAGATAGATAGATAGATAGATAGATAGATAGATAATTTTTTGCCAAAGCCCTTTATATACCTGGTTTCACATTGGTAAGACTTGAAAGCAGGGAACTGTAAGAATCTGACTCAGGAGGCTTTTCCCATCCCAAGGAAAAAAACAGGTGAAACCCCAGCAGGGTATCATAACTCACAAAGAAGGTAAAACCAAAGACTTCCCCCTACTTATTCACAAACAATTTTATTGTAATTGTCAAATGAGGAACTCTACCAACTTGGCTGGGGTTTTTAACATGATTGGCCTAGCTGAAACACATAAGGAAGTGAAAGCCAAAGAAAGGAAGAGAACATTGATATGTACAAAACCCACACTATCACAAATGATCTGGGTTGAATTGTTTGCTGCTTTTTTTTTTTTTTTTTTTTTTTTTAATGAGGATTTCTGCTTTCAACAGCAAATCTTTTCCAATTTAATGAATAGCCATGAAAATGTTCTGCTCAAATCTGCTATGGAGGTAACTGGCTGCATATCCAGCTGTTGGGGCCCTGTTGAATCCATTGTTATGCTCCTAGACACTAAGTGGGGCTATGGAGATTGTAGTTCAATCTGCTTTAATAGGATAATTCTATAATGAGTAGTCCCAATAGTTTAGTTGAATACTGGACAATTGTCTGAATCTCTTTCTCATTTCCTTTCTTCTTCCTTTCCTTGTCCAGCTGGGAAACCTTCATGGGGTCTGAAGACTCTCTCTGCCTTCTCTTACTTCCTCCCTATTTTCCTTTACAGGTGTTTCCTCAAACAAATCTTGTATGTTTCTCAGAGAAGCCAAACTTGTATGTTTTATTCAGATTTTCAAGTGTTGAGAAGAGAGAGCTTTTGGGGACCTCTTCTTACACTTAGTGTGAAATTTATTCAGAGAGTTGCAAAGCACTGATCAGAAAAGACTTAAGTGTTCTCCTCTTCACACACAGAACATCCTGCTTTTTTGGGGGGTGAGGGTGGGATTCAACTTATAAAGCGGTCTTTTCAAAACATGCCTAGATAAGTATTGCATCACCGGACACTGTTACAGTTATTTTACTTAGCCTTCAATATGTGCCAGACACCACCCTTAATCATTACTCAACGTCACAAATGAAGAAATTAAGGCTCAGAAACATTAGCTAACATGTCTAGTGTGTCATATAATCATTCATCAAACAAAATCATCTCTTCTTTTATGACACAAGATCCATCTAAATGGTAAAGATAGATATTAGCTCATTGTAGAGATCAGAGCTGAAGTCCACAATGATGAGGTAACTTCTTTTGAAGAGCTAAGTTTTAGCAAACAGAAATGGTAAACACTAGTAGGGCTCCACTCCTGGTCTTAGAAGTTCTCCACACTCTCTCTTACATAATACAGTATTTCACATCCAAGACAGAATCAATCCAGGCATGACCTGATCAGTCAATTCAATCCAAAGAAACTTACTTCTGTACGAACAAAGAAATGTCCATTGTGTGGTAATTTTCAAGGCACCCTAAAATTGGTAGTCAATGCCATTTTAAAGACATAAGGTCTCATCAAGTCTTCCATAAAATTCATGGATCAAGGACCATATGAAGAATCAAGAAGGTTCTTTACAAATGTAAGATGACTTGTCAGGTGAACTGACACTGGGATATCACACAGCATACTCGGCATTCCAAAGTCAACTTCAGCTGTCTTTGCAAAACATGGTTAGTTCAGTGACTAGATAAGTATTGCATCACCAGACACTGTTACAGTTATTTTACTTAGCCTTCAATATGTGCCAGACACCACCCTTAATCATTACCCAATGTTAAAAATGAAGAAATTAAGGCTCAAAAACATTAGCTAACATGTCCAGTGTGTCATATTAATAAGTGATGAAGAGAAGGTCAAACTCAGATTGGATATTTTCCTCAACACTTTCTCCTTTTCATAGTAATTGCCAACATGAACCTGAAAATCCTTTCCTTGTTCTCACAACAGGGAGATTACAATTGGCTGCAGAGATGGATCAGTCAATAAAGTGTTTGCCTTGAAAACATGAGTATGTGAATACCATTCCCAGAAACTCCAGTTTAAAACAACTAATTGGGGCAGCCAACTTGCCTTTCTCCATGCTGGATTCTGTCTGGCTTGAGCTTGTACAAGTCTTGTGCATGTTCAATAGACTGTGAATTCATATGACCATCTGTACTACTGTTTGGAAAATGTAAAAGTTGTCTGTCTCTGTCTGTCTCTGTCTGTCTCTGTCTCTCTCTCTCTCTCTCTCTCTCTCACACACACACACACACACACACACACACACACACACTCTGTGTGTGTGTGTCCTAGAACTCACAGGGAGAAGACATACCAATATTCTTCAATGTTCTTCAGAATAGCTGGCCATAACAAATCAGACTCCATTTTGTTAAGAGAAAGAATGAATATGAAACTGGATAAGTAAGGAGATAAAAAGGGATCTGGGAACAGTTGGAGGAGAACAAAGAATACGATAAAAAATATATTGTATACAAGTCTAAAGAATAAGTAAAAACATAAAGGATAAGAGCCATTTTAAAATCTTATCTGTCAAAACAAAAGCGATTTTGAGCTGAGTAAGTAACATACAACAGTAATGATAGATTCGTTATCACAACAGGATCTGAAATCACATAGAAGAAAAGCCTCTGAGAATGTCTGTGAAGGATTATTTGGGTTAGCCTCTGGTTATATCCATAAAAAAAATTATGTAGTTTAGGTGAGAAGACCCATTTTGAATGAGAGTTGCACAATTCCATGAGCTAGTATCTTGAATTGTGTAAAAAGGAGAACTCTACCTATATATAAGCATTCATTGCCTGCAGTGCCTTATCATACATTCCTTCCAAACAGCACTGCTTCATGACATTCTAGTGATGATATTATTCAACCAGTCTTCTCCTTCCTTCCTACCTTCCCCACCTCATCACTAGAGTTATTCCTCATCTCTGAGGCCAACAGAAAGAGATGGCCAGTCAGTAGAGCAGAGTCACATGCCAAAGGGAGAAGAAGTGTAGTTTCAAGTTACTGGAAACCATGGCTCTGCCTCCACAAGCTTTCCTCCAGTTATCTTCCCAAAGGTTTCTCCATCAATGTATGTATATTTTGAGAACAATGCTTCCATTTAAGACATTATCTGACAGAGAGAGCTAAACTCAAAAACTAGATTTAAATCCTAATTCAAATGATCAATGACTGCATTTGCCTAATTTATAGAATGGGGATAATTATACACATTCCACAGATAACACTGTACCTCTTGAATGAAATAACATTCAGAAAGTGTCATTTGATACTTTGCGTATTTCAGTCATTCAATAAAATATGGTGTCTTTTATACAGATTTTTAAAAAAGAAAGGAATATGACTCAGCTTTTTTTTTCCGGCTAAACAACCAATCAGGATGCAATTTTCTGCTGAGACTCTTTGAAGGTCTTACTGTCTTCCCTCACAGAGTTTCTCCATAGCTGGTGTCTAGAATGATTTCCAGATGCTCTGAATACTGGAAACATTTTGGGAGGCACAGAAGAGAGTCAGTCCATCCAATGTGCTACCCTTCCAAGTACAAGGGATTGAAGAATGTCCTTGGGAACAAGGTGTTTGCATAGTGAGCACCTTGGGCACTGGAAGAAGTACAAAGAATGACTGAAAATAGGAAGTGGCCTTGGGTAAACAATAGGACATTTATGTGGCAGCCATTTCAGAGAGGTTAAATCATCTTCTTGAGGTGACAGTCAAACGTGTCACTCAAGCTCAAGGTCACCTCTACTACATTTTATAGCTTGCTTTATGCTATGGTACTTACAGGACAATAAATGGTGACATTAATGGTTTTAAGATGGAGAGTAGTGTCTTCTAGAATAGCAGCTGAAAACTTCCTTAGCAGTTTTCTCCCTCTCCCTAAGTCCTCTCCTTATCTTCCATACTCCCAACCCAACAGAACAACCAACTTACCATTCTGTCTCCTTGGATTCCTCTGAATCATCTCATCAGAAATTATGGATTTCTGCCAAGTTTTTCTTATGATTCAAAGATCTCTGAACGCTACATGACTTCCTCTGGGGCAGATTAACCCATTGCATAGAAACTCCAGCAAAGGGTGGGAGACCAACACTGGTTACTAGTTACATTAGGTTGACCAAGTCATTTGACCTCAAGAAGTTTTCTTGAATAAAGCAATGGTTTTCCTACTAACACATCATGTTCTGAGAAGGTGACTGCAATGTCACCAATTCCTAATTCTCTTCCCATCACAACCTTTCTGGAGAGAGGCTACCTCATCTTCCCTTGCAAATGGTTCACAAGCTTAAAACAATAATATTCTTGTGAAACATCGTCCCAAGATCCCATGCTGAGTCCCTCAAATCTGTGTCAGTCTTCCCTTACCCTAGAGTAGAAGAGATTAGCATAAATTGCCCATCTCTATGCTTGAGTATGCATCAGTAACATTGAGAATGCTGCTGGAACCCAGACTGATGGCTCTACCCGCAGTTTCTGATTCAGGAGGTTTTGGGTAGAACCAAGAATTTACATTTAGCAAGTTGCTGGTGGGCACCAGAACTAGTTCTAGGACCATATTGAAAACCACTGATGTTATCTCTTGCTCCTGGACAAGCACCTATATGGCTAAAACTAAGGAGCGAAACAGGCTTCAGGTGTCTTGTTGGTTGGTTGGTAGGTTTTAGGTTTTTGGTTTTTTGGTTTTGGTTTTGGTTTTTAGTTTGGTTTTTGTTTGGTTGGTTGGTTGGTTGGTTGAAGGGGGGTTTTTTATTTAATTATTTTTCCTACATCCAGATTGTTGTTTCTCCTCCCTCCTCTTTCTCCTTGTCCTTCTCCTCACTGCCCCTCTACCCCTCTCCTGTTTCTCTTTAGAAAAGGGGAGGCTTCCCATGGATATCAACAAGCATGGCATATCAACTTGCATTAAAACTACACACCTTCCCTCATATTAAGGCTGAATGAGGCAACCCAGCAGCAGGAAAAGAGCCCCAAAAGCAGGCAAAAGAGTCAGGGACAACTCCTACTCACACTGTTAGGAGTCCCACAAGAAGACCAAAGCTATACAATTCTGATTATGTGTGCAAAGGACCCAGGTCAGACCCATACAGGCTCCCTGGTTAATGGTTCAATCTCTGCATGCCTCTATGAGCTCAGGTTAGTTGATTCTATGAGGATTCTTGTGATAACCTTGACCCCTCAGGTTCCTACAATCCAATCCACTCCCCCTCTTCTGCAGGGTTCCCAAGCTTCACCTAATGTTAGTCTGTAGGTTTCTGAATCTGTTTCCATCAGTTTCTAGATGAAGCCTTTCTAATGACAATTGGGCTCAGCAACAATCTATGAGAATATCAAATTATTAGGAATCATTTCATTGGCTCTGTGTGTGTGTGTGTGTGTGTATACATTTGTGCGCATGTGCGCTTTGTTCTATCCTGGGTCTCTGGGCTCTCTAGACTCCAGTCTCTGGTTCCTGGCCCTCCAGGCAATGTCATGGGTGGCATCCCTCTCATGGCACATTTCTCAAGCTGGACTAGTCATTGCTTGACCACTCCCACAATTTCTTGTAGGCAGGACAAATTGTAGGTCAAAGGTTATATGGCTGGGTTGGTGTCACAATCTCTCCACTGCACATCTTGCCTGGTTACAGGAGGTGGCCAGTTCACAGCCTCAAGTTTATGGCAATGTCATTCACTTTATATCTGGGCAAATCTTGTAACTTCAGTTTATGTCTAATAGTGTCACTATTAAATGGAAGGGTATTCCCTTCCATTGGATATGAGCCTAAAGGTAATAATAATTCTGCAAGGGACAGAAAAGTTCCAGTCTGTGTGTCCTTCAGCCTTGTTCCCAATACTTACTAAGTGTTCCATGTTTGTGAGTTGTTGAAATCCAAAGAGTCCTTGGCTACCAGGAAAGCCTGCAAACTTGGAAACTACCTGAGTTTCAAAGACTAAAAAGAGATTCCAAGCAAATTAATAAATTTGACAATAGCAATGAGTTAAGTATTCCTAATCTCTGAGATGACTTTCTATAAAGAAAAAATTGGGGATGTGGCATCAAAAGCTCAAAATTGGGAACTAGGCACTGCCAGTTCCTGGCTGAGCACCTCAAGCAATTTCAATGTCGTTTCCATGGCAGTTTCCTCATCTATTCAATAGGGCGCAATCATATTCACTTCAAAGCAAATGAGCTGTCAACCTGTTTAGTGAGCCAGTTGTGAGAACCCAAGCAGCTACTTAAATATTTGTGTCCTTTTCTGAGCCAGGCCACAAAGGTGCCACTGCTGATAACCTGAGACCAACCAAATGCTCCTTGTCCTTTGTGCTGCTACTGGATTCGGTTGCATAATGAGTCCTCAATTCTGAGAAAGGCCAGATCAAACCATTCAGGCCATACTCCCAGCATTAGCCCACCCTCCATTCCAGGGAATGACATTGGCCTGTATCTCTAACAGCACAGCATTCCAAGAGAATCCTGTTTAACAAAAGTTGAATAGAACTACCGATAGCTAGAATGACGAAGTTCACGAAATACAGATTTTGAGATCTTGGCAATGCTTCTCAGCCTCCTCTTTCTTTAAGAGGTCAGTTTCATCAGTTATTGGTTTTGTCTTGATAGAACTCAGAAAATCCCACAGGAAAGAACCACAGGTTGTTTTTATCATTTTGTTCCATTTCTCTTGTTTGCTTAGTAACCCTGGTAAATAGCTTTGGGCAAACAGAAACCTTTTAATTCCAGTGAGTCCTTACCTGGAACACTTCGGTTGTAAGAGTAACTGAAAAGGGCACCTTAGATTTACACTTTTCTCAAAAGTAAAACTTCTTTAACATTCCTGTAATAATAGGATAAAATAACTATGACATTTGCTACAATAATAAAGAAATTAAAAAGTTTCTAACAGCTGTTTATTCACTCAACAATTATGGAATGAATATTCCTCAATAAATGGACATAGTTCTTAGCTGAATGTATAATAGAGATTAAAGTAGAATCCTTTTTAAAGAGAGCAATCAAAAATAGAACCTTATTCCTCTTGTCCATTGGGGAATGGATCCAGATATCCATCTGGAATGGAAACATTCCAGATAACACAAATACCTGATTGCCTAGTATTTGTCCAATGAACATTGGCTCTATTTCAAGTGCTTAAAGATTCATTTGTTGATATAAAAATACAGAAAGAACAAAACTTTAAGAAGGCATACACTTACTTGGTTTTTTTTTTTTTTTATTTACTGTGTCAAAAAGAATTAATACTCTTATGGTGATCAAATAAACACTGGCTTGTCTAATCCTTTTAAACTCTACACTACACTAGATACTTGTGTATTTACTCATTCACTTCTTCAATCAACAAATGTTCATATGGGCTTTCTATGAGTTCGGTGCTAAAGCTACAGAAATGAAGAACCTCTTCTCTTTGCCCTTCTAGACCTGTCATTCTCCTAGAAATAGATAGTACCAGTGAAATGATGAATTCTAGGAAAGTGAGAATGATGAGTAGAGAAGAAATGTAAAACTTTTAAAGATTTATTTATGTATGTATGTATGTATGTATGTATGTATGTATATGAGTATACTCCAGCTGACTTCAGACACACCAGAAAAGGGCACCAGATCCCATTACAAATGACTGTGAGCCACCATATAGTTCCTGGGAATTGAACTTGGGACCTCTGGAAGAGCAGTCAGTGCTCTTAACCACTGAGCCATCTCTCTACCACTGAAAATGCAAATCTGAAAACCCAAATGTCCCTGACACTGCAGCATGTACTGGCACAGTTTTCAAGTACTTATATATTTATTTACATGTATTTATATAACTTCACAGCTCTAAGAGTTAATACCTGCACTTTAAAGAAGGAAAATTGTAGGAGGAGCTAAGGTGGGAGGAATTAGGAGAGGAAGAGGAAAAGGAAGAGGAGGAGTTAGGAGAGAAAGTGATAAAAGGAAGAGGAGGACCAAGAGAGAGCAGAGATGAAGAAGCGATGAAGACGGATGTTCACGTGTCTGTAGCAGTCAAAGGTAGTTGGTATACCTAGGTTGGGTATTGGGTTACACTTCTGATTGTGTGGGTATCTTGTTACTGATCATTGCCAAATATATAAGCTTTGATTAATCTATAAGAATTAGAGTCTCATTCTCTTACTGGGCCCGCATGGATGGTAGAATGGTCTGGACAATGCCCTGCCTTGCAGAGACAGCGTGGAATTGGCAGAGCCATCTCTCACGCTGGCATCTAGTGGGCGGTAGGGCTGGTGTTTCTGGTGGCCGGTTCTAGCTGCAGCAAGCACATGGCCTCCGGCCGAGAAACATGCAGCTGGGCTAGGCAGAGCAGCCGCAGCTTAGATAGTTGGCCTGAGCCAGAGGCCGTTTTAAATAATTACTACAACAGGAAACTGAGTCACAGACTCATGCCATACAGTTATAGTAAGTACCAGATAAAGGAAGCAAAGTTGGGTATATTGAGTATATTTTGCCTCTTTATATAAAATGTCAAATGGGCACGTAATTTGAGATGCAATGACATATTACCTTTTGTCACTTCTGATCTTTATCACCCCCCCCAGCCCCACCATAAAATACAAGAGGATAGGTCCTCATTTCTTGTATTAGAGAGTAAACACACTTTTCCTGATTTAGAAACCTACAAGTGCTATTGTTTCTTCCTTTGGATTATGAGCAGAGAAATTCCATTTTACAAAACAAAGATTTAGGATAAAGGAATGAAGTACTGGATCCTGGTCCAAGCTCTGTCTTCATATCATATGATATCTAATAAATTGTCTGATTTAGTAGAGATTCTAATACCAATCTCAAGCCATCGTTTGAAAGGTCTCTATAGTAAAGTGATCTGTAAGTTGTCTTACAGAATTTATATCTTTAACATCATCACCATCATTGTCCTCAACATTGCCATCACCATCTTCATCATCCATCCCCCTTAGAAGCTTGGCCCACAACATTTGGGCATATTTGTTGATTGTGTGTTAAACCAAGGCTTCAGACTCCTGAGGTCATGATAATCAGATCAGTACCACAAAAAAAAAAAAAAAAAAAAAAAAAAAAAAAAAAACCTAGAGACAGAAAAGGAAAGGCAGCAGCATTTGGATCAAGAGGGAAATCTTTTTTTGTATTGGCAGAGCTGCATGTTGCTGAGCTGGTATGAAAGAAATTCTCTGAATGGTCATTGACAAAGAGTATCAGAACTTTGCCAGCTTCCAGCTTCAGACCACTCCACTGGCATACTCTACATTACCGCTCGTGGTGTTATTCAATGATTCTGTGTCAGGTACTGTGTCAATACTATCTGCTAAAGGGATGATAAATTCTTTATCAGGAGCACTTTAACAGCCTTCTCTTGGTATATGTTTCAGATCCTCTTATTCTTTCAGCCTTATTATTTTCTATGGTATTCATGCATCTGGCTCCTCTTGCCTTCTCCATGTTCCATGCCTGTCACTAATTAGTACTCTCTACAGCCTTATCTCCAAATGATTGCTTTGTTTGAGTTTTGGCCTATGATGGTTTGACTATGCTTAGCCCACAGAGTGGCACTATTAGAAGGTGTGTCCTTGTTGGAGTAGGTATGACTTTGTTGGAGAAAGTTGTCACTGTGGATTTGTGCTTTAAGACCTTCCTCATAACTGCCTGAGAGATTCAGATTTTTTTCTGTCTACCTTTGGAACAAGATGTAGAACTCTTAGTTCTTCCAGCACTATACCTGCTTGAATGCTGCCATGCTCCCCACCAAAATGATAATGGACTGACGCTCAGAACCTGTAAGGCAGCCTCAATTAAATGTCCTTATAAGAGTTGCCTTGGTCATGGTGTCTCTTTACAGCAATGAAAACCCTAATTAACTAAGACAATGGCATAAGCAGAAATACCAATGTATCTATCAGTGGTATCATCTATCCTAGCAGAGTAACACCATTGGCTTGGTGAAAATGGGATGTTCTTTTCATCTTTCATATTGTATCTCCCATGATTTTCCCAATAGCCATAAATGTGAGCTATCTATATTATTTACATTTCTCAAATGAAAACAAACAAAACAAAAAACAAGCAAAAAAAACTATGCAAAGGAGAAAAATATGAGTTGGTCATGTCTATAGGAGCTCTCTGGGTTTTTCACAGCATATCCAACAGAAGACCTATGGTGTAAGATGCACTAGGGAAGGCGTTCCCCGCCCGCCACCCGCGGTCTTCTGTAAGTTCTCTCCTTAGCCCACAGTCTCCCACAGAGCTGCTCGTCCTTGTCTCTCGGAGCTCGTGGACTCGCGGACAGGCGTCCTCAGCGTGAAGAGGCTGGATTCGGAGTCGTCGCCTTGAGCCTTGCATCTGAGAAGTTCCAGGTACTTTGTACAACTGCGTCCCAGAAGCTGTGTGTTTTCAGCACCTTCGTAAGTGATGGCTGCCATTAGGAGAAACTGGAGATTGTTGGTGATGGAGCTTGTGGTAAGACATGCTTGCTCATAGTCTTCAGCAAGGACCAGTTCCCAGAGGTTTATGTGCCTACGGTGTTTGAAAACTATGTGGCAGATATTGAAGTGGATGGAAAACAGGTAGAGTTGGCTTTATGGGACACAGCTGGACAGGAAGATTTTGACCACCTGAAGCCTCTCTCCTATCCAGACACTGATGTTATACTGATGTGTTTTTCCAATGACAGCCCTGATAGTTTAGAAAACATCCCAGAAAAATGGACTCCAGAAGTCAAGTATTTCTGTCCAAATGTGCCCATCATCCTAGTTAGGAACAAGAAGGATCTTCGGAATGATGAGCGCACAAGGCAGGAGTTAACTAAAATGAAGCAGGAGCCGGTAAAACCTGAAGAAGGCAGAGATATGGCAAACAGGATTGGCGCTTTTGGGTACATGGAGTGTTCAGCAAAGACCAAAGATGGAGTGAGAGAGGTTTTTGAGATGGCCACGAGAGCTGCTCTGCAAGCTAGACGTGGGAAGAAAAAGTCTGGGTGCCTCATCTTGTGAAGCCTTATGAAGCGCAGCCTCATGGTTAATTTGAAGTGCTGTTTATTAATCTTAATGTATGATTACTGGCCTTTTCATTTATCTATAATTTATCTAAGATTACAAATCAGAAGTCATCTTGCTACCAGTATTTAGAAGCCAACCATGATTATTAATAATGTCCAGCCTGTCTGACCAGCCAGGATCCTCTGACACTGCTCCAACAGCCCTCTCTGCACTCCACCTGACACCAGGCGCTCAGTCAAAGAATTTCTTAACTTCTTGCTTCTTTCTAGAAAGAGAAACAGTTGGTAACTTTTATGAATTAGGCTGTAACTACTTTATAACTAGCATGTGCTGCCTATTTTCTGTCAGCTACAAGAACTCTGGTGAGTCACTACTTCAGAGCTTTACTTAACAGATTCCATTGGCAGAGCTCTGGGGTGGGCATTCAGTTTTTTAAAAACTTGTTCAGCCAGAAAGACCCAAGTCCACACAGCTATGGCAGAGTTACAGTTCTGTGGTCTCATGTTCGTTACCTTATAGTTACTGTGTAATTAGTGCCACTTAATGTATGTTACCAAAATAATAAATATATCTACCCCAGACTAGATGTAGTATTTTTTTGTATAAGTGGATTTCCTAATACTGATATTTGTCATTCCCACAGAAAGTGTATTGCTTTTTTTTTTTTTTTTTTTTTTAAGAAAGTGTATTTGGAAATAAAGTCAGATGGAAAATTCATTTAAAAAAAAAAAAAAAAAAGATGCACTAGGGAATAAAAATTCAGTGAGATGTGGTATACTGTACCTGTCCTTGGAGGGTCACTAAGGTGATTAACATATTTAACACTTGAAAGCCTCTGAGAAGTTCTACAACTCAAGACTTTAAAAGGTTTTGTTTTTTAATATCCTTGTAAAAATATATATGGCTTTGAGGAGTAAAGAAACCATGTTCCAGTAATTCAGGTGAAAGGATAGCATATTTGTGAAAAGTGGAATAGCATAACAAGATCAATTCTGAACATTTTTCAAATGTGTAATAATATTAACTGATGGGTAGGCTGTGTGTTATAAGAAAATTAATGATAATCAGATGACCATGAGGTTTTAGGCCCTAGCAACAGACAAAGAGTCTCTGGGGAAGTCTTCTGTGGACTAAGCCCACCTCATTGTCATTACAGTTTACAATATCAAATACTCTGCCTTCTGAGGTCACGCAGGATCTAATTTCAGGTAAGATCGTTTTTGGAAGGACTCACATGACTGAGGCTGGCCTCGACATCAGTGTAACTGAGGATGACTTTGAACCTCTGTTGAATACCTGATCCTCCTGCCTACACCTCCTAAGCATGGTGCCCAAGCATGCACCGCCATTCCTGGGTTCAGATGGAATCCAAGAATCCCTACACTATAGGCAGCAACTCTAGCAACTGAACTAAGTTGCCACCCCCCCCCCCCCGTTATTTTTGTTGATAAAATCTGAACAACCTGTGATAATCATGACTGTCTTGATAAATCCCTAAGAGATGAGAAAAGCATATAGCTAGATATTCCTGAGTGCAATTTAAAAGGTAAATAATCTACCCTAAATATGGATATCTCTGTTCCACACACTTGGGGGTCAAGATGGAATAAAACAGCGGAACTGAAAACAATATCTTAATAGTATAAACCATCTATCATCTATCTATCTATCTATCTCTTTCCACTGCTATGCAAGAAACTCAACTACACTACTCTCCCTCAATAAACTGAAACCTCTGAAACTGAGCCAAAGTAAATGTTTCCTCCCACACATGTTTTTAGCTGGTATTCATCACAGTGATAGTGATTCCAGCCTGCACTTAAATAATCCATCCTTTCGTACTGTTGCAGCCCTCACATTTCCTACATGGCCATGACTTGACAAGGATATCTTAAATGAATGAATAAATGAAAAAATTAATGTAAATATCATGTAATTATTGCTTAACAAATTATAGTTACCCATAATTTGATGCTGCAAATCAACCAATATGAGTGTTACCAATCAAATTATTATGCAGAAAGAAGGTAGAGGTAGAAGATGATGATGGCTAACGAGGGCAAAGGCGATCAGATGATAAAGTCTAATTAGAGCGCTTTGCCTAGATTTCTGAAATGTCCTGAGCCACTCTCTTTCTGAGTCTACTCTTTCAGTATCATTGAATAAGGAGAAGACATATGATGGCCACAGGCCTCCACTTCATAGCTAAGTTTCAGTGGAAGCCATGGCTGACATCCTCAGCACTGCAAAGCATTAACCACCATAGAACATATGTATCCCTTCATCATCAGTTATGAATATACTGAAATTATATTTGCCATCTGTACTTGTTTTAGGAACATTCTCTCCAAGAGCTAGTTTTATGTTCTTAGATCCAGCTTGTGTGGATAGTAACCTCACCTCTTGAGCATAATCCGGCTCCAGTGTTTTGATTAGATTTATCAGGGCTAGCCAACAGAATTAGTGGGAAAGTTTTAGTCTTATCTATTCATTTTTGTTTTCTATCTGGATGCTCAAGGTAGAGCGCTACACAAGACTTTGTTCATCTGAGGACTGTCCACCCCACTGTTAGCTGCCTTAGTACAGATGTTGTGTTGGCTAGAACCGAGGCCCCTTTCTTTCCCCCACAAGAGGTCACTACCTGAGTAAGAAAAACATAGAATAGAACTTTGCTGTGGTCCATGCCCCCTCAAAGTCCTTTAGTAACTAAGTCTTCTCAGTAATACATAACCAAACCGCAGAAATCCTTACTAATATGCTTACCATTGCTTTTCTTATCATTGTTATTGTGTAATCTTATTCACCATAGAATCTTGCTTACTGCTTCAGCATGACAATCATTTTATTTCTTACTTGAAATGATGCTCTACTGCTAATTAGCCTGGTTTATGGGCAAGATGACTAAAGGAAAAGTGATAACTGACTTATGCAATGGTTGAACTGAAAAGGTTAAACAAGAGGCAGTGCTTCCTGATAACGGGTTCCTGGACTGAGAAGAAGAGCATTAAGAGTTTCCTTCACTGATCCACCCTTCTAAGATAGGAGTGAAAAACAGGAACATGATATTGAGCCACACTGAGAAATTATGTACTGTGAAAACAGTGTGTGACTTAGAAGTAAATGGTTAATCTATAGGATGCTGACTCTCTTTCCTGGCATCAGGATTCTGTGAAAGTAATCAATGGGAATACCACAATAGAAGCAGAGATTCCACCTTACCTTGGAGCCATTCATAAGGATAGTATCATGTGGGACTGTGTAAGGGTATCCTGGTTCTTGGCTGGGCATGGGCCTGGAACCCCGAGACTCCAAGGGAGAAACGGCAGGAGTTTGGCCATGCCCCCAGAACTCAGGGTCCTGAAAAGCAGTCTAATCTCCATGGACCTACATTGTTCAGTCACGTAGGCCATTACAACCCCTCCCAAAGTGCACAGGTAGAGGGTGTGACTACAGGCCTCAGGCCCTAGAGATTTACATACTAATGAAGTCAGAGGGTGGAGCCAATTAAGCATTGCCCCCAGAACCTCCCCCTTTCTCCCTCCCTACTTAACCCAGGTCTGCCCTGAGTTTGGGGGGGTACATCCAGATCCATCTACCATTCGCCATGACAATAAACCCTTTTGGAACCAAGGACTTCCTCATGTCATTGAGGCCTGCCAAGCCTGCCGCCACCAAAGCCTCCAGCCACTGGAACCTGGGACCTTCCTCCAGTACAAGAGACAGGCTGCCTGGAAGCCTCCAGGCAGCCTCTACCTTGAAGGTCCCGGGCCGCTGCCACGTGGGACTGGGGCCTGCTGCTGCGGCCCCAGTTTTTCCCACAGTATCAAAGAACAAAGGCAGAAATGGGGAAGAGACTGGTCTAGCTAGAATGTGTGTCATCTAATGGGTCCTAGGGAATTTCCATATGTATGTGCTTGACGTGGCAAGGGTCCACAGCTGGGCAGATGATAAAATTTACTCTCTGCATAAGAATCAAAACCTGCCTGCTCACTTAAAATTTGCTATATATGACAATCTGTGTTATTCTGAGAATCTGTAAACTTGTTTGTCCTTTTTTTTTTTTTACTAGAGATTGCAACCATAAAATTGATATTTTTAATAAAACTGTTGTATCTCTAAACACCCATTTTTTTCCAGTTCTCTGTATCACTCATTCCTCAAAATCAGAAATTTCTTGGAAGTTCATACCCAGGTAAGTATGCCTCAGTATTACACAGAATCATAGCCATTCTCAACAGACGAGATCATACAGTTGGAAACATAACCCAGAGTTTCAGCATCAGCTAAAAATGCCTACATAACTCTTTCTCTGGAAGAACCAGAAAGCTGGAATCTACCATCCATTTTGCTTATATTTTCTGCATCCTTCATGACACAGCATTTACCACAAGGTGACTAGGCTTTCCTCACAGCTTTAAGAATCAGAGTGGCATACAAGGCTCCCCGCTGCAGTCCCCTTTGTAAAACTCAGCATATGACAAAGATGGAACAGAAAGGTTAGCACCATGCCTTTCTGCGTCTGTCAGATGATGGGAAACTGCAACAAATGATGCTTCTGTATGACATTTCACTCAGGTTCACTGAGTAACAGTGGCAAGGCGGGAATATACTGGAGTCCAGCCTTCTCCAAAACTAGCTCTTTCCTGGAAACGATCTGAGGAACATGCTGCACTTTCCAGCCACCGCATTTGCTCGCTTCCCACTCAGCATATAACGAAGGTTTCCTTCATTCAGATAGAAGCCAAGATGTTAAGTCTTGAACTAGGATAACACACAAGAGCAGCATAGGAGTAATTAGGAGATCCAAAAGCAAAGTCGCTCTCTCCAAATAGAAAAGTCTCATTTTCCCTGGACAGATAAAACCTACATTGTAAGTGGCTCGCTTGTTTACTGCACTCCCACCTGTCTAATGCTAACTGAAGACATCTTGTCCATTTCATTGAGTGAGGTTGCATCCTAGAACCAGTCAGAGGAAATCAGGGGAAGTAGATTGTGTATAACCTAGCAGATGTCCCCAAGTCTTGTCTTGATGTGTAAAGTGGTAACAGTATCTGGATTTCAAGGTTTCTGGGAAGATAAATGAAATAATGACTAGATGACAGAGTTGGATTTATGCCTGGGACACAGCAGGTGCCCAGAACATGGTTTGGTTTTGTTTTTGTTTTTTGTTATTTCACATCTATCCTCTGACGCATCAAATAAGACATATTAAGAAGCTCACTCATAGGTTGGCTCAGATGTTTGTTACCAAATGTTATGATCTAAGTATACCCTCCAGGACTCATACAGTAGAAAGAGAGAGCTGACCCCTATAAGTAGTTTTCTGGCTCACACACAGACACACATAGCACACAAACACATGTCTGCATGTATCCTCTAGAAACAAAAATATAACTAATAATAATAATAATGAAGTTTGCATTGCTCTCCAATCAGAATTTCCTACAGGAGCTGAACTTAAATCCCAGTATGGACTCTAGGTTTTTAAGTTAAGTGCTGAAAGTCATTCTGTCCCAGGTCAGCCAGAGGACCAGCTGTGGAGGTACATTTGGTAATAGGTCATTTGTCCACATGCACTTGGATTCTTCCAGAGCTTTTTGTGGAGAGCCAGGAGATCCTGTTAATTGCCGTTCCAAGACAGTGCGGTGCAGGAGCTGCGTGACAATTGTCCACAAGAACTGAAAATGCATGAAGAATCTGAAAAAGCCCTTAGAGGAGACTGACCTTCTGTAGAGGTACAGCTGACAAACACTGGTGTGGCCTGAAACGCTACCCTAGGAGAGTCAGTCCATATGATGACATCATTGCTGGGGTAAAGACCAACTCTAATAACTGATTGTATATTAACAGGAGTTTGCCAATTAACAGTGTCCGATTCTAGGCCCTTACTCAGCTCTTGCCTAAACCTAATATCCTAAACCATTGTGGTGCATTAGAATAGAGTGAGTACATACCTAAGCTTGACAGGCTGATTGAGTGTCTGGCGAGCTAAGTTCCACAGAAGCTTGTTTGACTAGTTAAAGGGGCTAGGTCAAGGGCAATTACACAACAGTGCTCCAAAGTTAGCACCTATCTCTTCCTGGTCTTTTCTCTTTCTTCCCTCCACCTACACAGACATGCCCTTTAAATATTTACTTGCCCACCGTGGCTGTGTATGGCAGACTTTGTCTCAGAAGTCAGCTTGATCCCTTTGAAAGTGTTTGCTAATTAGATCCTCCTGGAAATTGGGCAATGTTAGATATGTTTATCCTGTGTGAAGCACTCCCTGGACCCTTGGCCCCTAAACAGCCCCAGGGAGGTCAGCTCTGGCTTCCCCACTTGCTTCCCCCCCTCCCCGACATCCCCCACACACACACACACCCTGCTCTCAGAGGAGTTCTAACAATTTCCCAGTAAAGCTGAATTGCATACTGCTCTTTTTTTCTACCATTAGTTTTAGACACAGATCTGGGTTGACACTGAGAGTGGCTGGAGCCAAAGAGCAAAGTGCTCCTCGTAAGTCTAAGGAAGGATCCTTCGTACACTGGGATCCTTTGGATACTGTTTTACTTCATCACATGGCATCCAGACCTCCAGTATTGACTTGAATATGATTTTAGGCTTGAAGAGAAACTCACTGCTGTGGTAATTCAAAGTTAATAAACCCAGTGGTCACAGCCCTCAAATATGTTAAGATATTTTTGCAGAAAGCTCTGAGAACTAAACCTAGGGTATTGATGATGTTTGGCTGTTTGGGATGTGTATGCTTGCTATATATGTGGTTATGTGCATATTTCAGTTGAACCAGCTTCCAAAGAGTCAAAAGCACCAATTTGGAGGACATTATGTTCCTGGGTCTTCAGGCTGTTTCAACCTGTAGTTCTATATTTCTCTCTCATTTCATTACCTTCCATATCTTTGCTTACTGATCAAGCCAAATGCCACATGAGCTATCATATCAGCACCTCAGATTATATTTTAGCATTATATGAAAAGAGGGAAGAAAGGAAGGGTGGAAAAAGAGAAGATGAGGAAGGGAGAGGGAGAAAGAGGGATATAAGAAGTTCAGAAAGTATTGACAGTCAGAAAGTGAAGACTGGAAGGTGTGGGAGAAAGAAAGCAGCCTGACCCCACAGAATGAGCACTCGGGACAGTAGTCTCAAAGGAGACTTAAACTGAGACCAGAGGGAGAATGGGCCAATGAGAAGAAATCATAACCAAAGAGACAGTAAAAGTCTTAATGTGAGAGTGATCTTCAAGGACTCAAAAAAAAAAAAAAAAACAAAACTAGAAAAAAGCAGCACATGGTAGGTGTCAGGGAGCAACTGAATAGTACCAGAAAATGTCAAAAAAAAAAAAATGAGCAGCAAAGAATGGGCTTTTTTGACTCAATAGCACTCAATTACCAGATGATGACTGAATGAATGAAAGTCGGGTCCTCAAGTGCTATGAGACAGAGTACATCAAAGTTTGCAGGGGTTTACACTTAAAGCAGAAAGACAAGCGAAATCCATTGCCATTTGAGAAATATTTCCCCTCATGGGAAGGGCCACGCTCTGAGCCTTCTTCTGGCTCTCAGCTTTAAAGGCAGGGCCTGGGTGAGAACAACAAACTCATTATTATGTGAGCATGTGAAAACGTGTAAGTCAGCCTGAAAAGTCAAGAAGAATGTTAACACATTTTACTCCTGCTATCCAGCTGAAAGAATTTAGAGTGGTATTGGTCATCACAAGCTAGGAAGATGATGGATGCAGAAGATAAAAATTGGACTCTGTAGTAGGAGAGTAGGGAACTAAAGAAAACTACACCAAGACGAACATGGAAGTAGCCAGTTAGCAGATAAGTACTAGAAATATTACATACAACACATACTCAACAGAATTATCACAGAATAATCTTATACAAGTAAGAGAGGCAGGTGCTACATAAATGACCCATAAAGGCCAATGAAACTTATGGCCAGTGGTTTTGACAGTGTATTTCTGCAGCTGGCTAGACACTCCTACTCCCAAGAGTGTCTTTCTCTCTTTCAATAAGCTATTTCTATCTTTTCTATGACACCATGTGTTCCTGACACAATTCTTTGCTCAGAGACTCAAAAACCTGGGGCTCCAGCAGGTGGCCCCTGAACTCAGAGCCATGCCTGGAATAGCTTGAGCTGGATCCTCAGGATTGAGGAGAACTAAGAGGTCAGTGGGAACAGAAACAGTTTGAATGGCAAGTGCCCAACAGTTTGAATCCAAGGACAACATTTTAATGAGGCATCCAAGCTTCCCCACAGTCTCTATTCTTTATAATTCCTTTTCTACACACTCATGCATACAACCCAATGCTCACCCTCCCTGGCTGCTGAAACACAACTGAAATAAACCACAACCTTTCCTCCAAATACCATAGTCATTATGCATGAAACTGGGATTGCTGCCGGAAAGGCCATGAACAACTTCCTTAGAGCAGAGCCTCCCCTCCCCGTGCAGCGACAACTCATTCCACCATTTCAACTTGCTTGGAAATATGGTCCTTCCATGAATCAGGAGTCTGGAACTTCTGTGATACTGCCAGTGCTGCTGCTAATTTTAGTCTCAGAAGTGTGCTCTTCAACTGCTGCTGTGTAAGACTCATTATCCAAGCCTTGGGGACATCTAACAGGAAGCATTAATTTCTCAGACATAAGTGTGTAGACTGGCTATGGAGGTTTTAGTGTATGCTGCAGGTGGTCCCTCTAGCTTGTGATGATTTGGCCAAACAGGACATGCTGTTATCATGATGTTAGAAGTTCAGAGGAACAAGTGGAAACAGGTGATGTCATTTGAAGTGCCAAGTCTACCTCTCTGTAACTCCCGCCTCTGCACACTGGCCAAAATAAGTCATGTGTCCAATGAAAATGTTAAGGCAAGGTTCAAGGAGCAAGGTTCACACTGCCTACCAAATGGCTTCAGTAAGAATGGATGCTGTGTCAATAAGTAAATTACAATGTGATTTAAATAATTAAATAAATTTTAAAAAAGAAAAATGATACAGAAAAAAAAAAAGAATGGATGCAATCCTTTAAGTAAGAATTGTAATCAATTACTTCATACCCTACTGAGGTTTCAATTCTTTGTTTGTTTGTTTTTGTTAACTAATGTCAAATCCCAAGTGAGAGAGGCCATAGTCATTTTCCTGCAAATCTTTTTTTACTTTTAAAGTTAACCTTCTTAACCATTTAAAACTGACCTGTATTTTTTTATTTTAATATTTTGTAGTTGTCATTTCCCAGAGAGATGTGACAAAACAAGCAGACATTATGTCTAAAGGAAAAATATGGAAGACTCATCTATTTGCTCATTTTCTGAAAGAGCCACCATCCAGCTGTGCACCAAGACAGCTGTACCCTGCCCTCAATGTCACTATGTTAGCTATGAAGATCACTCAAGTTTTCCAGACCCACCAAAAAATGCAAGAATCATGTTTCCTCATCCTCCTATTCACGATTAAAGGAGTCTGGGTCCTACAACAGAAAGATAGCATTTATACCTGCCCCTCTGCTAGCTGGAAATAGTGCTAGCTACATTGAATATCCTGAGGTTCATAAAGCTGGACCACCACAGCAGGTACCTGTAATCTTCATCTACTCAGTCAGGAGGTTAGGGAGTTCAACGCCAACCTGGTCAGTGTATGGTTTCCTTAACCCTTTATCCAGAAGGTTTAGAGAGCCACAGAGCCTTGCCTATCAACCTGAACTGAACACTGTGTGTGTGAGTGTGTGTGTGTGTGTGTGTGTGTATAGATAATGACTGTGAAAGCTTGTAGTTAATGTTTCTTGTACTCAGACATCACTATGATAGGATCCTCAGATCGGGCTTGTCAATACAGGGCTATGAATGTATCTGCTAGGTTCTGAGGCCATTTCAAAAGGAAGCATCAATGCTCAGGAAAGCAGCTCTGGCATAGGATTGGTGTTCTTGATCTCAAATAGGCTTATACAGATGGCAGTTGGCTTCATTGGTAGGTACAGGATGGCTTTGACTGAAACAGATGGGGACCTTCATCATTGCCTTTTTCAGGAAGACTTATTTATTCAGGAAGGCTTATTTACACATATATATCAGAGTTTCAAAAGTTAGGAAATAAGCTCAAATAATTTCTGCCACATTCTGATACATAGGACTAAACCAAAATAAGAATTAGAAAAAGAGAGTTAATTTAGAAGCTGTAAAGTATAATGATTATTTTTTTTTTTATAAACTCTGCCCCAAATATGCCCAATAGTACTCCATAATGTTATGTCCACAAAAAGCTGAGGGCAACCACACTTACCTTGAGTTTGGGCCCAGGCTGTGGTGACTACTCAGAGATAAGTTAATTAACAACCCTGGACTTTGAGCCCTGAAATGCTGTCAACTAAATTCCTGTCACATTGGTACTTCAAGCTGTTGATCTGAACCAAAGTATATATTTTCTCCTACTCATGTTTGTCTTGTCTGTTTCGTCCAGCTTTTATTCCTCTATACCCATCTGGCAACAATGTTTCCTATGTCTCTTTAAATAATTTGTTCAATTCTGAACACCATTTGCAAATACAGTGTAAGTAATACTGTATTGACCACTAATACTGTTCTGCTATAGACCTCAGTGGTTCTTTGATTCTTTTCTCTTTAGCAGGTGCTAAGCATACATGCTTTTATGAGTGTGAGGCAAGAGATCTCCTAGTGACTTGTGTTACCAGCCTCTTTTAGGAATACGAATATTACATGAAGTTACAAAACAGGGAACAGATAGAAACTGGAAGAGGGACTTTCATGAAATTCATCCTAATACATTTTTCTGTCCCTCCCCTCCCCTCAATGCACAGAAGCCTCTTTAAATAAAACATAAATTGGGAAAAAAAAACAAACAAACAAACAACAGGCAGGCATAACCATCAGTAAAAGTTGCTTTTCCACAGTGACTCAGAACATATTGGTGTCATAAAACTGTGCCACTGCCCCACATTATCCCAACTACTGTTGCCTCTGCTATTATCTGTTGTATTTCATTTCATTTTTGGACTATAGGTTATGAACTATTAACTTGATTTTACAACCCAATAACCAGGCCATGCCCCACAGTTAGATATTACTAATCATGAAGACCTTAGGAAAGTCTTTCTACCCTTAAACTCCAGTGGCTGGTGCTTCTCTAGCTTCTTGACTCTCATTTCTTAATCTAAGGGGCAATGATGTGCAACTCCATAAGGGTGGGATGTCTTCAAGATGAGCCAAAAGGAGGCTCCACATCAGCAGGAATCACAAGACTCCAGGGATACTGAGTCAGTGGATCATACTTGCCAGCAGGGTTTGCTCTGGAGTCATGCTACCTAAGTAGAAGTCAGTATAGTTCAGGTTATATGGGTTCACTAGTTAATCTGTCTAAGTGTCAATAAGCATGTCCTTTGAAATTGAGGTCTAACCATTGGTATTCATCCTCTAAGGTCATTAATGGCAAGAAATAAAAAGTGTATTGTGAGCCTAAAGCTAGAAACACAGGAAGGCTCCATAGTGATGATACGGAGGAAGATAGGGTTTTTTTTAACTGTTTCAAAGCAGCAAGTTGACTCTTCAGTAAAAGATGTCTGTTCTTCCGCATATACCCTAGATTGAGTTATACCCTAGATCTAGTTATCTATTCATTTGAAAGCAAAGTATCTTGTAGTCCAGGCTGATCCTAAACTTGCCACTTGATCAAAGATGGCAATGAACTCTTGACCCTCCTTCCTCTACCTTGCACAGGCTGAGATTGAAGGCCTGTACCACCACATCACCTCACATCCCATTTGAATAGAGACATGGGAGTTACATGATTGGCTGTCATTCCCCATTCTGTTGTCTTTACTTCCTTCACATTCTGAGCCTCACAGTTGTGAAGAGTTGTAAACTCTGGAAAAGCTGCTATGGAACAATGATTTAAAAAAAAAAAAAAAAAAAAAAAGGTGTGCAAAATAATAAGGAATGAGCAAGGAAGAGAGGCTGGGGACGGTGAGAAGTGCCCTAATATTATCTGACCAGTGCAGGAGAAACCAAGACTGTTGGGCAAAGCCAAAAATGCATATTTCAGGAATTATTGAAGAACAACACTAAGTGGCATATGAAATATCAATCACTGTCAGATCAGATCATCTTAGTTACCTTAGCTGTGCAGTGTGGCTCTACAATTCAGGCCCTTGCTTAAAAGTCCTAGCAAGAGTGGGTCCTGATGTTCACTACTTATTAGCATACCTATGTGCATACGTGTGTATACACATATGTGGGTGTATATGGACATGAGTGTCTATGTGACTGTGTGTGCATGAGTATATATGAGTGAGTATGTACATGTGTGTGAACAACTGTGTGTATGTGTGCAGCTGTGTGTGTGCACATTGTGTCCGGTGGAGCAAATGTATGTATGTGTGTGCTGAATTTGTTTGGTTAAAGAAGTTAGTTCTTATCTGTGTGCCACACAACATATCAAGGTTAGGGGACAATTAGGACAAGTCTTACACTCCAGTGACCTATAACAAATTTCTCTCTCTCCCTCAATCTCTCTCTCTCAACCCTCTCTCTCAATCTCTCTCTCTCTCTCTCTCTCTCTTTCTGCGTGTGTGTGTCTGTCTGTCTGTCGTGTCTGTCTTTCCATCTCCCTTCCTTGCTTACTGGGCTCTTACTATGGAACAGACCCTGAGTAGGGAGGGAGTTGTATGAACATCATTTCTCTTTCCTAATCCACATTGTAGCAACTACTCAAAGCTCCTTACTTCTATTTTCTACTGGATACTTCCGAGTCTACCAGATGTTAAAAGGCAGAGTATAACTTAGGTCTCTTGTTAAAGAATCTCCCAGTTCCACTCTAATAGAGGTCAATAGTAAAACCAACTGACAAGATATGGTTATCAGTCACATAGCTGCTGTTGTGTGCAAATATCTTCACTGCATAGGGTAGGAGACAGACCTGGGTTTGAATTCTTGTTCAACATGTAATGACTCTGTGTGTGTTGTGTGTGTGTGAGAGAGAGAGAGAGAGAGAGAGAGAGAGAGAGAGAGAGAGAGAGAGAGAAAGAGAGAGAGAGGACGGGAAAGAACAGAAGAGACAGAGAAGGACAGAGAATCATAAAGACTGATGATATAATGGTATATTTGGGGAATTATTTAAGAACACATATTATAGGCATACAACCCTGAGAGGACATCTATTTCAATCCCCTTACTTTATAGTTGAGAATATCAACACTGTGTGAGAACAAGGGTACAAGAACTCCCTGCCTGTCCTCCTCAGGGAGAGAATGATACCAGTAGGACACCTGGTTTCTGATGCCCACTTAGCTCCTTGCTTTTTCTGGGATTTAACTCCATGTCATAGGCAGGCTTTCAACTGCAACACTCCCCCCGCCCCCAAATCAAAGGAAATATCTGCTCCCAACCAAGCAGAATCTTGTGAAAGAATCTTGTGAAAGCACTTCTCATCTGCTTTCCCTCTATCTGCTCATAGATGGAGGTCAAGTGAAGGTCAGGGAATGCTCTGATGACTGGACTTCTGGGTCTCCACACCCAAGAATGCAGCCAAGCTTCAAATAAATCAGACATCGGACAAGAATTCAGACGGGCTCCCCCAAGTTCCAGGCTTCCTTTTCCTGGTAGAAGCCACCAGCTGTCTTGTTGCTAGGAGACCAGTGTAGGTGGAAAGTATAATAGCCATAGTTTTCTAACTTATCTGAAAATGCAGTTTGTCTTTGCTCCCTCGGGGCTTCAGCTTCTGTAAGAGCAGGCTATCACAGCCAGGCAGAGAGAGACTTTTTGTGTGTGTGTATGAAATGGATAGAGATTTTCCTGGGCATAGAGTATCATCCAGCAGAGACCCGGAGCTGCCAATTACTGATGCAATGTTTGGGAAAGACTTGCTGACCAAACATGACTCAACAAAATATGACAATTTGCGTCCCTATCTCTTGGGAAGTTGTACTTATCAGAACCAATAAGAGCTGTGCGGTCAGTGAGTACACTGAGCTGTATTTATCATGAGGGAATTGAGAAGGAGTTAAAGCCCCCCCAAGGTTTGTAAGTGGAGGAGACGATTTGAGTCACTATCTGTCCGGGACTTTCCTTTTCGGTGGCATTCCAATTGCACAGACCTCACCCTGGCAAACTAGAGCATTGCTCAATATTAAAAACATTTGCCTGGAATGCAGGACATGTGAACTCAGACACCCCCTACAGCTTCACAGTGTGATCCCAGCATGCTGCATTCACTGTAAACTGGGAGAACAGGGACAGTGCCCAGAGGTGACACAAACCACATACAGAAAAGCAGGAGCACAAAGTGTGGCAACAAGACCCTTCCCAGCCTTTCCACAGCACGTAACACGTCCACTGATGACCCTGGCAGAAATGGAAAGGGAGCCCATGGGAGTAACCCAGCACATTCTTTTACCCTTAGAAGAAAGTAAGAATGTAAATTGATTTCCTCTTCCTCTGCTGCTGTGCCTGTTTGTCTGAAGCAGAAAATAAAAAAAGAAAAAGAAAGAGAAGAAAGGAAGGAGAGAGGAAGGGAAGGAAGAGGCCACACAATTTACTCCCAACAAACTTTAGTGGAGGAAATATAGGGTTATCAAATTCCCCTTCCTCTCCTTGTCTACGGATCCTCCCAGTTCAGCTGAGACAAATAGCAACCCTTGTTAAACTTGTTAAATGGTGAGTGAGAATACAACTCCACATACTCAGAGGCCTATTTCATAGGTGTAGTGTCTTTCCAGAGCTCAGGGTATTGCCAGGCAGGTCTAAAGCCAGACACAACATTCTAACTACAACAGGTCACTCCCCACCACTCCCACCACCCTTTCAAAACCAAAAGAGAAACTCTCCTCAAACACTGCTGATTGCTCAGGCCAGCTGTCAAAGATGATGCCCTCTTTCATACAGGACAGCAATTAGCCAAAATCATCCCAAATTGCTGCCACTGTGAATCTCTAATTGCCCATCTGGATTTGTGGTTTTATCTACAAAAAAGAGTCATACAGAAGGGGCAAGTAAAGGGCTGTGCAGTGAGGATTTCTGGGTAAGCTTAAGCATGCATCTTCTGAAGCAGGGGGTCAAGCTCAGGGAGAGCAAAGATACAGGCAGAATGCAAAGGTGATCTTTATATTCGCAAACTCTGGAGGAAGCAGAGAGGCATGGGGTCAAAAGACAAGCTCATAATCACACTGACCTTGGCAGATCCCAGTACAGTGTTGGTTGTAGACTGACTATGTGACATAGTCATTTTATTTAAGAGAGAGTCAAAGTGTGACACCAACAGAAGTGTCATTCTAACACTTCTGGGACTACTGACCTTACGACCACTGCTTAGAGGTTCTACTGATTATTACTTTCATGCACATCATGGTACCAGGCCATAATACCTGGCAAATGACATTGCCTGTGATGGCTACCCTTGGTTGCCATCTTAGTCACGGGTAGAATCAACTGAAACTCAGGCATCTGGGCCATTCTCAGGGGATTTTTCTTGATTGGATCATTTGAGGTCACACTAAACCTGGACTATACCTTCTGGTGTAGCCCACATAAAAGGACATGAAAGAAGGAAGCTTTTGTTGTTTGCCTATTTGCCCTCACTCTGGTTGGTCAGTTCATCTATCTTGATGTTGAAGCATTAATTCCTACTTCTTGAAGATACCAACTAGACTGACCAGCTGACATCCAGGCTCCAGGATTGAACAACCAGCAGATACTTGGCCTTTCTGTCAGAAGACATCCATTATTGGATTAGCCAGGCCAGAGCCCACAAGCCACTAGAACTCTGCCAAGTATATTACCAGCATATCTTGACACGAGTAGATGAATAAACAAATGGTAATAATGATGATAGGATTGAAGGTGAATAGAATACATGACTATAAGTCTCAGTTCCTCAGAAGCCCAAGAAATGATTGTGAGTTTAAGACTTGCCTGGGCTACAAAGAGGCTATATGACCTCTTCCACATAAGAAAGAAAAAAAGAAAACTTTAATACTGATAATTTAGATTCAAAAAAGAGTAAGTAGATGCCTACTACATCTAATGTACTGAATTTGATCCATTTTCATGTGTAGTTGGGGAAGGGTATATGTATAGGGTGTGACATGTATGTGTGTATGCAAATTCACATGTGTACAGGCATGCCTGTGAATATATGTATGTGTAGGCCCTAGGCTATGTTCAGAGTCTTTTTTGATCACTCTCCACCTTATTTACTGAGACAGGGTCTCTCATTTGAGGTCAGTGCTTGCCCATACCTGCCTATGTGTGCTTACATGGATGTACTAAAATCTATTTACCTAACTGTGGTATCTTAAAGCTCAGAAAACAAAGTTCAGGCTGCAGAGAAAGTTCAGTCAGAAACTGCTTGCCACATGAGTTCAAAGAGCTGAGTTCAAATCCCCAGACCCAAGTAAAAACGCTGAGTGTTTAAACATGTACATGTAATCTCAGTGCTACTATGACAAGATGGGCAATGGAAATCAAAAAAATGTCTAGAATCTCATGGGCCAGCAAGACTGGGGCATACTTAGCCCAAAGACAAACAAAGTAAGATGCTGCTTCAAGGTTGTTCCGTGACTTCTACATGTTACCATGGCATGTATAATAGATACACACATGCATCATACAAAAAAGGAAGGAAGGGAGGGGAGGGAGGAGGGAGGGAGGGAAGGGAGGGAAGGAGAAGGAAGGAAGGAGAGGAAGGGAAGGAAGGAAGGAAGGAAGGAAGGAAGAAGAAGGAAGGAAGAAAGGAAGATGAGGAAGAGGAGGAAAGGAGGAAGGAAGGAGGGAGAAGGAAGGAAGTGGGGAACAGGAAGAGGGAGAAGGAAGAGAAGAAAATGAAGCTCAAAGAATTATTAACCCACAAGTGAAAAAGCAAAGATGAGACCACAGATGTTCCAGCTCCCCAGCTCCCCAGCAACCCTGCTTCTGCCAGTTCTTACATCTCTTCTCTACTTTCTGTCCTCACATCACTGTCCCCTGTCTTCTAGCTTCCCCTAGGATCCCAGGATGATGGTATTATCCCTGGTCTGGCCTTTCTGCTCACCCACTATCTCCTTAGGACCAGCATCTCCCTCCAGATGAAGAGCAAGAGACAAATGCTAAGTCCATGCCTGAGCCTCTGCAGTGTGAAATAGATGTGACTGGTAGCTCCCCAGTGCCACGTCATGAGGCTTATTCTTGTACTTCCTCATAATCAATGGTATGATTTGAATGTTCATCCACCTGCTATCTCAATAATTAGTTCACTCAACTCAAAAAAAAAAGAACTAACAAATATAAGACCAAAAAAACAACTAGAGGATAGAATACACGTGCTAGTATGAAAATGCTGGGGGTTTTAGTGAAACTGGGCCAAGAATGAGTCAGCAGGGAGATGTGGATGACAGAACAGACTCCATGTTGGCCATCATCAATGAACTAGTGCACCAAGAATGGTAATGGCTATCAGAGGACCAAAGAAATAGCTTTGACTCTCTGTTTCCTCACTTATCGAGTTCAGACAATGATAGAGAAGATGTGTACAGACTGATCATGGGAGTACCAAGAACACAGCTAGCAACCCCAACACAAAGCCAGTCATCACTCTCCCAAAACCACCAAGGAGCAAACACTATCATGGTTCTTGTTTTACAAATAATGAAACTCAGGTGACAATGCTCTCAAGTGGCAAGAGACAGACAAGACAGTTTGCTCTCAAGTGGCAAGCCAGAGCAGTTTGATTCTGAAGTCCATTTCCATAACCACTAAGTTATACTTCCTCCCCTCAATAGAGAATTTAGAACAAGAAAAGCACCCATATTCTCATGACCCCAAGATAAACACTTTTACCCTTCTTCACACTTTCAGATTTTCTTCCATATATAAATGGAGACTGTGACGTTCTGAACTGCCCCTGCTTTTACATCTACCATTCTTACCTTGTTCTCTGTTTAGGTCAGTTGGGATTCAGTTCCAAAGCCATTCCTGATATCATTTGCTCATGTGAACATAGCATATCCAAAGTTTTGACATTTCCCACAGTTGCAATTGGCAGCACACTGAACATCCTTATTCTTGTATCTTTGGTCTCAGTTATTATTGGTTAAGGAAACTGGCACTGGCCCTAAGCTCTCTTCTGGTGGAGACAGAGACTTTAACCTTCATTTTGTGAAAAAGAAAATGCAGAGATCCACATGTTATCCAGTCTGGAGAAATAAAAGGTCAGAGCCTAGAATGTAGTTGTGTTGACATGCTCACATGACAGTTACCATAAGGTGACCAAGAGGATATGACTGAACAGGGGCTAGATTTTCTCTAAAGTTCCTATGCAAGTATATTTTAGAGGAGTAGTTCTCAACCTGTGGACTAAGACCCCTTTTCGGCCACGTATCTGATATCATGCAAATCAGATATTTACATTATGATTCGTAACAGTATCAAAATTATAGTTATGAACTAGAAATGAAATAACTTTATGATTGAGGGTCACCACAACATGAGGAACTGTATTAAGGGGATGCATCATTGGGAAGGTTGAGAACCACTGCTCTAGGACAATAATAGGCTTCAACTGACAAAGGATGGATTGTTGATCCCCAGGAAGTCACCAGTTCCTCAGCTAAACTCAGATATGCTAGATATGCTGGATCACACTTGCCATCCTAGTACTGGGAAGTTGAGACAGAAAATAGTGAGTTCAAAGATGCCCAGACTACACAGTAAGATCTTCTGTCAAAAAAGAAAACCACTAAGAAAATCCCAGAAACTCAGTTATATGGTAATGTCCCTAGTCTCTGCCAGGATCATAAAGAAAATAAGTAGTTAGTTTTAATGATTAAAATTGCCTGAACTTAAAGAAAGAAAGAAAGAAAGAAAGAAAGAAAGAAAGAAAGAAAGAAAGAAAAGAAAGAAAGAAAGAAAAGAAAGAAAGAAAGAAAGAAAGAAGAGAAAGCTAAAAACCTCAGGCTTGGAGAGCTGCACATTCATGAAGACCTGAATTCAGATTCTTAGCATCCACATTAAATGTTGAGTGTGACGGCATCCATCTACAACTCTAATATTGAGGGAACAGAGACAGAAGGATCTCTGAAGTTCTCTGATCAGCCAGTCTGGCCAATCAATGAGCACCCAGCTCAGTGAGAGACCCTATCTCAAAACATAAGGTGGGAAGTTAACTGAAAAAGGCACCAACCTGTGGCCTTCTCTGTCTCTCTGTCTCTGTCTCTCTCTCTCTCACATACGCACACACACACACACACCACAAACACACACACACTCTAAGGCCCATCTGTATCTTATCTCTTCTTTAAGTCTCAGACAACTATTAAGAAAGGAGCAAAATGCCACTACTTGCATGGTGGCACATGCCTTTTATCCTAGCACTCAGGAGACAGAAACAGGAGGATCTCTGAGTTCAAGGCCAGTTTTGTCTACATAGTGAGTTCCAGAATAGCCAGGACAACACAGAGAAACCCTGTCTCAAAGAAGAGGAGGAGGAGGAGGAGAAGAAGAGGAAGAGGAGGAGGAGGAAAAAGAAGAAGAGAAGAAGAAGAAGAAGAAGAAGAAGAAGAAGAAGAAGAAGAAAGAAGAAGAAGAAGAAGAAGAAGAAGAAAGAAGAAGAGGAAGAAGAGGAGGAGGAGGAGGAGGAGAGGAGGAGGAGGAGGAGGAGGAGGAAGAAGAGAAGAAGAAGAAGAAGAAGAAGAAGAAGAAGAAGAAGAAGAAGAAGAAGAAGAAGAAGAAGAAGAAGAAGAAGAAGAAAGAAGAAGAAGGCATTTCAAGATTTCAGACCAGAGACCATACAGTCCAGTCCAGTGAATTTGGATTTTTTTAAGAAAACAGATCTGACTCAAGATCTATCCTTCATTTACTTGATGGGTGACTTTGGATAAATAACCAAAAGTTTCTGGGGCACAGTGTGTCATAAGTCTCAGAAGAATAACAATACTCCTGAGTACCACAGGGAAGTTTGAAGTTTCTGAGTAATATAAGATGTTCAAAACAGAGGAACCCCTCTATAAATACTAAACTACTTTAGCTGATTGGCATGTGTAAAGATCTAAGAGAAAATTTAAGAGCAACATGCTTTGTTCATGCTGCCCATCTGTGTTTGTTCATTACGATCTCTCAGAGTCTCCACTTCTAGAGGTCAAGTCCTGAATATTAGCTCATTCACTCTGGGTGGTTTCATTCATTTCTTGGCCCCGGGCTGGAGGCTATGATGTTAAGGAGTGAACAAGAGAGTAGCAAGGTGAGACCAGTCTTGTGGAATCACCAGCTTCTGGGAGAAGACAGGTCCTGAGACATGAGCATTACCAATGGCTCCTGAAGGGGAAAGCAAGTTACTATAGAAACACAGTGGAAGGTACCTCACACTGTCAAAGGGGTTCAGGTCAGTTTTATCTGTGTTTGATAGCTAGAATGAGCTATTCTGGAACATTTAAAACATTCAAAAATCAACAACAATAACTGTATAAGCATAAAATTGCTGAAGGTTTTAAAATCCCTATGGGAGGGGCCAGAAGACTCAACAGCAATCCTTGTGCTTGAACAGTCTTGAAGGAAATGGAGACGACAGTGCGAGACGTCAGCTAGTTGGTGATGTAAATGAAGAGATTGGCTTTTAGAAAGTTGCATTAAGCAAATGTGGAGGCAATCTTCCAGGAGATACTGGTAACTCCCAAAGGAAAATGGCACTACAGCAAAGAAAGTGATCAGAGCAGCATGTGTGGAATGCATCATGCAGCAAGTCTCTGGAAACACCTGAGCAAGACTTTCTCATTGGGTGCTGTGTGATGCTCCCCACATCACTAAAGCTGTTTCCACCAGGATTCTCAACTGTCAAGCCAAGAACATTGCCTGTGTCCAATGTCATCTCACTTTGACTTCCAGATAAGCATAACAGAACTTTTGATACTTTCCAGCCCCAAAGCTGTACTCCCACTAAGCCTCAATTGTCTGGTCAACTCAGGAGATGGAGAAGGAGGGAGAGTTGGAGGAATCAGGAAAACCAGTTTTTAATAATAATAGACCATCCTGCTCTAATAACAGTGTTGGGTTTACAGAGCACTTCCACAGACATTATCTCATTGGATTCTCACAGTAAATGGGGTGGAGGGGAAACAGGGCAATTAGCATGATCCCCACCCTTTCAAATATGAACAGTTGTGGCTGAGAGAGGTTAAGCGATTTGTTCATATAAAACTGGTGAGTTGCATAGCTATTTTATGACTCTCGGTTTCTTAGCTGCTTCCATTAGATCTATTCAGGGGAGAGTAGGAGCCATTCTTTATGCTGACTGAGAAGGACAGCATTTATATGCCCATTAACTGTGAAGAACAGGGGCATCAAGGCTGAAAGAGGATCTGGAACAGATGGGTAGGTCAAAGGGTAGTTTCACCTGCTGTGGACAGAGGTCATGGATGAAAGAGAGCACAGACTCTACATATCAGCTCAGGGCAGAAAGGATGTGAAGGCAGCAAGTTCGAGCACTTCTTTGCTTCTAAAGAGATCAAAGGAAACTGGGGGAAGATCTGTATTGGAATAGTCTAGGGGATAGTGTGGGGTTGGGCCGTCTAGCAAAGCTTAAGAACCCACCCAAGTCAGGAAGCACAGACCCTGCCAGCCCTGCCCAGCAGCATCCAGGTACAAGAGACTTGTTCTGGTGCCTGTTCATGTCACCAAACAATCAATGAAACAGATGAAGACTCTGCTGTGGACAGAGCAGTAGAGTCACAAAGCAGAATGCAGCTCATAGACTGACAGCCTCAAGTCTGTAGCTACCCAAGTGACTAGAATATGTTACCATTTCCAGAGCTGTTGCTTCCTTTCACTCCAGAGATCCACAGAAAAGAATTTTGCAGAGATGGTCTATATCAGTCAATCAGGAAAAAAAAAAAAGGGCGGGGGAGGAAATGGTTCCCAGAATTCCACTGGAAAGACCCACTAAGACGACCCTGTCATCTATATGTGCTAAAGAGTGAAAAATCTAGTATATGATCTTTTATGCAAAGAAATGTGGGTATTTTTACATGCTCAGTGTTCCCCAAATCTTGTGCAAAGCCCTAACATTTAATCATATTCAAACCTCATAACAACCCCACTTTATGCTAAAGGAACAGTTCAGCACATAAACCTTCTGAAGGTCACACAGTAAGTAAACTGCAGAGCTGAGACTTCCGGGAATTCTGATGCCCCAGAACTTAAATTCTCCCTACCCTCTACAAAGCCTTCTGAGTGTGCAAGTTCAGGATAATTCAGCAAGGAGAGAAGAGGAAGGGAGCACAGACCAGGGTGGAAATTTTGTCTTAAGCCACCATCCTGACTCACTCTTCTTAATAAGCATCAAATGACAGCTGAAGGCTTCTAGAACAGCCCAGTCAAGGGGAATCCAGACTCCAGTGACTGATGGATGAATCAGCATGGTGACTTTCAGGTCAAAGAGGAAGCCATAATGAACAGATGTGAGCAGAGCAGAGTCCAGGCTATCTGAAAACTCCAGGCACAAAGGGGCTATGTATTTGCTTTCTGCTTCCATCTCCGATGTTACTACAAATTTCTCCATAAGATACCATTACCACGGCCAACTTTCTCTTGCCTGAACTCTGATTTCCACATTGAGTGAGCATATTGATTTCCATATTCTTCTTGCATCTCCAGGCCTCTGGGTCTTTGTATCGCAGAGATGAAGACTCTGCTCTGGACACAGCAGTAGAGTCACAAAGCAGAATCCAGCTCATGAACTGTGAATTGAAAGTACTACCCTGCTGAGCACTGGGAAGGCTATGCAAGTTAATCTTCCCTAGATGGGATTCTCCTGCTTCTTGCAAGGAACCAGCATAGAGATAAACTCAATGTTAGTATCAGAGATGCTTACTGAATTCAGGGGAGCTTTATTTGCACATATGTATGCATGCACATGCACACACACACACACCACACACACACACACATCAATTCACACACACACCACTCACAAAAAAGAACACATGCACAAAGAGATACACGAGTATACACACATACATACCATTCATGAATACACATATGCATACACACATACATACACACACTCTTACAATTACATAATCACTATCCCATAATCAGGATATTTCCTCCTTTGCTCCCAGTGAAGCACTGAACCTTGTTCAAATCTCATTCTACCAAGATCTATAGAAAGCCCCTCCCTAACTCATCGCTCACCTTTCTCAACTTGAATACATTCCAGGACCCAGACTTCAAGGAAGGCAAAATGAACCTGAGCTTTTTCTAACATCCTAATTTTGATCAGGTAATTCACTAACCCTCAGGTTTTTTCTGGTACAAGACAGTACAACAAATGTATATGCATTGCATGATTATTATGAAAACTAAGACAATTCATAAACGGTACTTGGCACAGTCCAGTGTATTTTACCATGTAGATTCACCACATGCCAGGCTCTTGGTGAATATTCAACATATGCTAGTTGTTGCTGTTCCTACTATGTCAAATCATTAGCACTAAGAACCTTAGAAAGTCATCTCAGCTGTCTGTGCTTCTGTCCTCTTAGCTACAGAGCAGATATAATAATATTACTGCCTCCCTGGAGTATTATGGCAATTGAGTGACTTAAACTTTGTAAAACATACTTAAGTCCCTACCATACTTACACCCTACAATGAGAACTATAGTGATGGTTATTTTTGCTTTTCATTGCTTCTTCTCCATACTTTAAAAAATCATCCTACTATTTGAGAAACATATATAAAATCTCTTGATTATTTTAAGATATGTTTGTCGGCTCTTAAAGTATCCTACCACTAAGCAATGGAGTCTGTGTTCCCTGTGGTTGAACAGGACCAAGCCATGATGGCTTCAATAAAGTTCAACATAAATCAACATAAATGACATGATGCAACTTTCAAGGCTACATAGTAAAAATGTCATGTTCTTCTACTGTGCTGGCTGGAACACTTCCTCTTAAAATCTCAAGAAAGAGCTGGGACTATAGCTCAGTAGTAGAACCTTTGTCACTATATTGAGGCATTAAGTCAAGTTCCCAACATAGCAAACAAACAAACAGTAAAACAAGTGAAATAAACAGAAACATTAAGCATCCATGTTGAAAGCATGACTTCCTGAAAGCTAGAGTGCTTAAGGGGTTAGCTGCATGCCCTGCCTAATGGCACATGCTTGGCTGTCTTTAGTAAGCCAGCTCTCCAGTCACCCTAGGTTCCTCTTCCAGCTGTCCAGGCTTCTTCTGAGCTTAAGGCCCCAGCATCATGCAGCAGAGACAAGACATCATTGCTGTGCTGGGTACAAATCCATGACCAATGAATCCGTGAGCATAGCACATAGGGCTGCTGTGCCATGCTACTACTATTGATCAAGTTTGCAGTGTCATCACCGGGAATTCATCCATATGATGTCACTAGGGCTGCACAGAGACCTTACAGTCTTATTATATATCTAGTTTCCAAACTCACATAAGGTCTTTTTAAGCCAATTCCCATTAATATTTCAACTCTAACTATTCTATGGGGAGGGGGGCCTAGTAGAGCCTATCTCTTTATTATTGTGCAATGTTCCCATGTCAAAACATTTTTTTCTATTTTACCAAAATAGGTACCAAAGCCAAACAAGGAAAAGGTATGTGATTCATCCAATGTCACCCAGTTGTCTTATGGCTCCTAGTTCTAATGGCTTAATTTATGACAGTCTAACATAATCACAGGATATTCTAAATCCAAAATGGAGATACTCATCATGAAGCTAGATGGACCCAAATAGTTCTAAGAATCTCTGAGCTTCGTTTTTACCACAAGTCTAGCAAAGGCTTGCCCAGTCCCTGTCTGCAGATGACCTCTTATGGCTGTATCAGGATGACAACCAATAGCCAAGCATTCTCTTTTGAACTAAATGCCACAAAGCACCTATAGCTGTCAATGCCAGGAATCCCAATACATGGAAATTCAACCATCTCCTTCTATCCCCCCAGAGTTGAAACCCAAAAAGATGTGAAATTGTGTGTTCATAAAAATCATTCCCCAAAACTTTAAAAGGAGTTTTACTGTCCTGATCTTAAAGCCTGATCAAAAGCACTGTCAGCCTTGATGGAAGTGTGCTCTCATTAAATCTACTTCAAACCTCTACCAGGAAGCACTTGGAAGATACCAGTATCCTTGGGACTTATGAACTAGTGTGAATCAGCTCCAATGCATTAACTGCCTAACGTTGATAGCTAATCACAAAATCCAGCCACTACATTGGGTTTTGGCCATTTACTAGTTTGCTTTCTGCAAATTTTCCCTATAGACTAATGGCCAATGAAGAATTTATTTTCTGTACACCAAAGGACTTGTCTCTTGGCTGGACACCACTCCCATGCCTTTCTTGTAGAATTTGGTTTATGTAATTATTATTCATTCACTTAAAGACTTATTATTATTTCTATTTGCAGATATATTTGCCTGCATATGCCACATGTGCAAAGGTGCTGAAGAGGCAAGAAGAGAGCTTTTTTGGATCACCTGGAGATGGAGTTACACCCAACCTGGTCCTGGGAACCAAACTCAGTTCCTATGCAAGAGAAAGAAGTGTACGTTTAACTGCTAAGTCATCTCTCCAGTTTTACTATTTCTTTATTTGAATTTTCAAAACGTATTTCCTATTATATTGATAAAACTCAGTAGTCTGCTTTTCTGTTTAGAAGACTAGCATCCACTCAGCAGCCAGTCAGCCCCCAAGATGCATATCTGTGCCTGATATCTCAAAGTAAAGAAGCATGGGGTGACCAAATACTTAGTACTTTCATACTTATATTAATTCAATATACACTGAGCATCTACAATGTCAGACATATTACAGTAATTCAAATAAATTTGCTCGTATGACCAATGTTGATTCAAGTGAAAGAGATAGGCTATAAATATGTTATTAGATAAATGAACATGATAAACTCATGTAAACACTGTGATCCATGTCCTTAATTTCTGGTATATTGCATGCATGCAACAAAGATATTTATCAAGTTGTAATAGTTTTTAATCCCAATGTTTGATAAGCTATAAGTGGGAAATTTTCCAAGTGTAAAATATTGAAGAAAATAAAAGAACATAACTCTAGCGTTAGGGGACTGAGATGGTCTATCTGCGGAGGTGACAAATACACTGAGACCAGAATGGCAAGAGAGACTCAGTCATGTAAACAGCAGAGAAAGAAAGGAGTTGGCACATTGGATGAAGTGAAAGAGAATCCAATAGCCAATCAAAAAAAAAAAAAAAAAAAACTACAGATATGTTCAGCTTCGTGAGACAAGGCAAGATACTTAGACATTATTCTAAAAATGGCATGCCATCACTGAAGAGTTTTGTGCATAAAATGTCTAACAGATTATAAAATTGATTATTTCCCACTTTTTCAATGTGTTAGGGTCACCAGACATATAAACAAAGAAATAAGAGTCAGTAATATAAGATGTTACGAATTGACGTGGGATATTCCAATGCTTATTATTATAAGAGTACCCAAGAAAGAATCAGAGACTAGATGTGAATGAATGTGGATAAGTTGTCAATGAGAGACAAAGAGAAAGTTGAACCAGAAGTCACAGAGAATTGCACTACTAGGAGCAGTGATGCCAGAGATAGGATGCCAAGACCCAGAGGAGTTAGCTTTGGAGCAGGCCTCAAGGCTGTGTCTAACTGCCAAGTCTTATTCAAAGTCCCAATAACATAGTCAGACAAGACCTGACAGAGACCTAAAGTCAGGATTTAGAGTGACAAAACAGACCCTGCTCCTATGTCACTCTAAAGGGCAGTATTGATTTATGAACTACTATCTTTCTGCAGTCTGCTTTTGTTGCTTCTATTTCCTGTCATGGCTTTAAAACCACCTCACCAAGAGAGCCTTGTGTTCTTTTGTGGCAACCTGCTAATTATAGACCATTATAAAATGTAGGAAGCAGATGTGCCCACACATGCCTCTCCGTAGCCCAGCTGGACACCACTTTATACTCTACTTACTCCATCCTCCTGCCTGTGACTGTACAAAGGCCATAGGGCAACATCAATTGCACATGACAGCCTCGTTCCCGCCTCTCTCCATTAAATACTCTTTAAGAGTCACCATAGACAATGTCTTAGAAAAAATACATAATCTACTGTTAGAGAAATCCATAAACTTCAAGCCATTTATAACATCCGTTTCTTTCCTTCTTGAAGAGACAGGTTGACTACATTTCCCAAAGTTCCTTTCTATAGTATGTAGACAAATGGATGGGCTCTGGTCAATGGAGACTGAACAGAAATGATGGATATCAGTCCTTGATCTGGATACTAAAGCATCCTTTGGGAGGAGAGAGAGAGAGAGAGAGAGAGAGAGAGAGAGAGAGAGAGAGAGAGAGAGAGAGAGAGAGAGAAAGAGAGATTGTTTAATATAGTGGTTCTCAATCTGTGGGGTCGCATATCAGATATTCTGCATATCAGATATTTATATTACAATTCATGCCATTAGCAAGCTTACAATTAAGAAGTTGTAACAAAATAATTTTATGGTTGTGTGTCACCACAACATAAGGAACTATATTAAAGGGTTGCAGCATTAGGAGGGTTGAGAACCACTTGCTCAGTGGCTATGAGTACTCATTGTTCTTCTAGAGGACTCAAGTTCAATTCCCAGCACCCATTTTGTAGCTCACAACCATCCGTGACTCCAGTTCTAGGGGATCTAGTGTCCTTTTCTGCTTTCTAAAGACACTGTAGCCACACGGTACACAAATAATCATTTATGCAAAACACCGCTACACATAAATAAATAAGAAAATGAACACTTAAAAGTAAATAAGAAATAAAATGAAAATGTTTAAGTAAGTAAGTAAATAAATAAATAAATAAATAAATAAATCATCCTTTGTGTGGTCTTCTGCATGGTCCTTTCTCTTTCAGAACAGAGATACAATTACTCAGGTGATCTTGGGGCGGTGAGTCACAAATATATGTATAGACAATAATAGTTAGAGTCCCCAGAGGTCTACATTAAACAGGCTGTGCAGTTCTCACTCCACTAATGTACTAATGTAAAACTAACATGTACATATTCAGATCCATATTATATATATATATATATATGCATGTTAATGATATGTTCATGGATTTCTGTCCACAGAACAATGTGAGCCTACTAAAACCAGGCAGTCATGGGTCATAGTTTGATTCTTACTCTTTTACACAGAGAACATTTGTCAAAAAAGTAGTACCCAGTACATATTCACTGAGCAATCGGTGGCAACTCTTAGACTCATGAACTACTTCTTAGCTTTGTTTCCAGATTTCTTCTTTCTTGTTTCATTTTGTTTTCTATAATGCAGGCAGGGATCAGTGACTGTAAAGAGACAGAAGCAGAAGCCTAAGGTTTATCCTTAAAGTACTGATGCTTTTGTGTAACGTTCTGAATACCCATTACACACAGATATTTTGAACCATTGGGTGTCACTGACATTTTCATGTAAGACCAGAGAGAATGACAAATCCTGAAAGCAGAAGAAAACTCTCTTCTGTCTAAATTAAAATATGTGAGATTTACCATCCTGCTGGAAAGACATCCATCTGAATGAGCAGAATATAAAATGATTGCTTAAGAAAAACCAGAAAGGGACATATCAGATAGCAGTACCTGCCA
The DNA here is from genome assembly GCA_021653895.1 of Mastomys natalensis. Lineage (NCBI taxonomy): Eukaryota > Metazoa > Chordata > Mammalia > Rodentia > Muridae > Mastomys > Mastomys natalensis. Next base: position 14,765 of record JAJTUV010001882.1, on the reverse strand, counting down.
AAAAGGTGAGGTAGTAAGGAACACTATTGATGAGGCTTAGAAAACCTTGGCTTTCAGCGCTGGTGAGCCCGAAGACTATTTCCTTACTGCCTTAAGGAAGTGTGCTGGCATAAGCTCAGAGCCTAGCAGACAGTCTCTTGTGGAAGGTGAAGTCTGAAGTCCAGATAGAATAACATAGATGGCACTCATAGATTCAGGCCCAGACAGCACAGGTCTAGTAGAGACGAAAACGTCAACACCTGCACTACCTAGTCAAAGAGCCAGAATGAGAAAGGCTGATGTTGCCAAGCACTGATGTGGATGTCAAACAACTGGAAGTCTTAGAAATACAACACAGTTGTAGGAGCTTCCTAAAGGGCATATCTGTTCCTCCAAGGTGATCCAGCTATTCCTCTGTGAGCATTTACACAAGAAAAATGTGAGCATGTGTCCAGTAAAGACTTGTGTATACACAGTAAGCCAGACATAGGTTCACACTACACAGACTCAAAGGCGCCTGCTGACCGAGCATATCAGGATCCGTTAAGACAGCGTATCTTATGATTAGTTTTCCAACTGAAAGCCAAAAGTGTTAAGTGTAGAATGTGTGTCTTTTATTAAAAATCATTCATATTTAATAGTAATTCTACAAAGTAAATTATTAGACTAGAACTCTGATAAAAATAAATCCTGAACACGTGATATTGTTTGCCTCATTTTAGACAAAAGTCAATATCCTCAAATTCTTGTAACTGCTTTAAAATCTTTTCTTCTGTGCTTGCTTCAGTAGCAAATATACTACAGTCGGAACAATACAAAGATTAGCATAACCCCTGCACAAGGATGACTTGCAAATTTGTGAAGTGTCCCATATTTTTAGGAAGAACAGGGTGTGATTGTTTCAGTCCTACCTTGAGGGGAAACAGGACGATGATGGTAAGTGGAGGGAGATGGGGACCTGGGAGGGAGAGAGGAGGGGGGAGAAATAAGGGGGGGGCAATACCAGGAACTGAAGGAGATGTCAGAGAGGTAAAAAGAGTCAGGACATCAAAATATATCTATGTAGTAAGAGGGATGAGGAACTGGGGATAGCCATTGGAGGGTCTCAGACACCACAGAAATGTGAGGCTCCCAGGACCCAATGGGGATGACTTTATCCGAAATGTGCAGAGAAGGGGAAGACAGAACCTGTTGAGACCACCTCCAGTAGATAGGCACAGCCCCTGGTCGAGGGATGGGGACACTCACCCATCTAAACATTTTTAACCCAAAAATGTTCCTGTCCAAAGGAAGAACAGGGACAAAAATGGAACAGAGACTGAAGGAAGGGCCAACCAGGGACTGCCCCACCTGGGGATCCATCATGTCTGCAGATATCAAACACAACACTGTTACAATGGTCAAAAGGTGCTTGCTGACAGCAACCTAGTGTGGCAGGTCCTTGGGAGGTCTGGCCAGCAACTGACCAATGCAGATGAGGATGCTTGGAGCTAACCATCAGACTGAGCTCAGGGAACCTGGTGGGGGAGCTGGCAGAAGGACTGGAGGAGCTGAGGGGGATTACAATCCCATTGGAAGGAAGAATAACATAGGTTGGTCTGACACCCAGTTCTCCTAGAGTCTAGACCACCAGGTTAGGAGGGTACCTGGAGGGATCCATGGCTCCATATACATATATAGCAGAAGATGGCCTTGCCTGACACCAATGGGAGGGGAGGACCTTGGTGCCGGTGAGGTTTGATGCCCCAGCCTTGGGGTATGCTAGAGCGGTGGTGCAGGAGAATGTGGGTGGGTTGGGGAGCATCCTCATACAGGCAAAGGGGAGGGGTGAGGGCAGATGTGGGATGGGGAAGCGGTAGAGGGGTAACTGGGAAGTGGGATATCATTTGAGATGTAAACAATGGAATGATTAATAAAATAAGAAAACAAATCTTTTCTTCTAGTCCATCAATATAATGCTGTGAGATTTGTTTCTCTACTGGGTCATTATTAAAAGGGGAGATAAGTTAATAAATGTGATATAAGCTGATTTGTCTAATTATAAATTATGTGTAAAGTATGACTATAATGATTACACTGGAAAATTAGTTTTTACTCAATTTGTTTAGTTATAATTATGAAATGATAAAAGTTTAAGGAAAGTTGTTATTTTCTATACTAGTTGTGTCTTTATCTTTATGTATGCTCTCATAGAGTAATGTGGGAAATATAGTAATCTTTTAGTGTTCTCTTTATTTCAGTAATATAAGTAAAGTAGAATTTTATATCTATTGAGTCTAATAAAATAACTATCGGTGGGTAAATGGGTACACAAGCCATGTACATCTAAAATGTGGAATGTCACCAAGGAATAAAAAGGATTAAATGATACATAAAAAATAATTACACAGAGTAAAAAAAAAATAGAAAACAAATTATAAATGCCTTGAAAAGGAAGAGCCAGAGAAAAGGATTACAAAATGTCCTTTATGGATAGATAGATATAATCATTATCTTAATCACACGGATGTATCTACATGTTAAAACTTATCAAACTATACACTTCAAATATATGCAGTTTATTACACACATGGCTACAGCTTTTAAGGATTCATGTGTCTATGTTGCATCAACAAAAACAAAAGTCTCTTTATCTTATGTACACGAGCTTCTCTGATCTGTTATCAGAGAAGTAGTCATACCCAGGTATCTTCTGGGGCCTTCCTACATGTTAGAAAAAAGTGTCATTTGAAGATTAAAAAGTCCTGGCATCTCCAGGATTGGGGCATACCCAGGGAACCCCCACCACCAACAACTCAGAGGAGAAGGGGTGGGAGGAGAAGGGAAGAATTGAGGGAGAGGTAACCAGGACAGGGGAAGTTCTGGCATCTAGCTTAGATCTTTCATTTACATTTTGTGTAAGTTCACATGGAGCTTTCCCAAAGCCAAGGGCTTACTGAACATTGCAACAGGGTCCATCCAATGGGCATGGGTTTGCTGCACCAAGACTTGATTTCCACTATGTCGCTGAAGAGTAACATGGGACAATGAGTACAATGACAACATGTGCACTGAGGAACCCTCAGTGCAATGGTGGCTCTGTATACCCCAACCTTCACTCCCAAGGCCCCCTATTTACAGCATTGTTAGCACCCCATGAGTCTCTCACATGCCCTTCCAATCACAATGTCCATGAAAGAAACCTCGTTTGGAATTTCAATCTGCCTTCACCAGATACATGACTTTTCTGCACATTTCCTTTTCTATAAAGCAGAGTAGATAATGTGAATTTAACAAGTCATACTCAATAAAGATTAAAAGGCAATCACATCCTTAAATAACTCAGCACAAAGTCTAACACATTATATTCTTGTCTGAAGAAAAGGGACGGGGTAGTGTGTACCACAACTGCATTGTAATAGAAACGTGACAAAGAAAAGAACATCAGGGCAAAAAAAGAGATGAATGGGAATACCATTCCATTGTAGAATGGCTGAATGACATGAAAGTGCTTAGGAGACTGGATATATGGCCAATATATTCAGATAAGAATAACAGATATATTTACACATGGGATCCTTTCCCAAGAAGCAGCTTGAGAGGGCCAGAGAGTGAAGAGTGTGGAGGCAGAGCAAGACTCTGCATTGTATCAACAGCATGGCTTTCCTGGTCCCATCTCCAGTCCTATAAAACAAATGGCACCAAGACACTTTGCCAAGAGCATGAGGATAAATAAGGCCTGGTCCTGGCCCTTTAAGAGCTGAGGATTCAGAACTCTCCAGTTTTGATCAGCTCGACATGAAGCCCAGTTGCCAAGCAATCATGTAATTATATGTCTGAATGTACAAATAAGAGATGAGTGCCACCTACATGGCACTGTGCATCACAAGTATCAAAAAGCTTTTAAAACAAGGAAGTCACAGGTCACCCTCACTAACCAGCATCTTTGAGCATTAGATCAGAAATGTGTTTGTGTTCCTAATTTGCCAGGTGACTCTGATATAAATAGTCCCCAGAAAGCATCCTAGAACTACCAGAAAAGGGATGGAGGTGGAAAGGTAGACTAAGCACAGAATGGTCCTTGCAAGTTAACCACTGCCTATAAAAATAAATCAGCAAGGACCAACCTGCTCCATCCTCCTTCACCTTGTTCTCCTAAAAGATGTCACAACGGGATTCTCATTAACTTTGGAGGTCTATTGTTTGAGCTCCAGTAAAGCAAGTCATCTTCTTTCAAGCCAGGGTTGGAGTTCTCCGTCTGTATTCAGTGCAGGCTGTCAGTTTGATTATAAAAAGCAAGTGATCATGTTATGACTAACTTGTCCTGGGGCTTCCTCTGAACAAATAGCCTACAGCACCAAGAACAAACTGTTCTATTATCAAGGCAGACTGCTAGTACCAACGACTCCCTATACCTGTTGTCACAAGTGCTAATGGTAAATGACACCCATCTCTGAGAATGTTGGTAACAGTCTTCCAAAAAGAATAAACAATTACACCCAATACCCAGCCCTGACTTGTAAAATCAAGCAAAAGAATGATTAATAATCATACTGCAGGTAGCAGTAATCAGCATCTACAAGGCACTATCCATATGTCCAATCTCCTAGGCACTTTCATGTCATTCAGCCATTCTACAATGGAATGGTATCCCCATTCATCTTTTTGCCCTGATGTTCTTTTCTTTGCCACGTTTCTATTGCAATGCAGTTGTACCTAGATGTGGTACACACAACCCCATCCCTTTTCTTCAGACAAACTTGGATAGTATTGGTCAGCCACGGATGCAATTCTGCTGTAAACCCACTCACATAGTGATTGCTTGCACAGCAATAGTTGACAATTGTAATTCTTAAGAACAGAGATTGACAAACTAAGACCTTAGCCACCTTAATGATTACGTTTAAATAAAGTTTTATTAGAACACAGATGTATTTGCATAATGTCCATAGCTTCTGGAACAACAGTAGAAATGTGAAATGGCTAGAATAATGGTAAAAATTAAAATCACTGATCACTTTTTGTCTAACAATACCTGTTGACCCCTGCCTTAAGCTAGCTTCTCAATCATTGGCCTGCATCATAGTCACGTGGAGGATGGATTAATTACAAAGAGATGGACCTTGGCCATGCAAATCCAAAAGAATTTTCAAAAATGTTATTTTCTAACAAATTTCCAGGTGGACAACTATACTGCTGCTGGCCTGAGACCCTTAATTGAGAACTGCTACCATACGCTAAAGCTAAGAGGATTTTAATTCTGACTCTCCATTCTAATCACCAAGAACACTCTTCAAAACCTGTTCTTCAAAGTGCTTGGAATTGAGCTCTGCAGTATTACTAATTATTTTTGAGGGGTTAGGGTTTTAGCCCAGATTGACCTCAAACTTATAGTGTAGCTGAAGATGACCTTGAACTTCTAAACTCTCATGCCTGTATCTCCTGGATGCTAAGATTACAGATATGAGCCACCATACCTGGTTTATGTGATGCTAGGGATGGCTCTGTGCATGCTAGGCAGGTACTCTGAGCTACATATAAAATTACAAGCTCCATTGCGGTTCAGATTTGGAGCTGGATTTTGAATGCTTATCAGGAGCAACCATTTAGTCACTCAAGTATTCATTGAGCAGCTCCTAAGAAGAGGCAGCTGTTATGACAACAATTCAGAAGTCATAGTCCAGAGCTGAAGAAGCACCATCCACTGGGGAAGAGATGCACATGTAAATAGCAAAAGGTTAGCAAAGAGCAGGCCGGTGGAAGAAGCCTTCTGGAAGAAGAGCTTCCTAGAGAGGAGCTGTCAGTCAGAGATGGAAGAAGAATGGGAGACAGTCACCTAGAGAGGCAACACCTGAAGTCAATTTTGAAGATTAAAAACTTAGAGTATATTTCACCATTGAAAAAATTTAAGCAAGTTGGGTAGGACTACATTCTAGGTGTCAGTGCAAGATAGGGATCTGAGGGACTTGGAACATGTCCAATTCACATCGCACTGCTACTTGATATAATGTCCGACTCTCTGCATAATAGGTCGGTGTGGGGGGAGGTGGATGTTGTTCTGAGCTACTGATTCAGCTCCTAGGCAAAGTTAATCACATTTGCTGAGTAAGTATTCCATAAACCCGTGGTTGCTAAAATGACATTGGATGTAAATGAATCTTAGATTGATTGGAAAGGCACAAGAAAGTCTTCAGGTAAGTCTCAAAGCCTGTCATACTATAGTGACCACTAACATACTCTTGGTGTGCTGTAGCTCCCATCCATCTACATGTCTTGTTTTCCAAGTTTTTTGTACACCTTAAGAGGAGGCAACCAGATACCTTTCACCTCTCATAGAAGAACATATCATGTGCCCTAATGTAGCATTCTAGCTTGAAGAAAAGGAATTCAAAGCATAACCCAACAAGTATCTAGGCACCATTAATATTACAGGTAATATAGTAAACCCCAGAGAGGAAGACAGAAAACTGCAAAGCAATTCAGTGTAAAGCAAACTGTGACTAAATTATGTGAGAGAGGCCATTATGCCCCTCCATAATTGATGTGTTAAACTTCTAGCCTACAAGAGTATTGTATTTAGAGGTAGCAGTTTAAGAGAGGTAAGCAAGTGATGCGAGGCCATCTGTGTGGGCTCTAACAGACATGATTGGTGTCCTATAAGAAGAGATTAGAAAGCATGTGCAGAGGAAAGATACACTGAGAAAACCATAAGCCACAAGCCAAGGACACTGACCGCAAGAGAAACCATTCCTGCCAACACCTCGACCTTGGACGTTAAGAATCCAGAATTGGAAGAAACAAATTTTTGTTATTCAAACCACCCACTCTGTTTTATCGTATTGTGGTGACTCTTGCAAGCTAATAGAGGACTTGTAAGTCAAAGAAGTCTAAGAGATAGCAGTCAATTGAAATGTGTGAATGTTATTTAGATAATGGGTCAGATTTTTAAATTCATTCTTGCATGCACGCCTACAGAACAGAAGTTCTTATAAGTTACCTAATGAATTAATTAGTACTTTTCCTTTATCTTCATAGCTGATGCCTTGGTATTCATTATTCTACATGCCTATTAGGAGACTGAGATTGGCCCCTAATGATAATCTAGAGATATCTTGTTACAATTTCTGGCATCACTTGAAATAAATCACATATTCTAGTTTGAGCTCTTTCTAGAAGGGAGGTGGTATAGTCTCCCTTTCATCTTATACACCTCTCTAGGTTTGCACATTGCAGTGACCAGAGAGTCCCTGGCACTGGCTCCCCATATGTCCCAGGTTATCTGTGGGTATACTCTGAAGTTTTACAACTTCTAAACCTCCCTTCACCAGAGAGGTCCTGTCCTCAAATGTCTACCTGGCCTGTTCCTTTACTTTGTCTCATCTCTATTCAAATATCATTTTGTGGTGAGAATTCCTTCCCTGGGGAAATGTAAATAATCATGAAGTCCGAAGAGCAATCCAAAGTATGGTTTCACCAAAGTTTACACTGGGGCATGAAGAGGATTTTAGGCATACATAGAGATCATAAATGAAGAGTTATGAGCTGAAACATCATGGGTGGCCCTAAAGCAGCTACATTGGAAGGTCTCAGTCTGACATGGATGGCAGCTCCCCAGTGGTTCCATAGAGACCCCCTTCTGTTAGCTTTCCCCAGTCTATGTATTGTAGCACATTCATGAGACCATGAGGCAATTCAAATACAGCAGAATTGCATATAAATGGCTAAGAAGAATGGCTAGATACTCAGCCTCCCTACTGGACTCATCTGAGGGGATATCAAGCAGGCACAGCAGATGCAATGACAATGGAAGACATTTTGCTCAGAAGACTGCATTCTACAGTACGTTTTATCACAGAAGTCTAGCCTGAACTTCTCAGTCCTTACCTTTTGACCCTGCTGTGGGCCACATATTTTATATTGACATGCGTCTTTTCTCAATGTCCTCATGAATTAAACTGGGCATTATCTGAGGACAGTACTGTCATTCACTGCTATATTCCCTGGGTTGGCATAGAGCCTGTTGCACTGAAAGGACTTGTGCTAGTAAAATTTTTAATCATTGTTACCAAACACCATAAGAGTTACATATGGACCTGTAGATTCAGAGGTTTGAATCTCTCTTATTGGTAAAGGAGAACATGCTAGGCAGTTCATATTATGGTGGGCAGGAAGAAGAACGGAAAAGTAACAGGAAGGGTTCTAAGTAAGATGGAGCTCCAAAGAACACTGACCTCCTTTTTCCAATCAAGTTCCACTTTTCATGGTTTCATCACTTTCAGATGGTCTATTTGGAAGTAAATTAAACCATGCATTTGATCAGTGCCCTCATGATCTAGCCCCCTCTAGACATGCCTCAGCACACACACACACACACACACAGAAGAGAACTTCACTAATCTCCAAGCAAGTCTTATTACGATCAGATTGACAACCCAGTATTAGCAGTCACAAGACTCAGCCAATACGTCACAGATGGAATAACTGATAGCAGTTATTAAAGTAGGATGTCCTAACACCAAATCACAACAAATATTTTCTTACTCTTGCTTGCTTCTTTTCAAAGGGCTCAGAAACTAATCTAGAAGTGAAAACAAACTACCAGCTAGTTTTCCAAACCAGACCACAGCACTGGATGGCCCAATGATAATTTGTAGCCAGCTGTAGACCACCAGGCCTAGGTATCTGGGCCATGGCGAAGGCAAGAATCCTCATGGACAACTCTGCATACCAGTAAAACCATTAGAATTTTCCTCACTGGAAACCTTGTTTGCATCTGCCCCTGTGTACTTTGGCTTCCTCAGACCCACAGCCTCTGTTTACGAATCTGGAGGAAAGAAGGACAGGAATTCCAACAGCGGGTGATTTGGAGAAGTGGTCCAGTGGCTCCTGTCCTGTTTTTCATTGTAAAAGGGGTGTGGAACATAGTTGGGTTACTGGTTATTCTTTGAAATCATCCAGGCCCAGCTGAAGTCAGGCTTTCCTCTATATTCACATCACTGTGAGCCTTAATTTTCTTATATTTTAAAGGAAGATAATGATATAAAAATTGCAATTAGAACCAGCATAGAAAGAGCATATATTCACTCCATAACTTGGTATCACTATGTAAACTACCATTTTGAGCTTTAGGATGTCCTATCTCAAGCAGATCTCTGAGACTGCCCTTACTTCCAACCTCTCCCCTGAAGGAAAATGACTCCTGTCTTGCTTCTTGATTTACCATGAGCTCTCCTTCTCATTCAGGCATCTCCCCCAGGAAAATGTTTCCTAACTCAGACTGAGAACTTGTCAACTGCAAAGGTTAATCCTGCCTGCATCAACTCTGGGTGAGTGACTCTGAGCACAGTGTTTGCTTTCCACATGACTCTGTCTCTTCATGTATAAGTTGGCTTAACAGTGGTACCTGTGCAATACACTTTGCGAACTGGACTACTAAACCTCTTCCAACAATTCTCACCCAATGCCAACTCTCCTATGGAAGGTGGAAAGCCAAAGATCAGAGATCCAGCTCATCTTTGTTGTTAGTGGTACAGTGAACTCATTGAGTGAGGTTCAAGAGGGATGTATAGAAGTCACCTTGGTGCTGTCGAATATTAATGACTAAATAATCCCAATGTGAAATACTCAAGGAAAATCTGGGTAAACTGGGTCTAGATACTTAGGGAATGCATGAAGACATGTCAGAAAGGGGCTGACTTGGCATTCAGCTGGAGGCATAAGGTAAAAACAAGGGATTAGAGGAAGATTCTGGGGGAGGAGGATGCTAAGAGAAAGACTAGGATCTGGAAATCTAGGAGAAGATGGGGGAAGCAGTGCCCAGGATCTGCTCACAGATGGAAGAAAGCATGTCTAACTGCTTCTAAATATGGGGATGTGACACCACCAATACTTACTGGTTCAAGACCATCTTAGATGCTGCCTGTCCCTTGAGGGTAACCAATTGAAGAGTTAATCCAGGAGGCTCCACCATTCATCATCAGACTGCAAATTGTTAATGAATTGGTCCTCACATCATCTGGTTTATATAGATAGCATTCCAGTCCCCATAAGTGTGAAGAGTGTCTTTCATTTCATGGCGTCCTGTGGTCTCCCAGCCAGACAGGGTAATGCTTTGTGGAAGCTCCAGGACATAGGATGGCAAACAGCAAAGTTTCCTGGGCTGCTTTGGTAGGGTGATGGGTACCACAGCCAGGCTTGGGAAACACCCATGTCTATAGCTCCTTTCTGCATCCTGTCCCTAGCTGAAAATCTATAACAGTACATCCTGACCTCAGAAGGCCTAAAGGTTGGGTAAAGTAAATAGTGTCAGGAAAGTTGCAGTGAATAGACCAGCCATGGTCACAGAAATGACCCTGAATTCACAAATCTGACTAGACCCCTTCCACTGAGCTAGCTTCTGAACACGGTACATGTACTAACACAGGGAGAGAAGCCAAAAAGCAAATGGGAAAACCTAGTCTCCTGAAAGAGTGGCTTTCAGGTACCCCGCAGAGGTGACTGATTGCTGTGAAGAGGGTGTGTCCAGAAGCTGATGCTAAGCTGGGGTGGAACTGCCCAGCTTGGCCGTCTCTCAATTATGTAAAAGGTTATATTATGCTGGGCACTCAGTAGCTCTTTTAAAAACATGTTCTAAATACTTTCAGTGTCCAGTTTCTCTTGGGCTTAACCTGGAACACAACCACAAGAGTGTTCTTTCCAAATTACCAATCAGACCGTGTCTTTTTCCTGCTCAGACATAGCACTGGCTCTGACTTAGTGGTAGAATTGAAAACGACCCTGGCAGATGTAGCCACCGTTTACCTCTTTCTCATTTCTCTTTATATCTCAGACATCCCAACCTCATGCTCTGACACAGTGACACTTACCTTGCTCACCTCCAGAAATTATTCTAATAATTTTTAGATGAAATGAGGAGAATGAACAAGCTAGAATAGGGGAACTGACTTTGCTTCTGTTACTGTGTTGAGAAGCAATGTATAAACAGGAAACCACTTGGCATCAGAAGTCCCAAAGATTCCTGTTCAAACAGTTGTCTATCTCTGGCTTACTGGGATGTCCCACCTTTCTATATGTTACCTGCTACAATTTTAAACAGTTCTCCCACTTGACTTCCAAACATTCTAGTTTAGAACGATCAGTTATAGTCATCTTCTTCTGCACTTGGGTGGTATCTTTTCCTACCCTTAAGACCTGCAACACCTTGAGCCTCAGTTTCACACCATGACTCTCAGAGTGAGCAACACCTACCTGAGAATTAAAGGAGATTGTCCTAATGATATTTAGCATGATAGGTGCTTGCTGCTCACGAACTGTTACCATTTTGACTCGTCTGTAGCAGCCCACATCTATTCTGCACTGCTCATTGTCACAAAGCTAGACCTTAACAAGGAAAACATTCAAATGGAGAACAGAGCCCTGATGACTATGGAGAACTCCTAATTCACAAGACCATGGTTTGGTGGTTGCAAGATAAGACAAGCCTCTTTAAATGTGCCCCTTGCAACGTTAAACTCCAGCTCAGTCACCCAACAGTAGCCTTCCTACTTCACTCACTGGTTTACCTCTCTTGTAAAGTTGAGTTAGTTCCCTGCTGTGGGCCCAGATGGAGGGAACAGGAGGCTATTTTGATATCTAGAGCCAGGAAGAGGAGAGGCACTGACACATTATCTGTCTGTGTGACTCATTGGATGATCAGATGGCCAGTAGGATCTGACCAAGCTTGTCTGAACAGTGATTTGTCCATGATTCATTGATGCCACACCAGAAAGCCCCCTTCCTAGATCCTCTTTCTGGCTTCTCCCATGGATAGAAGGAACTTAGAGAAAAGGGATGTGGAATGATGGAAAGATCTGAATCTGAAATTTCTTAAGTAGCAGAAATAGTTGTGAAAATTGTGATAGATAGATAGATAGATAGATAGATAGATAGATAGCTGATAGAAATAGATGTGTATGGATAGAGGATAAGTGGATGGATGGATAGATAGATATAGAAAGATAGATAGATATAGATGATATATAGGAAAAGAGAGAGAGGAAAGAAAGGAGATAGAGAAGAGAAAAGGGAGACAGAGAGATATATCCTGCAACATGGAAAGAAAATTGAAAGCAGCCAGGGAACAGTTATAGTAAATGTTGTCTGTACAGTGAGACAATGCATTACAAGGCAGAGGTCCACATGGCTGAGACTTTCATTTAGTGTCCAAAGACAGTCCTAAGAATTACAGAAATCAAAGTCCCTCGGATGAAGTTATATGAAAATTACCACATGAATGAATTGTTTAAAAGGTTTAAGAATATTCAACTAAACCCAGAGTGGATCCAAATATATACATTATATATAAAGTATAAAGGGAAGCTTAAGGCAAGAGTTATGCAGTCTTGTTCTATAAAGACAGATTCCAAGGCTGGTAGATATTCAGATCTCTAGAACTCTAGAACTATCCTTGAGTTCTCTGGTAAGCAATGCCCTCCAGAAAATAAAATGAGACCCTGTCTATCAGTGCTTGGTGTGGTCGGTGTATCCAAGTCTATGAATACATTTATATTTCTTGTATATCAAACTGATAATCACATTATTGTCTTCAAGGACAATTAATTAAAAACAGGTAAATAGTATCTCCAGATATGGCAAACATTAGTATCCATAAAGTTCCCTTTACTTACCATTTTCTCTGTCTGACTTGTTCCTGTTATGAACCACTCAGGTCAAATTTGACTCTCCCAACCAAAACCTGGATTTGGGGGGTTTGACTTGCCATGTGACATAGCTATCATGGAAGACTAGTAATAAGAGAGACATCAATGAGAGAAGAGAGAGAGAGAGAGAGAGAGAGAGAGAGAGAGAGAGAGAAAGACACCAATTTAGCATATTATAGTAACATTTGTCCCAAACTGGTGTACAGAATACAGATCCTTGGTACCAGAATTCTGCACAGTGTGCATCTGATGGCACATCCTCCTGGGTTTGGAGGTAGTAAAGGAAGTGATTAGGAGAGCTGTGTAATGGTGCTTTCTTGCACATTACCCTGAAGTTGAATTTCCACAAAGTGCAATGAAAGAAAGAAAGCTCAAGTGTCTGGTTTGAGCCACTAGCTGAAGGATGACAGCCACAGACAAAGAGAAGTAAAACAAGAGTATCATACTTGGGGGAAAAACAAAATATCTATATCCTGTCACTCTATGGTGCAGCAGGGCAGGGGCATGAGAAAAGGCTGTCTCTGTAATTTGGCCTGTTGTAATGAAAAGACAAGAGTCAAAGAAAATGTCATTCCATCTCCCATTAGAGTAGAAATCCCAAGCTGTCAGTAGGCACTGATATCTTGTGTCATTATGTCAACTACTAAAGCTATCCTCCTAAACTACTAAAGCTGGGCTCCTGAGGACAGGCCAAAACATCCTTGGTTTCTTGTAGTCCTGAACCCAGTACAATATGCATTATCATAAATTAATTCTCTGCTAAGGAGGAACAGTCCTGGGCTCTGGAAATATAACTAAATGAAGTTTAGTCCCCATATCAACTCATTTGGGGTCTGAAGAATGAGTCAGATGAAATTTGAGAGCTCTTAATTAATCAAGTACCTGTCATGCGAGCATGGAAATCTAATTCAGATCCTCAGAGCCCACACATTTTTAAAAAGGCATTTTATAAATTATATATTTATAACTTGAGCACTAAGAAGATGGAAATGGGGGATTACTGGAGCTCATTGGTCAGTTAGCCTAGCTAATCTGTGAGGTCTAGGTTCACTGAAAGACATTAACTCCAACAAAAAGGTGAGAAACATGAATAACTCAGTATAAACACAACCTTCACAAGTATGCACATATATGTGCACACACAGTTATATGCACACATGTACATGCTTGAACACATACATGCAATATACACAGACATACACAAAGAAGCCAGATAAGTATAAACATTCATATTGAAATTTTAAATATATATGTTATATATGTTGTTGTATATATATACTTTTTGCCAAACTTGGCTTTCCAACCTTAACTCTATATATTTTGAAGAAGTTGGTAGAGAAACAAATGAGTTGGCCTATTGAACGTGCATCACAGGTACCTGGGCTATCCCAGGCACACCTACTATGCTTTCTCTTCTTTTGACATTTCCAGTTTTTATCACAAATGTTAACAGGAGGGCTAACACTAGGCAAAGCTGAGGAAGGAGGGGTCACGTCCTATGAACCATTCCCTCTCACCATATGATAGCATCTCCTATGTGCTGCATTGTGTGTTCTGGGAGCTCTCAGAGGCCGGAACCAAGTTGAGCTTGATTTTGTACATCCAGCAAGTGGAAGTGTCACCTCAAACTGAGTACTGATTGATACAAGATTAAAGTCATGAATAATAAATAACAGAAATCCCTCCAAAGCTGAGTGCCACTGTTCTCTGCCGGAAAGGTCATCATGAACTACAGGAGACCGAGGTGTCTGTTTCTTTAAAGTGTGCAGGACTTGAATGATGAAGGGGAAGTGGAGGTGATGAGAGAAGCAAGACCTATGGTCACCTCTGGGAAGAACAGTGATAGACAGGGACCCATGGGCTCTGCAAAGTTTCATTTTAAGAAGATCAAAGTGCAAAAATAGTTGTAAATGTCAGTGCCTGCAAGAGCTGAGTGTTAATGGCAAAGGGGATCTCTGTTTCTTCAATATTTCTGACTGTGATAGAATTCTTTAACATAAGAGAGGAAGAAAAGCATATGGGAAGAAGGGTGTGGACAGGTACAGAGAGCTAAGGAGCTTGTTGCAGGTGCAGAACCCTTGACATAGAGGCTGTCCTACTCAGATTCCA